>CM068368.1:883335860-883688360 GCA_034769895.1 Magicicada septendecula | reverse complement strand
GAGAAAATCAGGCTGGACGTTAAGCCTGAAGGTGGCAGCCCCACCATACGTCTTACCCTGAGATATGATAGTAACATATCCAAGGGACATATTCCCTACTAAATTGCCTCAAATAAGGACAAGCCGGACGGATAGCGCTGAAGTGGTCAGCTCTAATCTTTGCCTGTTTGAGACCGGAACAAGTCATGCTTGGTTTAATGCTTTCAGATGATTATGATAATGATGAAATTAATTTGATTAATTTGTCATTATCGTCACCTACTCCAAGGATTAGGCTCCAACACCTATTCCGGCCCCACAGGGTTCACTTGTCCTGTTCGATCCACCTTGTTCTTGGCCGACCTCTAGCAACGTAATGCAACACCCGGCTCGCTGGAGTTAGCTGATGGATGTAGGTGGGCTAACAATTACTGTCCACATTCTTTTCTGTTACAACAACGTTTATATATATTGTTACAACGGTCACACTGATCGTCGTATGGTACAGTGGAAAACAAAACAGAGACACCAATAAAGTCACCAGCTTTGATGAATCGCAAATAAAGGTTTGTAATCAACACGTCATTCAACAAGATTATACTCGTACAATAATTCAAATTAAATTTGTCCACTTGTAATATAATAATTTCAACTAATAGAGTCCCGCACTAATAACCATAATAACCATTTGTGTCGCAATCAGAAAAGCGACCGACGCAAACTGTTTGAAAAAGCCAGCTGGTGTTGTTTAAATAGGCAGCACAAGTCTTCCAGAATAATCCATAATACGCGTCAACAGGCAATCGAAAACTGTACAGCGTACTTAATGCGGCCTTGAAGAAAAACGCACCTGTTGGGGTAGGCGAGATACTTGTAAAACAACGTTCTCCATTGTTCGAGAATGTTCCGTATTGCGTAACAATGTATTCTCTTTAACCGTGATGTCTACATTATTCTTCTGTGTAATAAGCTTATATACAGCGACAGATCGAAGAAATCTTATTACCGTGGCCTGTACACGCTGGTAGTCCTTCTTAGTTTTTTCGAGTTGTTCGAGACTGGTCCTTCTTAGGGCAAGGCTAAGGCAAGATCCCTTCAGCCGTGTAGGTAGGATTGGTTTGTTGGGTTGGCACGCCAGCGCAGAGCGGCCGATGAGAAGTTGGTGGTACCAGAAAGTAGGAGTGTGTCGGTGTTAATTAAGGTAGGCAGCCTCCAGGAGAGCATGAGGGGGTGTTTTAGTGCCAAACTTACAGACATAGGAGGCCATAGACGAGCAGCTTGTGACGCTAACGATGGTGGGAAGCATCGTAATGGCGACAAGGGATCGGCGTGGTACAGGATTTTAAGTTTTTAAATTGGGTGTGTATGTTATTTGGGAATTAGTTATTTTATTTTATTATTTCTTGGTTGGAGTAAATGATGTTTGCCGACGAGGTGGAAGAGTTGAGTATAGTTTAATATAATTTATTTTATTTTATTCAGCGTAGTAGTGAGGCCACTTGTTACTTCTTAGGTAAAATCTACATTTCACACCCATAGAAACAAGCAGGTGCTGCCATCACTTTACGAAACTTAAGAACAGCGTATCTCTGCGAGTTATAGGGTTTTTTACAGCGCTCCTAATTGTAGGCCCTACCATACATATTTTGAAATACAAGCATTCTCTTTTCTAAGTCGTAACTAAAAAAAAGTAACCTACATTTCTCACTGTGGTGAAAATTTTTCTTAGATTGATATGTCACAATGACAATTTCATGACTCCCCCTGCCACCCTACTTTTTGTGTATCAATCACAAAAAAAAAGTATATAATACACAAAATTGTAAAATTTTACAAAAATCGGTAGTAAATTTAAAAGATATCGGGAGACAGGGAGAAAAAATTCAAAAATTGTCTACTTAAAACTAAGAACTCGCTTCGCTTTTAAAATTATTCCAACTTAACATACGTGTGGTAATTATTGTAATCATATAACATATCGAAAAGTATTTCATCATCATCATCATCAAATCAAACATATTTTGAAATACGAGTATTCTCTTTTCTAAGTCGTAACTAAAAAAAAAAAAAAAAAATAACCTACGTTCCTCACTGTGGTGAAAATTTTTCTTAGATTGATATGTCACAATGACAATTTCATGATTCCCCCTGCCACCCTACTTTTTGTGTATCAATCACAAAGAAAAAGTATATATACACAAAATTGTAAAATTTAAAAAAATCGGTCGAAAATTTAAAGAGACAAGCAGAAAAAATTTAAAAATTGTCTGCTTAAAACTAAGAACTCGCTTCGCTTTTAAAATTATTCCAACTTAACATACGTGTGGTAATTATTGTAATCATATAACATATCGAAAAGTATTTCATCATCATCATCATCATCATCATCATCATCATCACCACTCCAAAAATTAGGCGTTAGACCTAGGTCTACCGACATCTCCCTTCCCAGTAGGGTGATAACCCAAGGCAGTTACAGGTAGACGGATATCAGGCATGCGATTCAAGTGTTCGCACCATCTCCTTCTGTGGTCTTCAATCTTCTGGTACAATGACACAAAGTTTAAATCACGCCTAATATCCTCGTTCCTTCTCCGATCCAAGAGAGAACAACCTTGTGTCCCTCTTAGAAATTTCATTTCAGTTACCTGAATCCTCTGCACGTCCCTTTTACCAAGAGTCCATGCCTCACTAGCATGCAGGAATGTGGGGACAACCACAGTTTCATAAAATTTCATTCGGGTATCCTTTCATGTTTTATTTTTCAGGTACCCGAAAAGTACCTGTTACTATATGTAACTTTACTTTCTCGAAAATTATTTTTAAAACGTAAAACAAAACCTTCCCTATTTATAATTATTCACATCGAACACAGATGTGATTGCAGAATATCTGAGGTAGACAACAGCATTTTAATAACTCAGCCGCACAGTTGATGTTGGTTGGATGGTCAAAACAACAACCATTATAACAGTCATAAATCTGATTACAATAGAAGTACAGTACTTTTGCATTAGCATAAACCATTAAAATACATATAACACTAATTTGGCCCAATTTAATGCCCAATTAATATAAGATGGATGGTGGCATATCTATCTCTCTGTTTAGTAATAAAATGAAAAAAAAGCCAACAAAACTTTAAAATACTAATTACGCAAACATTTATAATGTTAACTGAACGTTGAGTGTTGAACACTGAACATAAACTACAAAATCATTGTTGTTCTGCACGACACACGTAGACATCATCCATATCTGTTGTTTATATTTATTGTAAACCTACGAATAAAGGTTAGTAATCGATGTTTGACAAAATATCTAATGTTCGATTATTGATCTATGATAACGTATACAATTTAGCTTTAACTTTGATTTTATAATTTAATTCTGATAGCTAAGTGATTCATTGTTATTCTTATTTTATATCATTCCCAGTGTTCATTACCCTGTTAACCATAACACAAATAACTTTTCCACGGGTTTCATTAGTTTTATCCACGTTTTTATTCATTATATTATAGTTTTCAAGTCTCTTCTGTAAGCATTTAATTGTAATATTTGTAAACACTTGGTTACTCACCGTCTTGTGACTTCTTTAAAACGTTCAATAACAACGCGTTTCAAGGATAAATCCTTATCATCAGATAATTTAAAAAAAAAACACCAATCTGTCTATAGAAAAGTCATCAAAAAATGAAAAATTTGTTGTTTGTTTTGTTTTTGAGTTTGTTGTGATGTTTGATAAAATTTTTGGATTCTTTTATTTTGGACTTCCGTAGAACGATTGGTGTCTTTTATATAACCTGATGATGAGGTTTTATCCTTAAAACGCGTAGTTATTGAAAGTTTTAAAGAAGTCACAAGACGGTGAGTAGCCAAGTGTTTACAAATATTACAATTAAACACTTTTTTATACAGGAATATTTTGTCTTTTATTGAACCCCTGTAACACTGCTTTTTTTAACGTAAAAGGTAATAATGATTTCAGCTAATAATTGAAGTTAAATTCGTCCACACGCAATAACAATGTCAACTATTATAGTTTTGCACTAATTGTAACACAACAATCACTTTCCATTAACTAGCAACAATCACTTGATCCGCACTCTAGAATGTCACCAGTGTAACTAACTGATAAGCCGGCCGCTGTGTCGTACATGTAGCCTGCAGATGTACCACAATAATTTTTCATTCTTTCGGCGGCGTGCCAGCGTAATTTGCGTAGTTAAGGATGCTCTCTAAAGGTACACGCGCACTGCACCGACCGGTACGACCGACCGGGACGAGACGGACAAATTTGGCCGTGATCGTCAAGAGTGGCCATTTTGCTATCTAGTTTCGTTGAGTGCTGCAAGTGAGCCGAGTTGTTTCTTGTTGTGTCATTTAGTGCAAAGTGTGATGGAAGTTGATGAGGAGCTAGCTATAGTAAGTGGAGTTCTTATGGAGGAAGAGGAGAAACAAAAGAGGAAACCTCGATTTTGGTGTCACAATATTAACAGAAAAAGACTTGGCGAGTATCACACGCTTTTTCCAGACTTAATTGAAGATGATGCAAAATTTGTTCAGTACTTTAGGATGACACATGAGAAATTTGATTCCCTTCTGAAAATTTTGGAACCTGAATTACAGAAATGCGACACAAACTTCAGAGATTCCATTGGTCCCAAGGAGAGACTGGCAATTTGTTTAAGGTAAGAGCCTTTTAGTTCATAACAGTAAAAGTGAATTGATACACAAAACATTCATTTATCAGAAAAATTGGAAAATATTTTTTCCCACGCTCTGTGCTCAAGTCACAATTTAATGGGATTCTGTAGTGAAAAATAGATACATTTTAACATTTTATATGTTTTAAAAGTAAACAAATTGTTTTCCAAACGGTACGTCCTGTATCACATATCGGCCCTAATAAATAGGCCTACATACAATTAGACTTAGGCCCACCATGTACACTACAATATTTAATAATGTTTACCTCTGTGTATGTCTTTTTTGCATTTTATCCCATAAAATAAATAAATAAATTTAAATAAAATAATTGTTGGAGAGTCATATAAGTGTTCCACCTAAATCCTGTTATTTTAGCTAGGTAATTTTGCACCAAAGAAATTAAAACTCCTACGTCCATGATGATAGCACGGCAGTCACAACTAAAAATGGCGAAAAGTTCCGTTCCGGTCGTACAGATGGCGCGCGTTACCACCGGCCGGGACGACCGTCACGGCACGTCGCGGATGCAAAAAGTTCGCCATTTCGACTTTTTTTTTAAACGGTGAAAACGACGATTCGTCCGTTTCCGGTCGGTCGCACCGGTCGGTGTATAGTGCGCGCACCTCTATACTAAATCATACATTTGACTTTTAGAAAAATCCCGGGCGTCCCGGTCGGTCGTGCCGGTCGGTGCAGTGCGCGCGCAGCTTGAAACTAATTGGGTGCACGGACTTGACACCTGCTCGACTAGCCGAGAAACGTGTAGAACGTTTACATAACTGCAACTGCCGGACTTTCGAGACCGTTACATACTTGCCGTAGAAATACTTTCTTCCTTCTTTTATTTCATCTGTGTACTCCTGTCTGTGTCGTTGATGCGTAGTAGGCTTCTCAGAAGTCTTCTGCAACACTTTCTCCACGACAGAACAGTTTATCTAATCCTTTATACAAAATTTATTCCATATTTTTCAATGGAAATAGGACATAAGTTCCGATCCAAAAGTGCCAAGACAAAAGTTCCAAAAGGTTTAAGTTCCAATTTTAAATAATTGTTTTTCATTACTATTTTGTTATACTACTTCTCGTATATGGTTTGTGGATGGAACCTTCAAGACGGTACCGTCAATCTTTTTCCAATTATTCGTTATTATGGGTTCTCTTTTGCAGGTACATCAAGGAGTAGAACGAACAGTTTCGTATACGCTCTTCTGGAAACCAAAGAAGAAACAGCATACTCAAAAGTATTTCAGGTTACGATGTTTGCAGCACGCCAGTTTGGAATCCAAGTTTCTTTGCCACAAACTGTAATGTCCGATTTCGAATTGGCCATCGTTAATGCGGCTCAAACTCACTTTGGAAATGTTTGCGCGTGTTTATTTCATCTATGTCAAACCGTTTTTCGTCGAGTACAATCCGAATGCTTGCAGGAACAATATAACGACGAGAATGACAGGACCATTAAAGAAACTCAAATGATGTGTGCTTTAGCTTTTGTCCTTACTGAGAAAGTACGCGTAACTTTCGATATTTTCATTGATGAGGTTCCAGAGAAATTTCTTCCAGCAGCCGAATATTTCGAAGTGACATATGTACGTGGTAGACCAGCCAGAGGTAGAAAGAGAGCGATTCCTGTACGTTATGCCTCAGAACTGTGGAATCAATATGATGCTGTTCTCCAAAGAATGGCACCAACCAATAATTCACCTGAAGGGTGGCATAATCGCTTTCAGGTAGTGGTGGGACGGTGCCATCCAAGCTTATATAATTTTCTGAACGAGTTACAACATGAACAAGGTGTCACAGAAAGCATGATACGACAACTCAATCTAGGACAAAAAATAAAAAATCCAACGTCAGCTCATCGACGAAATTTTGAAGAAAGAATTTTCAACATTGTTCAGCGACTTCAAGAATACGTTGAAAATGATAAAATCATAGATTACCTGAAAGAAATAGGCTATTATTTACATTTTTAAATTTATTTAGAAATTTTGTACTTTTGAAACTTTATAGTAATGGAACTTTGTGCAATTGGAAAAATAAAAATTGTAACTTTCGAATTGGAACTTTTGGATTGGAACTTGTGTCACCCAATCATACTGCAGTGTAATATTGAAAAGATTGGGTGATAAAAGTTACAATCCAAAAGTTCCAAGACAAAAGCTCCAATTCGAAAGTTACAATTTTTATTTTTCCTATTGTTCAAAAATATCGCCAAATACTCCAAACCATAACTTACTCAATTAGTTCTCAAATTTAAACTATTTTTTCAATTGCGTAAAAATTATAGACGATTGTGGCTAAGATAAGATACAAACGTCACATGAAATCCATTTTTAATTGGACATTTATAGAGCACGAAATCCAAAAATTGCATGAACTTTTGTTTATGAAACCGTGTATTCCAGTTGATATTATCAAACGTCTTTTTGGCATCAACAAAGGCTATCGTTACTTCTTTATTAGGTCTGACAATTTTGTCAGTACTTATTCGCAGCGACAATATGTCTCTAACCTTCCCCAGTTTCTATGAAAAACAAATCGATCTGAGAAATGTCTCAGCACAAAGGCTAGAAATTTTAGTTTCTTCTTTCAATAATAATTGTAAGTTCTCTCATCACACTTTTAAACATGAGAATATAAACTTTATAAAACTTGTTATAAACTTGCAGTATGGGTGTTATCAATCCCGTGGTTTTGTTGTAGCGTGCTCAGTGATAAGTTTTTTGTTGTTCTGATTTTGCTAATTCGTCACAATTACAGGCATGAAACGTAATTTTTTTTAAATATCTGTAATCTGATAACTTTGTTAAAGCAGTATGTGTATGTATGTGTGTGTTTGTGTGTGTTTACGTGCATGTTTTATAAATGGTAAGCTGGTGGTGACCGGAATTGCGATTGGCACCTGCTCCACGGTCATGGAACCGTTCCTTCACGCGTGTAGCATGCAAAATAATTTCGTCGCACGCAGACTAGACTTTTCTACGTTTCAGTCTAACCGCCTTATGTACATTTTAATTTATTTTATTATAAATAATACATTTGATTGAGCGAAGACTACCAAAAGCAGAAAGTAGATGCAAACCAGCTGGAAGAAGATGCGTAGGGAGAAATAGAAAAGATGGATGGGAATAAATACTATGAAGCCGGAACAGGTCCAAGGCCTAATCGTAGTTGGGGAAGAAGAAGAAGAAAAAGAAGAAGAAGAATCATTTAATATATTTAACTGGAGCAAGCTGATGAAAACATTAAGAAAAAACTGAGTCGACTGGAAAGGGAGGAGGTTGATTAGAAGACTCTATCAAGAATAGAAAATTGTAGTCAGACTTGGAAATGAAATGAAAAATGAAATCAATAATCAAAAAGGTGTAAGGCAGAGCTGTTGTAATCTTCCACGTTCCTTACTATGTAGAACTTGGAAGACATAACAAATATTTGTCTTGATGGGAGAAGAAAGTCACACGTAAAAGAAAATATTTTAAATTTTTATTTTTATTTCCACTCTTATAAATGTAGCCTGTGTTATTTTTGTCACCTAATCTCTTTCTATTTCTATGCACTTACTCAAATTATTAACGAACGTTTGAATGTCTCCCTGGAAGAAATATTTTAGGCTCCCGTACAGCCAATTTTGCACATTTTCAATGGCCTCTTCATGTTTACTCTGCATTTCTTCTTTTACAAGCCAACAAAATGGTAATCGGCTGGAGACAAGTCAGCACTGTATGGTGCATGGGTTAGCATCTCAAAACAAGTAATTTGATGGCAAAATCTTGTTTGGTTGGCCACATGAGTTTGTGTGTTGTCGTGAAGCAAATTCACACCATACGAAAGTTTACAATGTTTTTTTTGGATGATTAAAAATCCTAAAGACATTTAACTCCATACACGTTAAATATATTTTAAATATACTTAAAGTATGTATAATGTAATGTATATATTATGTTAAATATATTTAACATATATACATTATGCCCTGCGGTCTTGACACAGAGCGCGACGCCGCGCGACTTCTGGTGCAGTCTAGCTAACGCGTTGAAAATCACGTACGCACACACATTACAGCCGGATTCCTCTGGAACATTCGGTAAACACGTAGATAATTCTGTATGGTCGTAACAATATTTAAATCTTAAAGATGATTAAAAATTCATAATTGATGTTTAACATTTGTACAACGCCACCAGTTTTAATTTGCGGTTAATAAGAGTTCCTCGTATAATTCCATCCATCCATCCTTGGATCTGCAGCCCAGATTAAGAGCCCTGGCCTCCGAAAGAAATTGCCTCCACTTATTCCTGCCCTCAGTTATCCGCCACCAATTCACTGTGCCCAGCTTCCTCGCATCACTGCCAATTTGATCCAACCATCTGATCTTCGGTCTTCCAATCTTCCTTTTTCCTGTTGGTTTGTGTGTCATAATTCTTTTTGCCGTACGTTCGTCGTCCATTCTCTGAACGTGTCCCGCCCTTCTTAAGCTATTAATTTTGGCAAATCAATGTCACTGCACTTAGCATGTAATTCATTATTATTTCTTTTTCTACAGACTCCGTCCTGTTGAATTGATCCAAAAATCTTTCTCGGTATCTTCCTTTCAAACCTTGAGTACGCAGCATTCAGAGACATACAGGCCTTACCGATGTCATATAAAGAATGGTTTTAGTTTCTTTGGTTAATAGTCTTGATTTTCAATGTTTATTCACCCGGTAATAGCTTCTATTAGAAACCAGAATTCTTCTTTCAATTTATTTTTTGCTCTTGTAATAGCGTCTATGATGTCATTATCTTGGTTAGTAAGGAAAGCAGCGAAGTACTAATATGGGTCCAGTAATAGACTTGTACTACCTTATCACCACGTATAAACATGTAGTTTTTGTTCTTGAAAAATCTTAACGTATAACTTAACTTGTTTATTTACATGTCTTTTTGTTATATTCGCTGTATACATTTCTACATTCACCTTCAAATGCTTCAATTACCAGTTATTTAGGACTAAGACTGGAGAATAGAGTTTGTAATACCAGTGAAAGAGTACACCTTCCGCTTCTGAAGTTAAGTCACTGAATTATGCACGCACAGTTAGCCTTACACGTAAAATGTTACCAAATTTTATTACAGTCTCCGGTGACAGTCGTGAATCTTTTAGTGCCTTTGCTCACGTATCTTGTATTGAGCTGTGCTTGCGACTCTCTCCTGGGTTTTGACAGAAACAATGCTGCACTATAATTTATTTACGGGAATTTGAGAGTACAGCCGCTACTACTAGTACTACTACTACTACTACTACTACTACTACTACTACTACTACTACTACTACTACTACTACTACTACTACTACTACTACTACTACTACTACCACTTTTGATTTTGATAAACATTGATAAAGTATCCTGAAAAGAATGTCATAATAATACATTATAGAAATGTAGATAAACTATCTATAAATGAAAAGGGTATTTGAAGGGGAGAGGATATATTTTTGTATAATTTTTAAATCTTCAGGACAATATATATTGTCGAAACGTCGACGCAAAATAACTAAAAGTTGTATTATTGACCGATCCTCACTAACCATCCACTAAAACATTCATTGATTGACGGTCACTAAAAATTTAAGGATATAATTTTTAAAATTTATTCGACTGAAAACTTAAAAATTTCAATAAAATATTAAAAATTGATATACTTTTACGCTATGTAACCACGGATACGTAAACAAAATAATTTTTCGTTTTCAGAAAGTCATAGACAACAAACGCCGGACGGTTTTCGTTTTTTTTTCGCGTCGTCAAAATAAAAGATAATTTAATCAAATTAATTATTTATTTTAAAAATTTTAACAACTAGGTACAATTCGTATTTTGATTAACTTTCTCAGCGTTTTTACCAAAAGAATTCTGATATATTCGGTTTAGTTCTGATTTTTTGTGTACATATTAAAAAATAATTTGATAATTAATTAGAACATGGAAGTCATGTATGGTTCTCCATCCCGTTATTTCCTTTTGGAAAAACAAAACTCCTTTTTATTCAAACCTTTACCTTACTATTTGAATACACAATAATATCACTGTAGAATTATAAGTTACTTACTCCAAGTATGTGTGTATGCCTTTCTTACAAAAATTTTTTAGGACATTCTCGCTCTTTGCCTCTCTCTGTCTCTGTCTGTCTGTCTGTCTGTCTGTCTCTCTCTCTCTCTCTCTCTCTCTCTCTCTCTCTCTCTCTCTCTCTCTCTCTCTCTCTCTCTCTCTCTCTCTCTCTCTCTCTCTCTCTCTCTCTCTCTCTCTCTCTCTCTTATATATATATATATATTTCAACGATACAAATTATAACTGCATAGATAGGTTAATTTGAAATTACTACAGCAGAGTCTATATCTGCAGGTAAACAATTTTATTCATTAACACATTAAAATTTACTATTTTCTTATGGCTTTATAATATAAAATTGTTTATTAAATAATTGTCTTTCAATAAATGAGTCTATTGGCTTGTTTTACATATAAGTTACTTGTGCGTAGAATTACAAACGTTTGCGTAGACAGCAGGCGCTCCGCTCGCTGCTCCGCTGCACGTCGATCGAAGATCACCCCGTTGAATATCCACTTCTCGGCAAACACGCACTGCGATATGGGTTCTGTTATTGTTTATAACTTAAATAATCTTAATCGCAGGGATAAAAACTGGGCTTATAGATCGTGTATTAGGCTTACACAATTCCGGCTTCTTGAAGTGTTCTCGCGTTAATGGTCAGAATACCACGATAGGTATTCTGCCCAAATCCGGAAAGCTTCCACTCTTTGCGAAAAAGAACTAGAATATTGTCTATTTAAAGTTATTTGAGTTCTATAATGTGGTAATGATTACGAAGAACTCGTACCGTCAACCCACTACAAAGTCTTTGGAAATCGACTAGACCTGACACGAAAATCTCGTGACAGCGAGTACGTCTTTCTATGGCAAGACTTTGGACTGAACAATCCGTACGCTGTAAGAGACCGTCTCAAATAATATTTAGACCTTCTGATTGGTAGAAAATCTAGCAACGTCATAGATATTCTTAGAGCTAGCCAGACATCACGTTAAAACTCTGTGCGATTCTGTCTAGATTGAATCTACAAATTTTATTGCTTTCTAGGAGATAACGAAATAAAAGAAGAAATGATTTCATTAAAAAAAAACATAAAAATTATAGTTGTGGAGAATTGAGTATATGAAAAATGTAGCTTATAACCATGAGAATACCCTGTCCAAGTTTCAAAATGAAATGTAAATTATCAACGAAATTATTAAGTGAATCACACACGCACCCGTGCTTTTACACACAATTATTTCACATGACATAAAAGAGTACAAAATTATGAAAATTTTGACACAATATACTTTTTTAAACATACGTTGGTTCAAACCTTATGACTACTTTATAAAGAAAAGAACAAAATCAATTTTTAACATGTCTATGACCGTCAGAAAATGTCTTACAGCATTAGTATCCCTATTATATGATCTTACATCCTGTTCTGTTGAAATAAATATATGTGTGTGTGTGTGTGTGTGTGTGTGTGTGTGTGTGTGTGTGTGTGTGTGTGTGTGTGTGTGTGTGTGTGTGTGTGTGTGTGTGTGTGTGTGTTTTCATATCTCTTCCTTTTACATATACAAACATGTACACACAAGTGCACAATTACAAGTACAGCCTATCCAGGAAAGCGATCTATAATAATTGAATTCAACTTTATGGAAGTAAAGACTGGTTGTTGAGAAATACTGCAAATACCGTTTCCCCCCTGCTGGCTGGCAAACAAGACTCAAGAGGTCGAAGAAGTACTACTGATAAAACTCGGTGCAATCTGATTTAAATTTGCAATTCACAATAACCGCGAAAACAGGAAATACCTTGTATTATGCTTGCATCGGATGTACGTGTGTGTTGTTTGTTCTACGATTATTATAATTTCAAATCTACACTGCATTATCCTGCAACTAGATTTTATCGTCGTTATATTGTCTTTTAAATTGGGTTTGTGGTGCAAAACTTCAGCGTCTAATTATGTCTGCTTGCAGACTACGAAAATATTGTTACTGTACAAGTTACTCTGATGGTTGTGATTTTATCAGAAATTTAAATACAATAATATTGCCTTTTCTGATAAAACTAATTTATCACATGATATACTTGATAATAGGATGAAACTGAAGTCATTAATAAATACTGATAGCAGATAATTGACTTTGTTAATGGCAATTGTTTATACACCAAAAATACTATTGTAACGCTATTAATGAACGTTCTACATGTTACAGTCCAGCTGTATTGTTGTGTGCGTACGTGACACTTAACATGCGAGGCAGTGTCACGTAATACGGATCATGCTCGTACATTCGATAGTGTTGTTCGACAAGCTTCTAAACTAGTCCAACAATGAGTGTTTCTGCCAAGGCCGCGATGAAGTATCCTCTAGAATTTTAGATTGCTTGTTAAGGACGCGTATTAAGGAACTCTGCAGACTATAAATAGTCCATGTCTGCCGCTTAGTCAGCTGTCGCTACGTCGGCGATAACTCAGTTCAGTTTGTATCGGGCGATTTACAGAGTGCGTCTCAAATGGTGTATTCGTGAAAAGTGATTATAGTGAGGGATACTTTATAGTTGACATTATTATCTGTGTGGACAGATTAAATTGAATTATTTTACGAGTATAATCTTGTTAAATAACATGTTGATTACAAGCTGTTTAATTGTGATAGTTATTAAAGCTGGATTCATTGGTGTCTTGTATTTTGTTTTCCACTGTACCATACGACGATCAGTGAGGCCGTCCTAACACTGTGTAGTGTTTAGTTTTTGCTCATGGCTGAAACGTTATTACTTAAGAATTTTTTATTGATTACGACTTCAACGTTATCAGGCATTAGTAATGTAAAGGCAAACATTGGGCTTTTTTATCAGTTTTCTTATGCATATATTTGTAAAATTATAAAACTGTAAACATAACTCTAAACATTTCAAGTCCTAGTCATTAGAAGTCTCCTATCAAGGGCTATATACTTATCTATTCCTATCTGCATATTATAAATTTACGACAAAAATTGTTGTAAAATTTTAAAACAACTTCATCATCATCATCATCATCATCATCATCCTCAAGGTTTAAACCAAGAATGGTTTGTTCCGGTCTCGAAGAGGCAAATATTACAGCGCTTCCTCGGACGTCCCACACATCTCCGTCCCCTCGGCTTATAGTTCCATAGTTGTTTGGGGATGCGGCAGTCATCCATTCGGAAAAGATGTTCCCACCAATTCAGCCGATACTGGGCGATCCTGTCGAGTATACTCACAATATAAAGTTCCTGCCGTATATCTGTGTTTCTTCTACGATCATGGAGAGTATACCCTGCCACGTGCCTGAGAAATCTCATTTCAGCCGCTTGGATGCGACTGGCCTGGCCTTTCGTTAAAGTCAAATTCTCTGACCCATAAAGAAGTGTGGGAAGAGCTGTCACCTTCTAGAATTATAGGCGTGTTCCTTTACTTGCTGACCTAAGGGTTCGCCTGATGGTCCCGCACATAAGGTTGAACCTATGCAACTTATGAACCACGTCGTTGCTTGCATTATAAGACACACTGTAGCCCCGGTATTCAAAACTGCTAACTTCTTCCAGGACAGTACCATCTATTACAACTTTTTCCCGTACGGGATCAGTTCCACAAAAAACCATCACCTTGGTTTTAATTGTGGATATCTGCAATCCAGAGTCTTTGCAGATTCCATTTAACAAATGTAGGCTATACCCATCTGCAATCTGTTTTCAGACTGCGACAGAATAGCCTAATCGTCCGCAAACAACAAAGTGTCAATTGTAGTGACCAATCATAAAATGGTCTGGACGACACATCTGCCAGTTTTGTATGACATCGTCAACATATAAATTAAAAAGGAATGTTGATAATGGACACCCTTGTCCAATTCACTACTAAATTGCCTCAAATAAAACAAACTTGATTGTTTTTATCTAACCACGTTGAGTGGTAAATTGCAAAGCGACGGTACACCGCTTCTGGCTACAAGCCAATTTCAACACTTAAGAATTCGTTTAGGTAACTAGGCAGTTTAAAACTGTATGTAAAACATTCACAACTTGTTATCAACAAGACAGTAGTGATGTCGTGTCTATTACTGAGCAACATAATATTGTCACAATATGAAATATGGAAATACAAACACACACACACACACACACACTCACAAATTGCTTGATATACTTAAGATAAACCAGTACAACTAGTGTTAAGACTTGTATAAAATATATTAGTCCGACTATTAAAAAATTAGTAAGATTCTTTGCTCTTCTTCTTCTTCTTCTTCTTCTTCTTCTTCTTCTTCTTCTTCTTCTTCTTCTTCTTCTTCTTCTTCTTCTCCTCCTCCTCCTCCTCCTCCTCCTCCTCCTCCTCCTCCTCCTCCTCCTCCTCCTCCTCCTCCTTCTCCTTCTCCTCCTCCGCCTTCTCCTTCTCCGTCTTCTTTTTCTTCTTCTTCTTCTTCTTCTTCTTCTTCTTCTTCCTCCTCCTCCTCCTTGTCCTCCTCCTCCTTTTTCTTCTTCTTCTTCTTCTTCTTCTTCTTCTTCTTCTTCTTCTTCTGCTTCTTCTTATCTTCAAGGATTAAGTAACACAAAACTGTTCGGTCACCCATCTCATCCTCGGACGACCCACGTATCTTCTACCAATGGCTTTATAGTTCAGTGCCGCTTTCGGCAATCGATCCTCTGTCATCTTTTCCAGATGATCCCACCGTTGTCTTTTGTAAATTTAAATAGTTTCATTTATGTTCTTTACTTCGAGTTATGCTCTGATATCCTCATTTCTTATTTTATCTGGGAATGTATAATTTACAGTATTTCAAAGAAACTGCATTTCAGCACTCTGTATCTTGCAGTATTCCTTTTTTTGTTATGGCCCACGCCTCACTCGCATAACACAATGTCGGTATTGTAATTGTCTTATAAAATTTAATCCTTGTGCTGTGTCTTGTTCTTCAACATTTATGTACATGCTTATTCGAGGAAGTTTACAATCGCATACCGAGACAGTTGCTTTGAATCGTTTATTAATCGGTAAATTATGATTTGTTAAATATATGGAAATATAAAAGCCGGTACGTTATCACATAAGGACTGCCTATGGAATTTTTCTGGCAACTGTGGACTCGCGACATTGAATAATAATAATTGAACAATAATTGAACCGTATCCGAGCGGCCTTCAAAAGGTGCGCACCCATACAAACATGTGTCAGTATAAAATGTTTGCAGTTTGACTTTAACAATTACGACCTCGACTGAGGGATTTGCATCTAGAGATGCAACATATGTTCCGAAACGCGTCATTTTAACGCAATAACGAAGTCACACCACGGCTTGCAGGTGATTCTATTAATTTTTTTTTCTACTGAATTTACGCTACTCTTTGAATCAGAAATTGAATATTGTTGCGTAATGTGGAACGTTCTAGAAGTATCTCGGCTGTCCCAGCAGAGCCCAGCTGTAATTTGTGTGTGTGCGTACATATTGCTGCTACTTTGAGACAATTACGTGGCACTTTTCACGAGTCAACAATCGAGACAATTCCAGACCGTACCGGTCGGCGCTTGTACTGTTCAAGGCCAGACAGTTGCACGGTTCCTAATGGATTCTAGAGCGCCTGTAATACGCAGTTTGTTCGACACGTCGTCCAGAAAGTGCTCTATTATTCGGGCATCTCAGCGGGGTATGAATATAAACATCCATCGACGTAGTGTCAGTTGACTTCGGGCGATTGCTCAGTGCGTTTCAAGTGGTTATTAGTGAAAAGTGCGAGACTCTATTAGCTGGCATTATTATTGCGTGTGGACTGATTTAATTGAGATTATTGTACGAGTATAATCTTATTGAATAACCTTTATGATTACAAACTGTTAATTGTGATAATTGATGCTGGTTTTTAGTGACTCTATTGGTGTCTTGTATTTTGTTTTCCACTGTACCATACGGCGATCAGTGGGACAGTCGTAACGACATGTTTTGGAATATCACGTATTGTGTGTCACGTAATCACGTAATGCTGGTTACCTGATAAGAAAATTTAATTTTTTTTTACGTTTGAAATTAAGTATTATGGCAACGTAAACGTGCAATCCAAAGATTTGGTTCTGAATCAGTGTATCAATAACGCTTCATACGTTTACATGTGGCATACTCAAAAAAGGAATCAGAAACAACACGCGTCCAATACATAATACACGTCATGGCCATGTAAATTAATTTGTGCAATGTTTGTATGAATCTCGCTGTCTGACGGTAATTGTTAATATATGAGTTATGTCTGGCACGCGTGGCGTGATGCAAAATGTTAGATAGAACACACGGTTTGACCTTGTAACCTGAAAAACACAAATCTATTTATGAATATGGGTCGATACTAATGACCACTTAACACTAACGACCTTTACACGTATTAGCTCTATAACAATTAACAACGAACACAACAATGTCGGTATAAAAGCAAGATAACGGGTCCGCGTGCTGTGATGTTGTAACGGGGCTCTCCAACCCCACCACGCACACAGCTTTCTGCATGCAAGCACGACTTGTAATGTACATTATTATATTAATTGAACTAATTCAGTGCAGGTAACTTTTGGTTAGCACATTTTTACATAGTCGCTGTTTTTCTATAATGCCGATACTCTGCAACAATACAGAACAACGGGAAGAGATTTTGTTTTCTATGGACGGAAAAAAAACACGCATACTAAATTTAACAATTTGCAACCGCAGTGCTATTTGCTATTATACCGATATATTCAATCAACAACAGACTTTAAGTAGAGAAAATTCCGTGTTTTATATTTGTTTTGTTGTTGTTTTTGTACTTGTGTTTCAACGAACAAAAACAAAATAAGTGGTTTTCTAAAGTTAAATATTCCGTTTTATATTATATTATATAAAATTACATTATATTAGATTATAGTATATTATAAATTTAATTTTGTGGCTAGACTAGTTGAACAGTAATACAAAATTACACATTATAATATAATAGCTCTTGCTTATTTATCTTTATTTTACATTTTACAATTTACTTACAGCTGAAGTGTAAGTAATTCTTCTTCTGACAGATCCTATCCGTTTCGTATGTTAGATATCATACAGACTATTTTAACTTTCTGTACTGCTGCACGGAATAAGTCAGTCGTATTCGTGCCAAACCAGCCAAACCAATTGTTAAATTTCTCAGCCATATTTCCATTAAATTTCGTTTGCCCAACTCCTCTCTTTCCAAGCACTTTTCCCTCTAGTATGGACTGAAATAAGTAAAATCTCTCCACATTTCTCATGAGATGTCCCAGATACTGAAGCTCTAAGTACGCCATTTGAGTGTACTAATTGTAGTGAAATACCTGAGCAATCGTGGGACAATCATACATAAACGTGCTCATTACTTTAGTAAAACTAACAGTGCTTACAGGTTTGAAATATCTTTATAATATCTCCTTTTTTTTCTTTCTTTACACATCTTTTCCCACAGAACGACAATACGTGGAGTCGATGTTTCGAGCAGTTTGTCTCCATTTGGCCCGGTCGAAATCAGTGTCTCTACGTTGAATATCCTTGATCTTATTATTTAACATCCCTTTGAGTTAGCTTCTGTAACTGGGGTTAGGACGTAGAAGATGACCTCAGCAGGATGGCTATCGAGGATTGGAAGCGGAGGCTGGAGTACCGAGTCGGGTCGGCCAAGGCTCATCGTGGGTTGTAGCGCCAGAGGAATGAATACAATCTGTAACTGGGATCACGCAGATCTCAGTAGCCCCATTTGTGACGGGGATCAGGAGAACTCCGGCGCGTCTGGTCCGGGAGAAAGCGCCCTGGCATTTCTCTAGTTCGAATTGCATTGTCCCGACTTGGGACCGGCATCACTCTCTACAGCAGTGGTTCCCAAAGTGGGGTCCGTGGATGCGTTTAAGAAAAAAATAGAATATACCGTAATTTTCTCAGATGTTTTGTGTGTAACATATAAATTTTAGAATCTTAAAACAATTAATAAAAGTAACTAATGATAATGTGATGTATTTTATACTTACACTTATTGTTTCTTATTAATGGTACCTATAATTCAATTTTTTATTTTTTGTATTCTTTTCATATAGCCTAAAGGTACCATATAATGTTATTATTTATATTCTTAAAGCGATCGATTTCGGTCACAGACCATCGTCAGGTTATAGAGCACATTTGTGTTCACAATATTATAAAACACTATTCATATAATATTTTATAATTTTTTATAATAGTGTTTTATAATATTGTGAACACAAATGTGCTATATAACCTGACGATGGTCTGTGACCGAAATCGATCGCTTTAAGAATATAAATAATAACATTATATGGTACCTTTAAGCTATATAAAAGAAATTAAAAAAAAATTGAATTAATAAAAGCTTCCAGTATTTTTGTTTGCAAACTAATTGTAATTGTAAAAGTAATTTCAAACTAAAGGCTTTAATAATGTTTTTAAATCATGTTGCATAGAAGATGTGTTTGCCAGCCTAACTGACTAGAGCGCCGCTTCAACGCAGAACTGATCGCGCTGTTTTAATCCACGTATAAGCACTGTATCTAAGCATAACGTTTTTTCATGTAGCTGATTTTACGCTTAAGTAGCTGGATTTTGACACGTGTGGCTGGAAAGATAGACTGAGGTTGGCAAAATTAAGAAATAAACTTCATGTCGACAGTGACTTACTGTTGAAATTATCAGACACTAAACCTAATATTGCAGAGCTAATTGTTCAAAAGCAGTTTCATTGTTCACATTAAACTATGTTTAATATCATTAATATTATAATTTTGCAAGTTAAAAAAATTTTATTTTAATACATTTTAATTAAAATATTAGAGTTTGTATTAAATTTACTGTGTGTTTTCATTTCATAACTGCGACGGGATCCGTGAAATTTTTAATTTTTTGGAGGGGGTCCGTGGACTGAAAAGTTTGGGAACCACAGTGTTCTACAGAATTACTCCGTTCAACGTGTGCTAGCTACAGGTTGAGTTGAATTATTTTTGTATTACGTTTGTGTGAAAATAAATGGTAATTACTGAATGCAGTCCATATTGTAACGACGGTCTACTCGATCGTCGTAGGTTCAGTGGAAAACAAAATAAGTACAAGACACCAATTAAGTCATTAATCGCCAGCTTTAATTGTCACAGTTAAACAGTTCGTA
This sequence comes from Magicicada septendecula, assembly GCA_034769895.1. Lineage (NCBI taxonomy): Eukaryota > Metazoa > Arthropoda > Insecta > Hemiptera > Cicadidae > Magicicada > Magicicada septendecula. The sequence goes on along the minus strand of CM068368.1, from coordinate 883,668,406 downwards.
ATTAACAACACAGTCTCTTATAACAAATCAAATAAAACTTGTTCACACGCAAATTTTATGTCAACTAATATTAAACACAATCGTTATTACAATTATACCGCCCGATTATAAAACGCAACACTTCACTAATAACCACTTGAAAGTACACAGTAAATTCGCCCGATAATAACTCACGAACCGAACTGAAATTTATCGCGACTAATACTGAACTGAACGTCGTTGAGTACTGGTATTTATAGCCGCCGAAAATCTAGACGATTCCACGTACTTCGTATTACCTCCAAACTATGACGTAATTGCTTGCGCCCTTAGCACAGTGAGAGCGGCCGCGCCAATTCTCGCACCGTCTAGCAAATGCTTCGGCAAGCACGTATCCCACGCACATTAGACCGAGTTTCTTCTAGTAGTACATTCGACAAGCACGTAGATTGTTCTGTGAAGACGTAACAATTTTGTATCCCTGTGCCTGCCGGATTTTCATCAATACGGATTATTTTCTATTTCACTTAATCCGATTAAACAAGGTTTCACTATACTTTCATGTTTTCTGTTAATATAAAATATAAGAAACAATGTAATTAGTTGACCTTTACTTCTATACAACTCTCTAACCTGTTAGGCCATCCATATTGCAATACATGAAATTTGCATATAAAATATTGTTTACCTCTTAGTGTATGATAACATGTTGCAATGAGAATTTGTTTAAGTAAAGACTGCATATTGAGAAATCGTGTAATAGACAATGAGATACATGTCAACTTGGTTAGTTTAAGTTGACAGTAAAAAAATTTATGAGTGTTGTGAAGTAATGCGAACATATGCGTAGCCGGGTGCGGGTATGAAAAACTATGTTATCGAATAAGAATAACAAACAGATTAAATTAAATAACTTTTGTGTAAATAAAATTTTCGACATGAGTCTTATACCAGAATATGCATAAACTAAATACCTATCTAGTGGTAATATTTGTTAATAAATGAAAGAACTAAATATATGGTTCTTAATTTAAAAAATTTGTATGACCCAAAAGAAAAGCAATAAAATTAGTTAGGTTTTATTTGCACGTTTAGCTATGTTTTCAGTAGACAATCTTATGCATGAAGGAAGTTATTGTTACTAAAGCCGTAAGGGTGAGGGAATATTTCAGCCAATTGAATTTGCTAAAACATTAGTCGATTTTATTCTTCGTGGGATATAATTCAGTCTCGCTTTGAACTCAAAAACACGTGGTCGATGCAACTTGTTTAGACGATAGGTTTACAAAAAAAGCGATGAGCACAAGTCAGAAAGTTCGCGAGCAAATTAACATCGAGTGCTATTACGGTCTAGTACCAAAATTGTCCGCTTAGGGATTGAAAGAACACTTCAAGTTAGCCGGAGTAGTGTGTAGTTATATACAAAATACAAATCACTAATAAATATTAATTCACCACAGCTGTAGAAGTACCCGACTCCAGAAAGACCCTGAACGCCGGTGAGCAGGAAGAGATCCCGACGTATCCTGACCACCTATCCTAAAGGAATAACTGTCGCCGCTTATCAGGAACTGAGAATCGACATCGCATCGTCCATTAAAAAAAGAGAAGTGAAATTATTCGTATTACTCTATTAAATACAGTCGTAAACTAAATGACAAAAATAACTTGTAGAAATTAAAATTTTATGTAATTAGAATATAGGAGAGATTTATCTTACGTTGTAAAGAATAGATCAACAGAAACAGTTAATTCATTTTATTTGTTTCAGAAACAGTTAATTAATTTTTTATTTATTTTTTTCAGAATCAATAGTAAGTATTAGTTTAGTGCAATTTAAGGAAAAAGCAAGTCCTTAATAAAACCGAAGCATTCCAGTATCTGAGTACCGACTACTTATTCTATGCAATCTTGTACATCGCAATATATATTATGTTTCTATTGAAAACCGAGGCAATACTTTTCTGAAATTTTGATTCATATATAAATTTGTTCTTACATAATGTAATTAGTCTGCGATTGCAAAGTCATATTATTACAACATTGGGATACGTTACAGAAATACTGAAGCGTACAAAAGCTTTATATTTTCTTTGTACATAAGATCTGATTTAACTATTGAAAATACCAGTGTACTACCACATTTAAAAACAGGTTCTTGTACGTCATTTATAATGATAGTTTGTACAAATTGTTTAATAATTTCCTTTATATATTTTGCGTGATTTTATTCTTGCGTGTACACAGAAAGAAATGTTTTTCTTTTTGCTAATATTTAGTCTGACAATTGATAGAAACTAACTATACAATTTGAGAAAAAAAATTTGTTTAACGGAATTCTGTTAACAAAGGTTTGTAGTAAGATAATTTAGTTACAGTATTATTGCATTCATTTCGGCACTATTTGCATGCATTAAAATATAGCGGGGTCGCAGAGCCGCTAACAACAATCACATATCGCAAAATTGTAATTTGGTTACACACAAACTAATGTTTATTTTTAATTTATTGTTTTAAATTTGATAGAAATAAAGGTCGTATACAAAGTTTTGTTGTTATCAATAATTAACAACTTTATAAACAAATTTTCATTTGTCCAGGACTGAAAGTCAAATCAAATAATAATGATGTGTTAGCTAATGTTTTCAGCACGTAAACTTTTTGCCGTAGCTAATATTGCCAATTATTATCGTTATAGGCTACTCGAACAGTATAAGAATCACTTTCTATAATTATGACTTAATTTCAAAATGTAATTATTTCGTTCTCTGATCTGTTTGTTTGGTGATATTATAAATCAAAAAACACTGCCTATGTTCAGAATCATATGTCAACTGCAAATTTACGTTGCCATAAGCATAATTTTACGTTTTATATTCTCAAAGACGTGTATGCGTTAATGGAAGCAGACGCAATGTAAATTGGTTTGTGGTAAAAGAAAACAAGAAAAAATACATGGCAATGTCCAACTCAGAGACAGAAGGGCTCCTAGACCTTTCAATGTGAATGGGAAGTGTTTTAAAAAATTTACAGGCTTTGCACAAAAGCAATGCACAGAGAAGGGCATTAAAAATGCTTCAAAAAATCTAAAAAAATATACATATTTATGTTAATTCACCAATCAATGAATTCATTCTTCATTCACCAATCAATGAGTTCATTCTTCATTTACCAATGTACAGATTATAAGTTAAATGTAGTCGCATTCATAAGCGAAGTTTTATATGTGTACTACGTTATTGACAACAAAGAAGTAGTTTCTATGGAAACTCACCGGTTCCCATTTTCGATAACGCACCAGCGGTCGTTTTCAAATGTGCGACACGTCCTTATAAACATTTTCAATGTTAAAAGTGTCCTGCTTTAGTTATCTAGATGCCTTGAAATAAAATGATAATAACATTAGGATAAGTATAAGAGAAAGGGTACAAACAGGGAATAGGAACTACTTTGCAAATATTAACATCTTTAACAATAAACCTTATTACAAGAGGTATAAAACTTAAAGTATATTATTCTCTTGTGCAACCAGTTGTTACATGTCGATATGAGGTGTGGACTTTGCCAGAGAATGACAAAACAGCTTTAAAATCATTTGAGCGCAAAATATTGCGAAACATTTATGGCCCAGTAAGGGAAGAGGGCAGGTGGAGCATACGCAATAACAATTAACTACAGGCTCTCATACAGCGAAAAGATGTAAAATTCATTAAGTCACAGAAGTTCCGTTGGCTGGGACATGTGGAAAGGATGCATGAAGACAGAATGCTGAAGGGAAGATTATATACTACAAGACGTAGAGGCAGCCCTAGGGTGAGATTGTTGGATGGCGTAATAGAAGATCTAGCTAGCATGGGAATCAGAGGGTTGAGAGGAAGCGCAAAGAACAGGGAAGCATGGAGGAGTACGTATTGTTTAGGGGCTAAAGCTGTAACGCGAGATAAGAAGAAGAAGACGAAGGTAAGAATAATTTTAAATGAACGGTCACCAAATTAACGTAATATGAAACTGAAAAAGATACGGTGCTATCGACTACCATACTTTCATACTGGTTGTAGGTTAAGTGGTTTTCAGTAACAAACGTAGGAGACAATAAAGTTAGATATAGTTTAAGAATACGTTTAGATTTGTCGAAATGTACAAAAAAAATACCTCCTGTGTGTATAAATAAATTTCAAATAATAGTAAAGTTAAGTTTACTTATAACCAACAGCATTTTAGAACTAGTGAGGCGTTTCAAATATCTCGGCTGTGCAGTAAGCAATATGAATTTGAATATGATATAAAAGAGTAGATAAATAAATTTAGGAATATTTGTGATACGATCCATAGAAATCTTAGATGCAAAACAAGACACAGCACAAGGATTAAATTTTATAAAACGATTGCAATACCCACATTCACATATGCGAGTGAGGCGTGGGTCATGACAAAAAAGAAAAGCGACAAGATTCAAAATGATGAAATGCCGTTTATTCGAATTACTTTAAATTATACATTGCCAGATAGAATAAGTAATGAGGATATCAGAGCAGAACTCGAAAGAAAGGACATAAATAAAATTATTTTAATTTACAGAAGACAATGGTGGGATCATCTGCAAAGGATGACAGAGGATCGACAGCTGAAAGCGGCACTGAACTATAAAGCCATTGGCAGAAGAGAACGTGGATGAGATATGCTTTAAAACGCGTCATCTATATAAAAAAGAAGTCACAAGGCGGATTGAAAAAGACTGGTTTGTCTATTCTTAATTTTGCTAATGATCTTCCCAACACAGAACAAATATATATCAATTTTGAACGTTTCCATGTGCTTTCGTTTCATTGCTGCTATACTGGTTGTAATGGCATGAACGGTTGTAAAATTATATACCTATAAAGAAAATTATCGTGCGAATTTTTCTTGCAAATAAAATAGTACTATGTACACTTTAATTTGTATTTTAATAATAGGGGAACCATTTAAAATGAACTCATAGGAAAAAACACAGTTGCACGGTCTTCGTGTAGTGACTATTTTCGCATGTTGCACGCTTGAGGGAACGGTCCCATGACCGTGGAGCAGGTGCCATTCGCTAGCCCGCGACCAGTCACCAGCAACCAAAGTCAGGCGACCAACCTAACGTTTGGAACAGCATGCACACCACAACACACGTATATTATTATTTTAACAAAGTTATCACATTACAGATCTTTTTAAAAAAGAATTTCCTTTAATGCCTGTAATTCTGACGAATTAGTGGAAATCAGAATAACAAAAAGCCTTTCCATGAACACGATACAACAAAAGACACGAACCTGACGAATTCATAATATTGTTATGACGGTCTACTTGATCGTCGTAGGTACAGTGGAAAACAAAATAAGTACAAGACAACAATTAAGTCACTAATAACCAGCTTTAATTTTTACAGTTAAACAGTTCGTAACAGTCTACACAACAAATCAAATATAAATTGTTCACACGCAATAAAATGTCACTAATATTAAACACAATTGTATTACAATCATACCGCCCGATTATAAAACGCAACACTTCACTAATAACCACTTGAACGTACACAGTAATGTCGCCCGATAATAACTCTCGAACTGAGCTGTAAATATATCGCTGCTACACTGACTTGAGCGTCCCTGAGCAATTGTATTTATAGCCGCCGAAAATCTAGACGATTCCTAATTGCGTCGTAGCGTCCGTATGAACTACGTAATTAACTGCAGCCTTGACATAGTCCGCACCTCTGGCGGCATCGAGAAGACTCTCGCAAATGCGTCTACAAGCACGTACGCCACACACAGTAGAGCGAGATTTTTCTGGCACATTCGACAAACACGTTGATTGTTCTGTGATGTCGTAACAATATACTTTCTGAATTATTGTTGTTGATCTAATCAAAGATGTTAAATAGCTAGTCGATTTTTAAATTATTTTATTTTATTTTATTTTGGCGGTACTTTTTTTATAACCATCATAAACTATATGAATTAGATAACATAAACAATTTGACAACCGGTGTTGGGACATTAAACTGTCTGGTCACTTTATATCTTCCTCGAGCGACCTAATCGTCTGTTTCCAGATAATTCTTGGAATCCTACCATACTTCATTGTCCTCACCAAATGCTCACTCTGCATGCTTCTCAGTATTGCTCTATTGAGTTAAAAATATTCCTTCTTTACTAGTTTCTTCTTCTTCTTCTTCTTCTTCTTCTTCTTCTTCTTCTTCTTCTTCTTCTTCTTCTTCTTCTTCTTCTTCTTCTTCTTCTCCTCCTTCTCCTCCTCCTCCTCCTCCTCCTCCTCCTCCTCCTCCTCCTCCTCCTCCTCCTCCTCCTCCTCCTCCTCCTCCTTCTTCTTCTGCTTCTGCTTCTGCTTCTTCTTCTTCCACCACTTCTTCTTTTTCTTGTTCATCATCTTATTCTTCTGCTTCTCCTTTAGGCCTTGCACCTTATAGTACATTGCGAACTTAATTGATCTGACTACCTTTTCCGTTGTTTTCTGATGTTCAGATTTCCCATCGGAAAATAAAAGGCAGGAGCTTTAGACGTCTGTCCATCCTAAGGCCTCGTTAGCACATGGTCTGTTGCACCCTGTTGGTACTAATAAATCCTGTTATTAAGGTTATAAATTCCGAGGCCGTTCCCTATGCCATAATTCCTCTCCAATCTTAAGGCGGTTTACGCGGTCAATTTTACTGTTTAATTTTGCTTCCCCAAGGAAAATTTAGCTATTGACGTTCCAATTACATGGTCAATCTTGCTTACAATCTTTATTAATGAGAATCCCCACTCCATCACTATAAAAGTGGGGAACAGGACTATCCTTGTCTTTAGAAGTGTAGCCCTCGTCAAAATGTGTGAGTGTTTCGATGGAATTGATGATTTATTTTGTGTTTGTGGTGTTTTAACCGTGTTAGATGATGTTTTGGAAAAGTGAATGAAGCGTGTTTTGTGTCAAAAGCTACTGCAAAAACTCAATGTGTTGTCACACACTAATGCAATACTTTCTGGACTGGATGCCAATGAATTTCGTACATAATTATCTCAGAATGGACGAAGGCACATACAAATCCTCATGGTGGGGTAAGTGATGGCGTATACGTGAAACGACAATCTTATGTCATCAAAATGATCGTCCTATCAAACGTTCAGCCTTCCTCACAGTTTTACCAACAAAAAAAAAAACAAGACCAACCTAATTTTTAAAAATAAAACCGAGTAAGTAAAATTGAGAATAAAAAGCTCAATTCTGAGCTATTCACGCTCAATTTTCCTTGAGTAAGCAAAATTGAATTAGTAAAATTGACAGTGTAATACCGCCTTTACACACAGTATCTCTGTACCTTGTATTTGGCTGCGCGTAATTGCGTCCACGTGTCATCAAATCTGTGTTATAAAATCAAGAATTTTAATAACTTAAAAAAAATATCAGATTTCCTCGTTTGACCTTCACCTGGTTCTCTGATAGTTCCACACGTGTTATTAAAAATCTTGGTTTTTATCTAATTAAAAATATTTTATATCTTCATTTTTGTCCACTAACATTACTTTTTGTAAAATCTTTTAATTATTCTTCTTAATATTTTGCGATGAAATGCATCTCTTGTTGTAGTACGAGTAATATCAAGATTATACAGCCCTTTTAGTCCAAAACTTCAAGATCAATAGTTGACGCTCCATGTTTTGTCTCCAACAATTGTGTACACCGAAACCTAAAAGTTCCAACTGTGAGAGAAGACTTGTGCGCCTCTGCAGGAAACACATCTCTAAATTAGAAAAGCATCCTAACTCCCTACCAATTAATTTGTTAGAAAATAGTGAAGACATTTACAGACTAAAACGGCAAAAATTTTTAGACTTACCCTTCAGTTTCAACTAATAATGTGTACTCTGTATTATGTGTATTGTAATGTCTGTGTTGTCTGTACTGTAGTATCTTTATATTTTGTGTTCATGACAACATTAAGTGTTAATGTCAACCAGTATAACTGCCTTTTAGACCCAGTGTTTAACATTTTCGATATATTGTATCATGCTAGCAGCAAGTGGAAGTGACTTTTGTTCATTTATTTACATGTTTTTGCCATTTAGTCTTGTAGTTTGTGTGTGTTTACTCTTAAAAAAAAAAAGAAAAAAAAGCTGTCAATGGTCAGCTGTTCATAATCATGTATGTGTTTTGTCAGCCAATTTGTTCAATGTTCACTTAGTCGAACAGATTACAACCCTGCGATAAAAAACATTTAGGTTGTAAATTCCGAGGGTGTTCCTTATGCTCCAATTCTGGAGCTTGTCTCTCCGAGCTTACCCACGTATAGATCATACAAACTGTATCTCAATAGCTTGTACTTGGCTGCTCGAAGTTGCGTAGTCCACAAGTCATCACTACCATGAAGGCTGGATGGCAATACTAACACTTAAAATATTTTATCAGAGTACCTCGTTTGGCCTTTCTTTTTAACGGTTTTCTGATAGTGCCACACGTTTGACTAAACGTTCTTTATTTTTATTGACATACAATTAAAAATATTTTATATCTTCATTTTTTTGTCGACTAACATTACTTTTTGTACAATCTTTTCACTATGCTCCTTAATATTCTGCGTCAAACCATGTCTCTCGTGCTTTCATTTCGTTGGTACTGACGTCATACGAGAAAAAACATTTTACAGTTGTACACATACGCTGACGCGTCCACGATTAAAAAAAAAACAACAACTTACTTTTTATTCTTAGTATAATTTTATTTTGATCTTAATAAGTAAATGACTTAAAAAATTTTCCATATTTCAAGTTTCTAGAGTACAGCATCACATACCAAGGTGATAAGGAGGTTGATAGCAAAATTACTCTCTTCAAGTCGCTTTGTGGATGTATAATTAACCACTTAATGAAGAACACAAGGAAAGAGATGCAATTAAAATATTATAATGTAGTGGCCATACCTCAACTACTGTAGGGTAGTGAGACTTGGATTAGAAAGACCAAAAGTGAATCTAGAATACAAGGAGCGGAAATGAGATTCTTGAGGGCTGTAACTGGTCGCACCAGGAGAGAGCTTATCAGAAATGATCATATTAGAATGGAGCTGGGCATAGATAAAAGCTTAAATGAGAAAATCTCCCGCTACAAAACACAGTGGCGGTTACACGTAGAGAGAATGGATCCAACTAGATTTTCAGGAAGAGCCCGTGACTATTATCCAAGGGGGAAGAGAAATGTGGGAAGACCACGTAAGCGATTGTTGGATGGCTTCCATTGAGACTGGAACAGACTACTAGCCTAAGCCATAAAAGACGACGAAGACGGCGACGATTTAAACAGCTTAAATCATTAAAATGCGTAAGTTGAACTAAGACGTGGTTTTTTATCACATTTTTGTCCACAACGTTATTTTCCAACGAATCTCCGAAACGTATGTTAAATTTTTGTGAAGCGTGTAAATTGAAACAAAGAAAATGTTAATTTTAAAAAACATGAGAAGCTGTTGCTTTCCACTTCGGCGGTTTACAGTGTTTGATACTCCATTGTATTCAGTTGCGATAAGGATTGTTGTGATGCCTGAGCTGTGGGGCATAGCAAATATTAAGTGACTGATTTCCCCTGTGTCTGTCACTCTGGCGGCCTGCATTGTGACCGCCACGGCTCAACAATAGCACCGCTGACATTTCGCTTATTAACAACGTTGTACAGTAAGGAGGCGTTTATTTCTCTATTATTAGATTGGATTCATCTTTACTTGAAACCAAATATGATTATTCTTAATCAGTAGTCGTGATTATTTATTCATCCGTTACCGTTTACCTGTATTAATCTTGATTACACTGTTCAAGTTGGACATATCTTCAACTTGTGGAAAGCTAAAATTACTATATTTTTCAATTTAACCATTTTTTGATGGACGTTCGATGATAAGACATAAACATTTAGATCAAACAAGTTTATATTACAACAAACAGGGACTGGAAGTGTCGTACACCTCTTTGGAGTATGCTTAGACCAACCTAGGGGTGCAAGTAAACAGTTGAAAGACAAAATATATGCCAATTGAAGAAGAATGTCAGAGAAAAAAGAATCCCAAAAATTAAAGTTAATGGCGGTGAATTTGAGAGGGTAAGTAGTTTTAGATATCTTGGGTCCCTCGTGACGTCAAACAATCAGATGACAATGAGAATTGAATGCGAATTAAACGTGGGAAGTAGGTGATACTTTTCTTTTCTGCATATCCTAAAGTCCAGAAACATTTCCACAACGTACAAGGTCCAGATTTACGAAAACCGTATCGGGGCCATTAGTACTGTCTGTTTTAGACGCCTGGACCATGACCTGAACCCAAGAATATATGATCGGAAGATGGGAAAAAAGATTCTGAGGAGGATATATGGAGGTGGAATGTGGCGTATGAGGAGAAAGGCCAAATTATACGTGCTGTACTGTATAAGGAACTGCACATCGTCACAGCAATAAAACAAGGCAGAATTAGGTGGGCATGTCACGTAAAAGGAATGACAGAGGAAAGAGCAGTGAAAAAAGTATTGATTGGAGGAGCAGGTGGAGGAACTACTGTAGCAAATGTTAAGTGACTGTAAACACTAAGTTAAATAGAAAAGCAAATTCTAAAAATTAACTAAACTAAATAACAGCTTTTAATAAAAGGAACACAAAGAATTCAGTATGTTCGTTTGTTAAATTTTTGTTACTTTTAATTGCTTTTCTAATTTCTAATTACAAATAGATAAAAAATGGATTTATTAGAAATTAGAAAGCAATTAAAAGTAACAAAAATTTTAAAAACGAACAAACTGAATTAATTCTTAGAATTCGCATCCGTATTTTCTTTACTTTTGACATGATAATGTCTTTTGGCTGGCCATCATTTGAAAATTTCTGTAACGCTGTAAACTGTAACGCATCACGCTGCATGACGTCATTCTTGCGTGACGTCATTGGGATTGTTGTAAATAAACGTTTGTTTTGATACGTCGCAATATATATAATGTGTTAAAAATAATATCACTGCAAACAATTAAACCAGATTTATAAAGCGTCCTGAAAGTTTAAAATCAAGTGTTAGCACAATTTACCAGCCGGGAATCGTTAACTAAAACCGCGACCGCTAACATGCTAACGTCGTCGCAGATTAAAGACCTAACAAGCAAACAACACTGCATAGCTGTAGATAGGTTATTGGGGTTATTGTCTCTAGTTAATGGTTGTCTTCGTATGTGATTCAGCTAACGATCTATTCATTAAAAAAGAAAAAATTCAAGTACCGTCTGCCTAGTGGCAAAAGCTAAAGAGCATAATAATGTCTTTCGGCCGCCAGCTAAACGCAACATTATTATGGTTACTGACTGACTGATTGTTTCCTTTCTGCAAATGTTGCGTTTAGCTGGCGGCCGAAAGACATTATCATGCTCTTTAGCTTTTGCCACTAGGCAGACGGTACTTGATTTTTTTAACATGATAATGTTTTTAGGCTGGGGGTCATTCCACAAAAATGTAACGTCATCGAAAAATGTAACGCTTCCACACTTTCGATTCCCCACAGTCTAGAAATCTTGGGTCTCTGTCGTTTTAACATGATAATGTTTGTTATATGTAGTAAATATATTTGTTATATAGTAAATATTTGTTGTATGCACATTATACGTTTCAAAAGCCTAAAAACAGTATCATGCTTCGATGTTTCGGTTTCGTCAAAATTTCTTTAATTTACAGTTACTTGACATTCCCTATACTAGCTCCATAATCCCCTTCTACGTACACAACCCACACACATGTCCATATACACACGCTTGACACATGTTCGCCACTACACATTCATTGTATTTAGTTGTTCTTAGCAGCCGTTTGAGAATAGCTTAATCGGCTGAAATTATTGTCAGCGGTTATGAACAAACTTTAGAACGTACCAAGTGGTTGTGTGTTTTTAAAACCTTTGTAGAGTATTAAGATACTCTTACAAAATTCCCAATATATTGTGTATTATGCTGTAACATTGATCACAAGTAAACGAAGAGAGCTACCCATAGTTACAAGATTCGAGTCTGCCTTGTCTTGGTTGCAGCTCCCTACCACTTTAGCCTCTTCAATTATTAATAACAACAAATTGGCCACGGGTACAAGAACCTATGTGTACATTAGCACACACCAACAGCCAGCGTCTCCCCATGCATGTATACACACAACATTATGCTCCATTCTCTGCGTCTGTTTATATTAGTTTAGTTTCAGTTGAATATTACTTAAGTTTGTTAGTTGGTGTGATCAAGTTGAACACTGTTTCCTCTTTGCTATCTAGGTTACGTATGCGAAACATGAGATCAATTAATCAACTTATAGACATTTTTCAATATTATAAATTACGTCTAACTCAATGGTTGCCAAAGTTAGGATTACGGCGACCTATTGGGTCAAACGGTAAATGAAGAGAGAACCTGTATGTACCACAATATAATTTTAACCCAGCAAGGAAAAACGAAATGTATTATTTTAAAGCGCTTATTAATTAATATTAATTTTGTTTTAATTAAATAAACTTATATTTGAGATAACTATCTTCTTCTTCTTCTTCTTCTTCTTCTTCTTCTTCTTCTTCTTCTTCTTCTTCTTCTTCTTCTTCTTCTTCTTCTTCTTCTTCCGGCACTACGCTCCCTGTAGAACCCTGGCCTGCTTCATGATTCTACTCCATTCTTCTCAGTCCAGAGCCTTACTCCTCCAACCTGCCACTTGCATCTCGCTCAAATCCCCTTCCACATCTGCATACCATCTCCTCTTTGAATGCCCTCTTCTCCTTACTCCATCCGGCATCCTTTTCAGAGCCATTTTCAGAAATACAGTCTCCAATTTTTTGAAGGATCGTCTCGATTACCTCTCTTTTTCACCACGTGCCCCAAACCATCTCAACCTTTGCGCCTTCACTGCCACACTATGTCCGCACTAAGGTCTTCTAGCTCACGACTCTTTCTTATCCTTCACATCTCTCCGTCCCACACTAGTCCATAAATTCTTCACAGAATTTTCCTCTCGAGAACATCAAGATTGTTTATATCTTCCAAATTCAGCACCCATGTCTTGCTTTCAGTAGATAACTATATCCACTGATTATTATGATTCTGATGTGAAATTAATTCATGCGGATTTGGACTGCAGTTCATTTGTTGTGTGTAGACTCTTTGCCCTGGTATTGTTACTAAAACGTCGTAGTACAGCAGAGTTACGAAAATTTAGAGTGAATTGCTCCAAGAATTTTTCAGATTATAAAACACTGGGTACGGTTTAGGTTACGCAAAATTGAACGAGTAAGTAGGCATACGATATATAAAAAAACAAAAACTGTAAACTGCGCTTAAATATATTTATTTTGTTGCTGATAAGTAGGCTATATACGAAAGCCATACACACGATTCATACAAGCTTCTAAAATCTTTGCTTCTGAACATTGCTGAAAGCGTTCTCTTGCTGACACGTTAAGTAATATTTTTAGATATAAGGCAGTCTGAGCATCGTTTAACATCAGTGTTAACTATATTACAAATATCTCAAGTTCTGCTTAAGTTACGCTCCTAATTCCATTTTCATTTTTAAGAACATTTGCTACGACAATTGCTTAACGCTTTCAAAAAATCGAGAGCGTCGCTGTACGCATTTCTAGGTTTGCCGAGTGCAGGTGCAGTGTTTCGATCAAGAGCTTCCAGTGTACACAAGTAGCTTCCAGACTGTTCGAACACTTGTAACTACGCAAATTTGCCGGAACGCTATCAGAAGAATGGAAAATTATTACGGAAACTCTTCGGGACCTATATAAGCAACAGCGGCCGGTTCAGTTAGTTATTTACACCTGGCGATATTGTAGAGTGCGGATCAAATGATTGTTGCGGGTTACTGGAAAGTGATTACTATTTTATATTTAATGCGGAACTGTATTAGTTGACGTTATTATTGCGTAGAGAAAAATTTAATTTCAAATATTATGTGACAGTACCTTGCTGATTTCAAATTGTTATTCGTGACTGAATTAAAGCAGCTAATTACCGACTCCATTGTGTGTCTGTTTCCACTGTACGAAACGACGATCCGTGGAACCGTCGTAACAATATATTTTGTTGTTGATAAGTACGCTACATACAAAGTGCATAAAGACGATTTATAGAAGCTTGCGAAATTTTTGCTTCTGAACATTGTTGAGAGCGTTTTTTCTTGCTGACATGAAGTAATCTTTCCAGACACACGCAATAATAATTGCCTACTATTAGAGTTATGAACTAATTACAACACAATAATGATTTTATACTAATCCGTAACATTCACTTAATCCGCCCTCTACAATACCGTCAGGAGTAACTAACTTCTTAGCCGGCCGTAGACCCCGTCGACGTTTGGTGGCGTCCCTGCATAATCTGCGTAATTACTCAAACAGTCTAGAAGCTACTACTCGAGTAGTAGCCTTCATTGAGACACAGCACTTATTCGGCTAGCTGAGAAAAGAGTAGAACGATGCTCTCGAATTGTCGACAGCGTTAAGTGATTGTCGTAGCAACATATTAACGCTACGAATTAAAGTATTCAGTAAATAATAGTCAGGTTATTAAACAAACAATTAGTCTCTTATTCCTCTAAAATAAAAACATATATAAGATCAATTGAATTAAACTAACGAGACGTGATAGAGAAGCGAATTGCATAAATTTTAAAACAATAACAAGCGAGGAAGCTAAATTATGTTGTCATGACAGTGTCAGAGAGACAGCGCTCTCAGCGACTTCCTTTATACGGTCTGCTTCCCCACCCCGATTCCACTTTGCAACCCTTTAATTATTAATAACAGCAAACTGTACAAGTCCAGACTCTAACGAGCTTTAAAGCTAAACTCTCTTAAACATATATTTTTAAATAATTATCCCGTATACAATAATAAATAATTATTAATAAATAATTAAGCCGTACACAACGATTGGTTTTTCTTTCAAATTTGACATACCTTAATTTAAAGTAAAGGCGTAGATAATTAAGCACCATTAACAATGAAGGAACTTTAAAAACCACTCACCTTTAAAAAAATCATCTTCTTCTTCTTCTTAATTTTTTCATTTTCTTTTTTTTTCTTCATCTTTTATTTCACGGATTACGGAAGCCATATTTCACAAGAGCGTCCAGCATTCTTACATCCAATAAATGCTTATTTTCTGGCACCACAAGTCAATATTTCGTTACCCGTCGTAAAATTAAGACTTAAGACATTTGTAGTCGCTTACCTTCTTCCAAATACTTTCTCCATCTATGTCTGTTCTCCGATTGAGCTTTCCGTCGTATCATCAATTTCCTTTATTTGGCTATTCTAATCCTTCTTCTTCTCCTCTTCAAGGATTAGGTTATAAGAACCTTTTCGGCAGACATGTCATCCTCGGACGGACCACGTCTCTTCCACCAATTTCTTTATAGTTCAGTGCCGCTTTCGGCAATCGATCCTCTGTCATCCTTTGCAGATGATCCCACCATTGTCTTCTGTAAATTAAAAAAAAATTAATTTATGTCCTTTACTTCAACTTATGCTCTGATATCTTCATTCCTTATTCTATCTTGCAATGTACAATTTCAAGTAACTTACTTCAAGTCTGCTTTGGATACAACTATTTCAAAGTTTTACACGAACAGGTTACTGGCCAGTTGCGCAACCCCCTACCAGGAGGGCCTGAGACTCTTCTGTCAGGGTTACCATACCTTAGGCGAAAATCCGTGTTTTGGTGTGCAGGAGATTCGCCCTCACCCTTCCCTATTTGAGATAGGATTTGGTGGCTTTGTATCCGTTATTCTAATACTGAACGTTTCTTAGTATTTTTAGTGCTCACCTATCGGCATCAGTGAGCCGTCTAAGATCCGAACCCACCCAAAATTAAGAAATTAGAATTAAAATAGGAAGGCGCCCTCGCCCTCGATTACTCTAATACCACAGGGGGTCAGAAAAAACAAGAGTCAGCCAAGACAGACTAGACAGAAAAAACTAAAGGAAAGGATTTCCCGCAAGACAGGTTGCATCAAAGTCTAGGGCACATTGATATTTCCAAATCCCTATCGACAAGATGTGGATCCCTGATGTCCTAGTCTAATCCTTTCTCAATTATACTTGTCATCACGACATCCACACTTCTTCTTTTGCTACCCGACAGCCTGAGCACTATTTCACAACATATCCATATCATGTTAATGTTTTTCAGTCTACGTAATGTAATCTGTATTTCTGTATTCGTCGTTATCTATTTCTTCACCATTCCTTGTAATTTTTCCGTCCGCAACAACTCTTCAGCTTTTGCATATAGTGAAAATTTTGTCAGCGTAATGTTGTACACGATTTTTTGATCAAATTATGTTACAAATTTTCATATGTCAAAATTCTATAAATTACAGTATTTCCTAATTACAAATACAGTAATTTTTAATCAAGTATTATTTAAATGAAAGCAATTATTGAAAGAGCGGTGTTAGTAGGTATTTATATAGCGGTGATAATTTGAAAAATCGGTATTGAGAACCCTACATGACTTCCATGGTCTGAGATTTATATTTAAAATCATTTACTTGAACTCGGTTTAAAATTGATAATTTCTAAAAAGGCATCCCTCACCCTCAAACTACTTTTATTATTTATAGATATTATATTAGATATAGATTATATTATTCATGAGGTAGGCTTAGTTTAGTCTTATAAAGAAACCGAACTACGCAGATAATCATCCGATCCCCTCAAACGATCCCCACCATTAATGATATTTACACTTTCATAGAGTAATAGTTTAATGATATATAATTTTTAAGATATCTTATTCTTTGAAATTACATATTCGTACTTTACATGATTTCAGCATAGCAATTTTTAAAAAACTCACCCCCCCCACCATTCAATTACCCACTCTGTTTATAATTTTCACAGTTACCATTTTACAGTGGATTAATACGACTTTCTTTTCGGGGGAACTATTTATTAAAATTAAGAACTCTTGTTAAAACACAAAACAATGCAGGTAAACTACTCCTCCCTCCTAACCAAACACCCTGGTAGGCTGGCAACAAAATTATTTTATTTTTAACAATTACCGCTGTTTGAAAAAGTTTAAACGAATTGTTAGTACTTTACTCTTGTTAAAACGTAAAACGTTAAAGGTAAAGTACCCTCCCTCTTAACTGATCTTCACCAACATCAATAGGCCTTGTGTCCTCTACAACTCGGACATATATGAAAAAAATTATTTGATTCTGTTTGAATTTGCGGCATTTATCGTTCGCCATAGAAAACATTTTACACACAGACACAGACACTTTTCAGAAAATGAGTTTACTTCATGTCTTGAGGGTAGTACAATCAGAGTCAGCCCTTATCACGAACATGATTTTTTCGCGATCACCATACTTCCATTTACTTACGGAATATGAAAGTAAAAATTATCAAATCAGTATAAATAAAATTACGAGACGAGTTAGATAAGCCAATTTGTATAAACTTTAAAACAATAACAATGGAGAGAGATAGCTAAATTACGTTGTCATCACAAAATGTCAACGAGAGAGAGAGAGAGAGAGAGAGAGAGAGAGAGAGAGAGAGAGAGAGAGAGAGAGAGAGAGAGAGAGAGAGAGAGAGAGAGCCCTCAGCGACTTCCTCTATTCGCCCACCACTGGCGCCACCATTACACTTTACGTTCCCTTAATTATTAATGACTGCAAATTGGACAAGTCCAGACTCGAGCGAGCTTTAAAACCAAACTCTCTCCAACATAAACTTTTAAATAATTACCACCGCCACGTCACTGGAACTGGCAAATTTGATTAACAACATTTATTGGCAGATTACACGGTTTTATTAGATGATATTTTCTCCGACAAACTATGTTTAAAATTATAATCAATGTTAGCGTTAAGAATTAAACTTTAGAAGAACAAATACAAATTTTATATGGACATTAAAACTTAAAGAAACCATATGTACACCGCTTCAGAAATTTCAGTAACTTCTGCTTGGCGGATTTTGCGTCTCATCTTGTCTTTAGATCAGTACAGAAAGCAGATGAGGTATGGTGGTACCTGCTTATTTACCCGTTACTCATGCAGGGGCGTATTTAAGGGGAGGGGACGAACAGTACCGGACCCCCTCTCCCAAAGGGTGGAAAAAGTTAACAAATCTTGGTATTCTCTTAACTTTTAAGCTGTTTCATTTTATTTGGTTAAAATTACTTCTCGGGCAGTTTGGCCGTGGTCCAAAGTTTACTTCAAAACCAGCCGTTTCGGCAGTGCCATCTACTGCCGTCTTCAGTGAAAATCGAATACGCTAACGTGAGGTGGTATACGTTAGTGACCACAGACTACTGTGGCTAAGGCTCACACAGCTCACAGAGATTTTCACTGAAGATGGCAGTCGACGGCACTGGCGAAGCTTCTGATTTTGAAGTAAACTTTGGACCGCGGCCACACTGCCCGAGAAGTAATTTTAACGAAATTGACTCCGGCCGTGTAAGCCAACCAAACACATTGCTTCATTGTATTCTTTCCGGCTTCATTGTATATGCCAACATAGCAGTAGATACGTTTCAAGTGTACAAACAGTTATATGATACAGCATTAGTGTATAAGCCAGCAATATGAAATATAGGAAAATCAATTCAGTCCATAAGTATCTAGTAAACAATGTTTTAATAACGCGTCATTTTCATTGTGTCATTACCGTTTACTTTAATGGGACTGATTTCAGGAAGTTATCAAGCGTTTTTCAACCACTTTAAAGATAATAATATTGACTATTATGTACTTGTTGTTTTTTTTATTTCGTATGAAGCCGACCCGACCACGGACCCCCCACCCCACCCAAGCCAAATTCTAGATACGCCACTGCCGACGCGGTACACAATTTCATAAATCAGGCAAGTAACTATTGTCTGGTGTCGCACTTTTATCTTGGTTTATATCTCTGGTTTGCAATACTGGTGTGGACATCTGCAACAGTTATTTCGACATTATCACAAGCTTGTCATTCATTTCCTTTTTAAAAATTTACGAGATGAGAGAAGAAGACAAGCGATAACACGTGTTTAGTTTTAGATTCTAAATTCTTTCCTTTGTACTCTTCTCTTCTTATTTTTAAACACTACAGCCCAACGAGAACTCTGGCTTCTAAGATCAATGTTCTCCAATGTCGCCTACCGTTGCTATTTCAGGGTGACCTCACACATCCATTCTTTAGAGATCTTCCAGCACATCATCCAACCATCTTATCCTAGGTGGAACTCTCTTTCTGCCTTTATACATCTGTGTCGTCAGGATATGTTTTGACGTGAAAACGTCTATTCGCTCGTTAAGCACAGCGATAGCCGGTCAAAATTTCTTGTGTTACAAAATACCGTCAGATTTCAATCGCTAATAACTACGAGACTAATAATACGATAACAACGGTTGAGGTCACAATGGATAGAGCATGTCTGTACGTGTTTGTTGTGCAGTGTTTGTTTTGCCTGTGACGTCATCGGGCTAGTGTAGGCGCCTGCGCGTGATTGTTGTGAATTAGCGTTGTGTAAAATTATAAATTAGTGTAGCGTGAGAACGCGTTTAGCTAGGACGTTGGTTCGGGTGTCATTGTAAAGAGCTTGAGAAGCACTACTAGGACTCAAAGTGAAACAATAAAAATATTTGCCGGAATATATGTAAAAATCGGTATTGAATTGAAAATTGCAAAAAAATTAAAGATGTCGTCTCATATGAGTCGTAAATATGCGCGGAATTATAGAAAACGCAAATCAGAGGAAAGCTCGCATCAAAAGGAATTTAAAAAACCTAAAAAGTCCAGTGCCGAGCAAATGCGAGAGCTACGGCAGCATCGAAAAGAAAATGAAAAAACGGCGAAAAGCAATAACGTAGGTGGCCCATCGGGCGTACAGCGGCCACCGACAGTCCAAACGTCCACAGATCATGTGCAGACGTCGTTGGAAGGCAATACAGAAAACAGTGATAATATAGAGATCAATGGCAACGTGACAGCGCCAGACGAGTATGTATTGCGATGACCAAATATCGTCGTGTTGTCAACGTCGGGCATCAATGCGTGTGCGTCGATGGCGGGTGCTACGGTAGACTGTGATGTTTTCACGGAAAATCTACGGCGCGGACCTTGACTACGCCTTCCACATCTACTTTTTTTTTGTGATACGTAGCTCATCCATCCGTTCTAGGCGACCTAGCCATTGTATTCGCTGAGCTTTTACGACTCTTACAATGTGCTCATACTTCAAAAGCTCATCTATTCCCTGGTTATTTCTTCTTCTCCATTCATTATCTTCATTGACCGGGCCATAAATACGTCGTACAATATTTCTTTCAAACCTTCTCAGCGTTTTTTTTGCAAACGTCTACGTCTCACCTTTATCATCCACCCGCTCTAGGTGACCTAACCATTGTACTCGTTGAGCCTTTATAAATTTTATGATATCCTCCCGATTTAACAGCTCATCAATTTCCTGGTTAGTTCTTATTCTCCATTCATTATCTTCCTTAACTAGGTCATGAACACGGGAAACACAGCATCCCTGCCTGACTCCGTTATTTATTGGAATGTCACCTTACAGCCTACCATTCAGATCCAGGACTACAGATGTACTTTTATAAAGGATCTTAATTGAATTTATTGAATGCTGTGGATATCCTCTTCTATCCGTAATATTCCATAACGTTTGACGGTCTACGTTATCAAATGCTTTTTCCAAATCATCGAAAACGAAATGGATTTCCTGGTTACACACACCCGCCTTTTCTCAATCCTTCTCTGTCGTAATACAAACAATACATCCACAGTCGATCTACCTTTTCTAAAACCAATTTGCTCTTCAAGAAATAATCGATCTGTAATGAGTCTTAATCTTTGATTTAGAATTCTTGTATATATTTTGTACGTTGAGTCCAGCAAGCTTATTCCTCTGTAATTGTTTGCATCTGTTTTAATAATTTTGATCTTAAATTAATAATAATTATTATGTTGTTAGGTACTGTGGTGTTTTCCATTTAATATTATTCCTAATATTTCTTATAGTTTTTATTAATTTAATATTGTTACTGTCTAAAAATAAATATTTATTCTTTAAGCACTGAGACAACCGACTTGACAAAGGCATTGCGGTGTTACAGAAAACTATTTATCGTGTAGTTTTTCTTTGTCTGTTCTATATAAAATTGATTGGAATTTATCTCCTTGTACTACGGTTCAGCACATTTCAATGGAGTATTCGTTTTTTGTGCACATATCCTGTTTCAACCCGCTAGGACTTGCTCTACATACTTTACAACAAAGATAAAAATACAACAGCACACTATGAAACTGTTTTCGTATCTGAGTACATTGAAACCGTGATAGTATGATACGTTCTCCTCGATTTTAAAAGCGCAGCGGTGTTTAAAATAAGTAAAACAAAGAGCCGGCCTTACAGGTAGTGCCAACTTTACTAGCGACGGTTCACATCACTGCTGCTTTGTTTACATTGAATTATTAATGGTAACACTGAGTCTGGTTTCCTATTTCTTTGTTACATAGAAACTTTAAGCGGTTCTCACGTGAAGCCCAAAGCGCAAGACAAAACTATTGTGTTTGTCTTGGGGCCGTGACGTATCCAAAAATCAATTTGCAACAATGAAGGATTATTGCATGATGAATAAATACATGCATTGTTGCGTTTGCTGATGACTTTGAGAATGTCGTCCCGGCTTATTAACAGATATTTTAAAGAGAAAAATATAGTGTTACAACGGTCTACTGCACGTCGCATGCTACAGTGGAAAACAAAATACAAGACACCAATTACGTCACTAATCATCAGCTTTAATTATCACAATTAAACAGTTTGTAATCAACAAGATAGTCTCTGAAAACAAATCAAATAAAAATTCTTCACACGCAATAAAAATGTCAACTAATATAAAAAAATTGTATTACAATTGTCCCGCACAATTATATAACACATAACACTTCGCCACAGTACTTCTAACCGTACTGGAATATATCGCAACTCAAACTGAAATTGAACGTCGCTGAGTACTTGCATTTATACCCCGCCAAAATTCCAGAAACATCCATACTACGCATCACGCTACACTAGAACGTAATTGATTGCGGCCTTGACACAGTGCGCGCGGCTGGCGAAGTCTAGAAAAGTCTTGCTATGTTGAGATCGCGTACGCACACATTACAGCCGGATTCCACTGGAACATCCGAAAAACAAGTAGAATATTTTGCAATGACGTAAGAATTTGTCCGCATTACGTAACAATGGAAAGACAAATATTGTATCTTCAGCCAAATATTAAAATGCCTTGTTTTTTAGAACAGTAAATAAGATTTTGCAAACGTCAATGAAACAATGAAAATACACTCCTTTAATTATGAGAATAAACTTTAAAAATGAACGTTGTATTCTTTATTAACTACATAATTAAGGATATGGTACGACTGTTGCGTAACACTCTGGACTTTTTGAGATCGCCATTCTACACGTTTCTCGGGTGCAGAACCTCGGTGAAGGCCGTGCGCTAACTTATCCTCCAGACTTTTCGAGCACTTGTAACTACGCTAATTATGCCGGTTAATTAATTTAATTTCATTTAATTATTTCTAAAATAATTTTAAATTTGTCTCATTGCAATATGTATAGATGCGCGTCTGTAGGTGTGAGTGTGCGCGTGCGCGTGTGTGTTTTGCACAATATTTTTTTAGCAGCTAATAATTGTTTATTATTTATGTTATAAATATTTTATTTAGCGTACGTTAGTTAAAAAGGCTGTAAAACGTTAATACGATTTATGCGCTGATTTTACAAACAATGTTTACGATTATCTAGAGGACGCTCGTGCATGCATTTTTCAGTGGCAATAAGGATTACTCGAGTATGACGTGTGGGACACGGGCTTTAGGCGGCAACTGATTTCCCCTGTGCAGCTTGTGGCCTATATATTGTGAGTGGCGGCAAACGTCGCCGCCGGGATCGACAGCACGGACACTGTTTGCGCCATTTGGCTTATTAATAAACCTCTATAGTGTATGCTTACTTCAAGTAGATGTTGCATTATAGTGATGTTTACCAATTGTTAAAGTGCCGACAGTGATCTAAAATTAATGGGATGAAATTAAATTGAACATCACAACCCGGATATACAATTTTGAAATGCATTTATTTAAAGCACACAAAAGACGAGTTTTCCCTTATTAGTCAAAAGGTTAAACTAATTTTTGTAAGTCCATTCAAACCTTATTACCTACGGCATGTATCCACCATGCAACTCACCTTTTGCAATACTTCAAGGTGGTCCCATTTGTTCCTTGTCCTGTGGACGTTCATCCGTTTTATACCTTCAGAGGTTTACGTTACCCGTTTTGTGCTTATCTGTCAGAGGCCCTAGCAAGATCATTTTTCTTTTCCCTTAGTACCTTCTCTAAGTAGGCTGCTATCTGATTCCAGTGTTGTTCACTCTGCAGCATTATTCCGATGATATTTTCGGGCTAGATCTGTCCCACTATATTTTCCAGGGCTTGCTTTTCCTTTTGCATCTGTAGTAGGTGAAAAAGGTGTGGTGCACATCGTCCAGTTCCTGTCTGCAGAAAATGCAGTCCGGTCTGTCTGCTTTCCCCATACTATATAGGTAAGCCCCGAACAGACCGTGGCCAGTTAGAAACTGCGTTATGAAATAATTAATCTCGACATGTTTTCCACCGGACCACTCAGCTAACTGCTTTATGAACCTAGCGGTCCATCTTTCCTTCGTGTTGCTGGTCCATCTTTGCTGCCTCTGAGCCACATAATATAGGCCCTGGCCTCCCTATGAGCTTGTACCTTATCTACTTGACTTCCGCTTGTAAACCTGTGTCCGTTCTTGTGTCAGCAGGTCCCGGTTCTTGTGAATTATTTCCTCTACGACAAGAACCTCGGACACCGAAACCGTGCGGTAGAAGCAACTCTTCGCTGCACCGCTGACATGCATCTTCTGTATTTGTAGAATTCGAGTGCATCAATCCAGATCTCCGCACAATAAAGTAGTATTGAGTGCGTAACTAACATAAGTGGTCGTTGCTTGGAAGGTTTCGACCCGTTGTTGTACCTACTCAGCGCCGCGGTCACAGCTGCAGCTGTATCAGCCGCCCATTTTATTTGTGCGCAAAACGTGAGCTTTGTGTCCAGCAGTACTCCCAGATACTTAATCACGGCTTTTGTCTGTACAGTTTCTTCCCCGACCAGCTTTGGCAGGATATTGGGCAGACGCCTCTTTGTAATTAGAACTATCTCTGTTCCGTCAGCTTCTAGTTTTAAGTCTGTCATCCAGGAACTGACTCGTCGCATAACTTGCCTTAGTCTCATCTGAGTCGGCTCTACAATTCGTGCAATATCATCAGCGTACTCCACTAACAATGTATTTTTTGGTATGTCCATCGTATGAAATACTACTACTACTACTACTACTACTACTACTACTACTACTACTACTACTACTACTACTACTACTACCACTACTACTACCACTACTACCACTACTACTACTACTACTACTACTACTACTACTACTACTACTAATACTGCTACCACTACTAATACTACTACTACTACTACTACTACTACTACTACTACTACTACTACTAGTACTACTACTACCACTACTACTACTACTACTACTACTACTACTACTACTACTACTACTACTACTACTAGAAGAAGGTACCCCCTCGACTATCGAAGAAATTGAAGAAGTAATTAAAAGTTTTAAAAACAACAAAGCTAGTAGAAAACACTCCACATCAGCTGAACTTTTGAAATGGTATCTACCAAATATAAAAAACGATCTACAATTAATTTTTGAAAAAATTTGGAAAACAGAAAAAAATCCCAGAAGAATCGAAGGTGGCCTTAATATATCCGCTGCATAAGAAGGGTGATAAGCAAGAGGTTAATAACTACAGAGGAATATCATTACTTCCAGTTGG
The DNA here is from genome assembly GCA_034769895.1 of Magicicada septendecula. Taxonomy (NCBI): domain Eukaryota; kingdom Metazoa; phylum Arthropoda; class Insecta; order Hemiptera; family Cicadidae; genus Magicicada; species Magicicada septendecula. Next base: position 883,643,437 of record CM068368.1, on the reverse strand, counting down.
AACACATAACAACAAAATTGAACTCACTTATAAAAACATTTCATTAAAGACTAATGAAACAAACAAAGACACAAAGAGAAGATACAAAATCTCTATTAAAAAAAATCGACATCAATAACATATTTTTAAAACATAATGCGACAGTACAACCATTTACGGTACTGTGCATTGCCAAAATAATTTAAATAAATAATAAAAATAGATAAATATTGATTGATAAACATGATTCAGATTGCAAGCTGGATTGTTTAAAATATAGGGAACGCACCGCTCAGGCACGTACACGCATATCTGGCCCACCTGTCGCTAGCGTTGTGTACATGTGTATTTTCTTTGTGTGTGTGAAGCCTGTCCGTTCCTGAACAGTAACCATTCCTTTTCAAATATTGATAGATTTTATGTTTTATTTAATTATAAGAAAAATATGCACGATATTGTAAAACGAAAGACACCAGAGGGTGTAGAAAATAAAGGTGAACAAAGGGTTAAAAGACCGTGACAAAGTGACGAAAGTGGAATTACTATAAGTAAAAAAGTGAATAGCTCTTTTTATAATCACAATAAAGAAGTGTAATTTACGTATAATAAACATATAAAATTAGCGATCGATTGAGCATCGTGTAGTGTGAAACAGACTTCGTAATTCGCGAAGATAGGCGAAATTAGTGAATTGAACCAGAGTGGGGATAAAGACGCTTCGACAAACTCTGACAAGATGAAAATTGTTCAGACTTGAGCTTTTACATGACCTGGCTATAAATACCAGGTCGCACTAATAAAGTTCCTTCTTCTATATTCAACCGTTGCAGTAGGAGGCTATGTCAGTCAACTACGCGATCGTAAATCTACAGTAAGCGTCACCTGACGATTTGTGAGGCAGAACAGAGGTTCGATGGACACACCTACAAACCATGATGTGAACAGAGCCAACAACAACTAAGAAAGACAAGCAGTGGAAGCCTGGGAGAGGACCAGAGGACGCGAGGACATGAAAGACTGGACCAAGGACGGGAAGAGGATCCAAGGACACGAAGGACGGGACCCGAGGACCGGAAGAGGACACACTGAAGTTGCCACATCAAACGAGGTGATAACAAACCATAATAATAAATAGACAATATTGAAACTAAAATGAAAGACATTCCAACTGTTGCTAACAGAATTTAAATTGTACATATAATGTAAAGTCTTACTGTAATTTAGAATAATGTCTCATGTTGAGAAAGTAATATTGGAATAACGTAAATGCTGTGAGAGAGCAATGCTTGATTTTTAAATTGAAGTAAAGTAGAATAATTAGTAGAGTCTTTAATTGATAAAAGAATAACGCATATGCTATAAATTTAAAAGATAATTAAAGCCAAGTAAAAAATTAAATAATTATTTGAAATAAAAGTAAATTCATTGTGAATTGATAAGCAATTGCAAAAGATGGGCCACACTAAATGAGTAAGCCGAGAGCAGAAATAGATAATTAAGTGTAGATAATAAGATTTGTGTATAAACTGTTTAGACATAAATTGTTCACATAAATCGCATATATAATATCGCACAAGCGATAATGAATAATGAGTAATTTTTTTTTGTATTACCGAAATAAGTAAAGAGGTTGATAATTAAATAATGTAAACATTTAAAAACTTTATAACATTGTCTTGTCATTACAATTACACCCAAACCAAACAAGTAAAATTTGTTACGTTATATAACGTATCACTCCAAAAGATTGGGGCTTCCCAAATTAAATAAATTTGGGGTTGTTACGTTACATAATTTGGCGCTCTAAAAGCGTGGAGCTACCCAAATTAAATTACATTGAATTTGTGTGTTGTTACAATATGCAATAAAAATATATAGGTCAAAAACCACACGAATCAGACATTATATAATAGCTGAGGTTAAACTTATCTTAAATCACAATAATTCTTGTAAATGAAACCTTGTAACCTTTTCAGAAAGAGTGAAAAGGTTTTAGTCAGCCTCGCAAGGAAGTCTGGTCCTTCTCACCTTGAACACCTTGAATATCTCAGCATCTTTTCATAAACTTCTAAAACTGGAGTTTTAATAGTGTACGAGTTCCTATTTTCAAATGAAATTTAATTTTTTTTTTTTATCAGCCATCTAAGGACCACATGCCAATTTCAATTTTCCATTCTTTGTTTTTTCTTTTTCTCCTATATTCTTTCATCTTTTCACTATGTCTCTTCTTCCTGTCTTCGGTCCACTTTGAAACTGCGTTTTTCTTCCTCCTACTTTGGACACCTTCCATTTTTAACACTTTTGCCCCAAAACTTCTCTTTCAATTGCTTCTTCTGCGTTTATATTAATTCTTCCAAATTCTTTTTGACGTTTTTAATCCACTTTCATGTTGACTTCTTCCCCCACAGATATTTGAAAATTGTTTTGTTAACATATTGTCGTCCATTCTATATAAATGTCCAAAAAATACTAGTCTTCTTTTTTCTGTTATATTTTCTATACTTTGCACTTTCATATATTTCATCATTACTTCTTAATTTCCAACCTTCTGAAGTTTTTCGTCGGCCTGATATTTTCCTAATAATTCATCTTTCCAATATTTCTAGTTTGTAAAAATTATAATTCAATGTTAGACATTCACTTGCATATAGGCATTCTGACCTCACTACTGTACTGTAATGCCTTCTTTTCGCATTTCGAGATATGCACTTTTGATTGTAAATATCTTTAGTTATACCATACGCTCCTTCCATTTTACGAAACCTTTCTTCTATAGCAGATTCTTCTAAACCATTTTCTAGAATTATTCCCCTAGATACTTGAATTTTCTAACCCTGTCTATTCAACCAATATATGTTAGCAGGAATTTTGGCGCATTTTTAATGTTCGTGAGAAATTTGTTTTTTATTCAGCAGAAATTCTTAAGCCTGTTCTACTGGCTATGTCTGTAATTTAACTTTTATTTAATCATTTTTTGTTGTTGTCAAAACGATAGCCTTTTATTTTTGAATAGGGAGTTTAAATGTATTCTTGTGATTCACACGTAATATTGTGTGAATAGCATGATGATAACATAAAATAACGAGAAACGTTTACATAGTTACAAATAGAAAATTGATAAGTGAAAGGTATAGAAATAAACTGTTTGGCATTCGCAGACGACTTTGCTATACTTTCTGAACATATGAAATCTGCAGTAACACAAGTTAATTCTTTAGAGTACAGAGCCAGTAGAACGGGCTTAAGAATTTCTGCAGATAAAACCAAATTTCTCACGAACATTAAAAATGCGATAAAATTTCTCCTGGTACAGATATTAGTCGAATAGGGAGAGTTCAAAACTTTAAGTCTCTAGGAGAAATAATTCAAGAGAATGGCTTAGAAAAATCTGCTATAAAAGAAAGGATTCATAAGATGGAAAAGGCATATGGTATAACTAAAGTTATTTACAACAAAAGTGCATATCTAAAAATGTGAAAATAAACCATTACAGTATGCCTCACTTGCATAGAATGCCTCTATGCAAGTGAATGTTTAGCTTTGAATTATAATTTAGACAAACTAGAAATATTGGAAAGACGAATTATTATGTAAATATTAGGTCCACGAAAAATTTCTGAAGGTTAGAAATTAAGAAGTTTTGATGAAATATATCAAAGTATAGAAAATATAATAGAAACAATCGGAAAAAGAAGACTATTATTTTTCGGACACATATATAGAATGGACGACAATAGGTTGACAAAGAAAACCTTCAAATATCTGTGGAGGAAGAGGTCAACACCAAGTTCGATTAAAGAAGTCCAAAAGGATTTAGAAAAAAATAATATGCACGCAGAAGAAGCAATTGAAAGAGACATTTTTCGGGCAGAAGTGGTAAAAATGGAAGGAGTCCAGGGTAGGAGAGAGAAAAACAAAGGTTCAAAGTGAACTGAAAACAAGAAGAAGAGACACAGTGAAAATATTAATGAATATTGAAGAAAAAGTAACGAACAGAGAGTAAGGAATTGAAATTGACATGTGGTTTTTAGATGGGTGATACAATTTAAAAAAAAATTGACAAGTCAAACAACAGCAACATACAAAATTAACACAACAATAATACACTTTATATAGCAGAAATCCGATATTGTAATAAACTTTCTGAGGGATGCGTATCCCGTATATGAGATAATTGATAAAACCTACACTGAACATATTAATGGCTACAAAAGCCACATGTTTACCACCACCAAATCCAATTACGTTAAGCGCAACATTGATATATTATGACCGCACACATTAAAAAATACGACCCTAATAAAATTGGATTATCAAAACTATATGCAACAAATCGAGCACATGAACAGCCGTGAAACACCCCAAAACCAATTTAATTAATGAATTGAACAAATGATAATTAATTAGCAGACAACGTGACACAAGATTTAAAAGAAATATTAACTACAAACTACGTAATATTTTCAGTAAGCTTACATTACATTCTCTTCACACGTTGTAAACCTACAAGAAAAGATTACCAAAACATTCTCCGTCAGTATCATCGTTATAGGGATGACACCGTCATAATCGCAAACAGCTTAGAGGACGTGCAACAACCAATGAATAGAGGACAGTAAGCAGCCGTAGATATGGTCTAGACATCAATGTTAATAAAACGAACCTAATAATTGTATCTAAGAACAAGTTTACAAACTACACCCTTAATATAAACCAAAGGCCAGTTGTATGTGCAAGCAAATTTACACATCTGTTAAGAAGATCGGTTAAGAGGACGGGGTAGTTTACCTGCAACGTTTTACGTTTTAACAAGAGTAAAGTACTTAATTAAGATAAATAAATTATCCTACAAAGAAGGTCATATTATTCCACAGTAGAAAGGTAGACGAAATATCTGTAAATGAAAAGGGTAGTTGAAGAGGGAGGGGGTAATTTTCTATAAATTAAAATGATAGCTGAAGGTGTAGGAGATAATTTTTTATATGTGTACTACGTTATCGGCAACAAAGAAGTAGACTGTTCTTAAAAGTCCTTCACGGGCTTTTTGCCTGTTGTCTAATGTTTCCTACAAAATCAGACGTTTTGGCAGTGTCATCGACTGCCATCATCAGTGAAAATCGGTGCGCTAATGTGAAGTGGCATATGTTAGTGACCACAGTACTGTTATTAAGGCTGAAGGAAGAAGTAGTATGGAAATATATATGTAAATAGTTCTATGGAAATATTTAATTTCGGAAATGATTTGAAATACAAATCTAAGAACAAGGAAGTCATATAATTATGGTTCTCCATACAGATATTTTTGGTTAATGCTCGCCGTTTTAAAGAGTTTTAGTTACTTGATAGCCAAATATTGTCCGTTAAGTTAATCCACGGCCGTCTTCTTCAACTAAGCTTCGTGAAAGAATTATGTTTCTTTAAGTTGTTCCTAACGGGTGATTTACCGGCCGTTAAATTCTTGGATCGGCGGAACTGGGAATTAGATATATTATGTTTATTGTAATAACTAATGAATAGACTGACATAAAGCAGCCGTAGATATGGTCTAGACAGCAGTGTTAATAAAACAAAGCTAAGGATTGTATCTGAGAACAAGTTCACAAACTGCACCGTTAGTATTAACCAAAGGCCAGTTGAACGTGTAAGCTAATTTACATACCTTGGTACTTAAGTCAATAAACAATGTGACCACTCTCAAAAAATGAAGAACAGAATTGAAAAGGCAAGAGCAGTATATACACTACAATGAGCAGTTTCTTGAAAAATCACCATTTAACAATAAACACAAAGATGAGACTTTTACGCTGTTACGTGTTCTCGGTCCTCTTCTACTGTGTAGAATCTTGGACATTGACTGAAGCCACAACTAAAAAATTGGAATCTTTTGAAATGTGGTTCTACCGTAGAATACTGATCATTTCATGGACAGTACATATAACTAATGTTGAAGTTCTTAGAAAGATGAAGAAATAAAGGGTAGTTATTAACACAGTGAAGATATTAAAGCTTCAGTATCTAGGATGACCAGAGATTTTACTTATTGCAGCCCATACTACAGGGAAACGTACTTGGAAAGAAACAAATTGGGCGACCGAGAATCGCATGATTGAGAAATTTAAGGACCTGGTTTGGCATGAATACAACTGACTTATTCCGTGCAGCAGTGCAGAAAGTTAAAATAGTGTGTATGATATCCAACATCCGAAACGGATAAGAACTATCAGAAGAAGATCACTGACTTCATGGTGCCGACGGAAATCACAAGTTTTCTCCAACTGTGTCTATAATACTACTACGACAATTATGTAACAGTATCGAAAATTCGGCAGGTACATCAAAACGTCGTACGCAAACATTCATCAGCGCATAATAAAAATGAAATTATAAGTTATCCACAGCAAAAACAATAATATTGACATTTAAAGACAACGAGCAAGTTAGAAAAAACATGTATGTATGAAAGAAAACCTCCTAGAGCAAGCCCGTAGGTTTACGGTACTTGAGGTGCAAAATTATTGAAATGATCGAAATAGACGTATGTAAAATTCGGGGACTTCCACTGGCATCTAGGCCACCTTTAAGATAGAGATATGAAAATAACAGTTTACTAAACAATGGCAATAACATTCTTATATAGCAATGGAGCTTAAGTCATCACAAAATTAGAGGAACACAAAAGGCCGTCAGCAGGTATGATACTACTAAGGGCGATGAAAAGACCTTTAAGGGCTATGCGACCAAATACAAAACGAAGACACTCGGGTTATACGCCGTGAAAGAAAATCTTAAATAATGCCAACAAACACATCTGAACCATAGCGCCTAATGGATGTTAGGAAAATATTAAAAATGGCTCTGCAGTAGAATACCAAATGGTAAAGGAATATAAGGTGAGGAAAAGTTAAACATCGAGGAAATCAAATCAAGAATTGCAAAGAAAACAGAGAGTATTTGGCAAACAAAAAACTATTGTTCTCTAGGATCCTAAGTCATAATTTTGAACTGAAAATTTATAAAAGCCTTATAAGACCATTAGTGACTTACGGCTGTGAGACATGGACAATGTGGAACAGAGATGAATGTGATCTAAAATAATTTGAGAGGGAAATACTTAGAAGAATTTTAGTGGTTAGTAGTGAAACAAGATGGCACTTGGTAGATCCGCATAAATCTTGAACTTGATACATTAATAAACAGCGAAAACACAGTAACGTATATTACGTCACAGAGAATTAGGACATACTTATATAATATTATATTGTATATTATATTATAGTATAGCTAGGACATACTTATATAATATAATATAATATTATATTATATTATATTATATTATATTATATTATATTATATTATATTATATTATATTATATTATAGGTAGGACATACTTATAGAATAGAGGAGACCAGAAATACGAGAGCTATCACAGAAAGTAAACCCTTGGAGTCTAGGCCCAGAGGATGACCAAGAAGAAGGTGGATGCGGTGCGTTGCGGGGGAACTACGAACCATGGAGATCAGAGGATGGAAGATTGTTGCTGAGAACGGGAGGGGGAATGGTGTAGGATTCTTGAGGAGGCCAAATCTCATGAAGGGTGTAGATCCAGAGGAAGAAGAAAAAGAAGAAAGGCCTACAGGTCATTCAAGGAAAAGATGAGTAGTGGAGTATGTTCAGGGGCTGAGGCGTAATCGTTATAGATGTCGCTGACGACGTGGACATCAAATAATGGCAGACTTGTCCGAAAACGTTCGAGATTAGTGTGAATAACAACAAAACTTTTTTTTTTTTTTTTAAGTCTTTTAATAACTTCTAACATCAAACGTCTTGTCTATACTACGATGAGGTATACTAACACTAACTGTCATGTTTCAAGTTTAAAGCTGTGGAATCAGCGGATGAACTGCCAAGGAAACGAAGAGTAATCATTAGTATATAATGGTAATAATAGAGTTCTTGCTTCCTCAGAAGGTAACGTCCTAATGTCATTGTCAACATCTACACAACAACGTAGAAGAAAAATATAACTATAATGTATCCAACAGCAAAACAAAGTATTGGGATTTAAAGAAACGTTTCTCATTCCAGCCACTGAGGATCCCTCATTGTACACGTACTATACGAGGGCCAGTTGAAAAGTTCGCAGAGCAACATTTGTAGCTTAGCGGTAAAACTAAACTTTTTTTCGTGTGCTACAAGATTTGTGTTTTATGTGAACTTCTGTTAATTTCAATATCTATCTATCACTTTATGCACTGTCTAGTAGCTGTTTAAAATTGACGTGTCATGCATGTTTTGAAAAATGTACAAAATCAAACATCGTGGTGTGATTCTTTGTTAAAAATTGTTTAGCGCCAACGGTAATTCAAAAGGAAATTGTAAATGTGTCAGAAGATGCTACGACTTCAAAATCAACGGTTTGTAAGTAGGCACTTTAGTTTAAACGTGGTCGTACGAGCATTCAAAAAGGTGGTCGCCCTGGACACCCAAAAAATTCAACAACTCAAATTGCGTCAGCTATCTTGCACAACGCTTTTTCACACCGAGCTCTTGAGTTAAAATATGGTCCACAGGCTCATATGAGATGCCTGTGATTTCAGCAACGTAATCCACACCTAAATCTGCGGTCTTCCGAAACTCTATGACATTTTCTCAATAATGCCATTTTTTGTTGCACTTTTTTTTTTTTTTTTTCTGGACGTCCACTGCTGGGATCGTCTTCAGTGCTTGTACGACCACGTTTAAACTCGAGTGCGCCCCACTTACCGTTGTTTCTGAAGACGCAGCATCTCCTAACACATTTACAATTTTCTTTGATTTTCCATCGGCGCTAAAACGTTTTTAACAGAGAATTCAGCAAAACACAATGTTTGATTTTGTGCATTTTAAGAACACGTGTGACAGGAAAATTTCAAACAGCTGGTAAAGAGTGAATAAACTGACAGATATATATGGAAATTAACAGGTGTTCACGCGAAATATACGTCTTGCAGCAAACGAAAGATTTTAGTTGTACTATTGAGCTATAGATGTCGCTCCGCGAACTTTTCAACTGACCCTCGTAGGTGAAACGTTTGGTATTAAAATTAATAATAAGACGTGTGTCTTATCATTAACAACAGACAACATTTTGTATCATCAATGATAATGTAAGAGAGGAATATTGAAATCCGTGTGGTATACAAAGAGTACAACGGACAACTAAACTTCTTAGATCTGATAATCACAAAAAACACCAACAATAATTTACATTTTAATATATACAGAAAACCAACGACGACAGGCACCGTGATACACGCCACGTCATTTCATCCCATATCGCAGAAAATGGCTGCGTTTCATAGCATGATACATAGACTTTTATCTTTACCCCTTGATAACAAAGATTTTCTTAATGAGTTAAATACCATCAAATACATCGCAGTCGCAAATGGTTACAATTCCAATGTTGTAAACAACATTCTCAAGAAACATAAAAATAGAATAAGGACCATTAACCAATTATCAATGAATGCACGGGAAAAAAAGCCGCATAGATATATCACCGCAACATATACCAATTTCATGCCGAACATTTTAAAATCTCTCATAAACAAAAACACTGATATTATAGTCACTTACAAGACTACAAATAATATCTTAAATAATCTTCGTACCACGAACCTACTTGTATTGAGAATAAAACGGGCATTTACAAATTGTCATGCAATGATTGTGACGCTTTCTATGTGGGCCAGACGGGCCGTGGTTTTCTCAAAAGATTTAATGAACACAAACCACCCAGTATCTGTCGTAACTATGATACCATCAAATCAAGTTTCGCCAGACATCTTATTAACGAAAATCATAGTTACACCGATTTCAGAACTAATTTAAAACCCCTCCACTTTTGCAGTAAAGGACGTTATATGAACACACTCGAAGAATTTGAGGTGTACAAAGCTTTCAGGGACACTAATACCAAGCCACACATTTTGAACGACCAGTTATTAGTCAAGTATAATGTATTGTACGACACCGCGTTGAGATAGTGAGATAACAAGAATCAGTTGCCGTTAATGCGCGGTGAGTCGCTGTGCAGTGTACACTGTTCGCCCGATGCGCGTATTCAAGTTACAAATTAATATAGTTCGTTTTTTAATAATCCGTTATTTGTGATCATCATGACATGTTTTTAACATATCTGATATGTGCTATAAATTTTATGCTTGACAATGGGACAAGAGTCTTGAAACATGTCGTAATAAGAAGAGACATCAAATACGAGAAGTCACAGACGGTTAGTATAATATATTTTTCATATATGTACAAAGAGTGCTAATAATCCAGATTTGTAGTTTAAGAAGTCTTAAGTAGCGAACGTAAATTAAAGCCCATTACAACATATATCAAATTCAGTTTCATGTACACAAGGACAATATTCAATCCGTCACAACACAACAGATAAAGTAAAGCAATAAAGAATAACAATTAAGAAGAAAGATGAGTAGAAGATTAAAGACAAGTTTTCACAGTGTCCGCGAGTATCATTTGCGCATTTCACTGTTTTTAGTGTATGAATTTCTGCATAATAACCGCAGGAGAGAAAATAATATTGTTACGACGGACTACAGATTGTCGTATAGTACAGTGGAAAACTAAATGCAAGACACCAATTACATCACTAATTACCAACTGTAATTATCACAATAAAACAGTTTGTAATCAACAAGATTGTCTCTTACAAGAAATGAAATAAAAACTGTTCACACGCAATAAAAATGTCAACGAGTATAAAATAAAACACAGTTGTATTAAAATTGTCCCGCACAAATATAAAAAACATAAGAGTTCGCCACAATATTTCGATCCGCACTGGAATATATCGCCACTGAAACTGACTTGACCGTCCCTGAATAGCTGTATTTATACCCCGCTGATTTCCAGAACAACCTGTCACTTTGGATGACTTGTTAAACAAACAGACGCTCTCGAGAATCCACTAGGAACAGTGTCCTTGAACGCACTGCGCTGACCGGTATGTTCAGGTATAGATCCGATAGTTGACACGTAATTGTCCATCACCGCAAAGTAGCAGCATTATGCACACATTACATTGTCGAGATACTTGTCGCACGTTTCGTATTACGTAACACTTTTTCCGCATTACAAAATATTATGTGACAAATGAAATACAATCATTATTTATAGTATTGAAGACAAACATTGTGTAATTTTAATAAAGACTATTTTTCTACCAAAAGTAGAAACACATTCAGTGCTAGCTAAAACGGAAGAAAATTGTAACTTAAAACTAAGAAATAATTAGAATACAAGGTTTAAAATAAAATTAAATTAAAATCTGTACTTAAACCTTGATAATGCGCAGAGAACAATCGCCAGTTTCCAATAATTACCCTTAACAATAAAAATGTTGTACAAAGTATGTCCACATTATAGAAGCGGATAGTTTTATCCAAAAATGAAAAATCACGATAAGCTTTCATCATCTTCATCATCATCCACAATTTTTAAACCAAGAATGGTTTGTTCCGGTCTCAAATAGGCGGATATTACAGCTGGTCACTCCAGCGCTTTCTCGGACGTCCCACACCTCTGCGTCCCCTCGGCTTATAGTTCCATAGTTGTTTGGGGATGCGGCAGTCATCCAGTCGCCAAAGATGTTCCCACCAATTCTGCCGATACTGGGAGATCCTGTCGAGTATACTCATTATATTCAGTTCCTGGCGTATGTCTGTGTTTCTTCTGTGATCATGGAGAATATACCCAGCCACGTGCCTGAGATATCTCATTTCAGCCGCTTGGATGCGACTGGTCTCGTCTTTCATTAAAGTCCGATTCTCAGACCCATAAAGAAGTGTGGTAAGAGCCATCACCTTGTAGAATTTTAGGCGTGTTCCTTTACTTGCTGACTTAAGGGTTCTCCTAGTGGTGTCGCACATAAGGTTGAAATTATACAACTTATTCACAACGTCGTTGCATGCATTATAAGACACACTGTAGCCCAGGTATTTAAAATTGCTGACTTTTCCCAGGGCAGTACCATCTTCAACAATTTTGGCCCGTACGGGATCAGTTCCTCCTTTTTAAATAATAAAATTCGCCTCTATGATTATGTTCACCAAACAGAAATTAGACTGTTGAACACCTCTCTACACATAATATCGATCAACTCCTTCGAGAATTTTAGGTCATCATCATCATCATATCGGAATTCACCAGATATTTATGATTTGATGATGAGGTAAAAGGCGCGAAAGCGCTAATCGGGTTTATGTCAATATTGGTGTTTCTACAATTTTAGTAATCTGTTATTGTTCGTTGTTATCATTGTTATCATCATAGTTCTATACATAATCACCATCGCCATCGTCATCTCCATCGTGGTCGCCGTCGTAAACATCATCATCATCATCGTAGATTCTTCTTCTTCTTCTTCTTCTTCTCCTTTCGCTTTTCCTACTTCCTCTCCCTATATTCCACACCTAGTACAGAGTGTTCGCAATGTAATTTACTTCCCTCCGGTGTATTAGGCCGTAGTCCACTATTACCGCTATGAACCGATGTTTCGGCCTCAAAGTTGGAGACCACCTTCATTGTATAAACGATTTGCAAATGGCACGGATCTTCACATTTTTTGCCACAGTATTATGGTTAACTGATCATCAAGTTAAAAAATTTGAGCTGCGATGATGAACTGTGAAGCTTGAAAGCCCTAATTTTTTCTGTAGTGGCGTGCAACACTGTATCTTCTGTTTGATTAGAACCACGAACACAACTTAATTAATTAAAATATATACCGTATTAATTATCTCATTTTACATGAAGACCAATGTGTGTTTTGTCGGACACGTATTACGTCAGATAGTACCATATAATCAGCAGAATACAGGGATAGTATAAACTCACTGCTTAGTTGATCCTTGGCGTCTAATTCAATTAATTTTCTTCTCACTTGACTGTAACTACTTGTTCTAGCGCTCGCTAAAGTTGCCTCCGCCAGCATGATCATGTAAATTTCTCCGTAACCAGATATTTTAATTAGGCCGCGGTGTTGTGAACAGCTCTCAAGTTTTCTAAGCAACGACGACGAAACTGTTCGCTGCCGCTCAACTACGTAATATTGGCTGTAAACTTTTCTCCAAGTTGCTGCAGTAGACAAACACTAATCGTTGTTATTGGCTGCGTCTCTCTGTACTAAATGATGCAAGTACGTCTTGTAAAGTATGTTTACTGAGTCCATGTACGGAACTGCACTTCTTGGGTACACGTGCGAGAAGAGCTGCTACATGTAATGTGTAATTACGCGTTTTTCAAAATATCTTGTAATCAAACGAGATAACCGAATCTCAACAAGCTTAAGGCAAGTATCGTTCGAGTAGACAAGTACACAATAATGTGTCATTATTAGAAATATGTCAGGTGACATTACAATAAATAAGGGAGTTAGGCAGGTATGCTGTGTTTCCCCAAACTTGTTTAATATATACATTGACGACATGTTGAGAGCATGGAAATCCAGAGTAACTGGCCACCTCTACTTTGGTCTACCTATATCTCGTCCATCTCTACCCTTAACAACAAAAATTTTGTACAATAATGTCCACGTTATAGAAGCGGATAGTTTTATCCAAAAATGAAAAATCACGACAACATTTTATCATCATCATCATCATTCTCAATTTTTAAACCAAGAATGGTTTGTTCCGGTCTCAAATAGGCAAATATTACAGCTGGTCACTACAGCGCTTCCTCGGACGTCCCACACCTCTGCGTCCCCTCGGCTTATAGTTCCATAGTTGTTTGGTGATGCGGCAGTCATCCAGTCGCCAAAGATGTTGCCACCAATTTAGCCGATAGTGGGCGATCCTGTCGAGTATACTCATAATATTCAGTTCCTGCCGTATGATCATGGAGAGTATACCCTGTCACGTGCCTGAGAAATCTCATTTCAGCCGCTTGGATGGGACTGGCCTGGCCTTTCCTTAAAGTCCCATTCTCAGATTCATAAAGAAGTGTGGGAAGAGTCATCACCTTGTAGAATTTTAGGCGTGTTCCTTTACTTGCTGACTTAAGGGTTCGCCGGATGTTCCCCCACATAAGGTTGAACTTATGCAACTTATTCACTATGTCGTTGCCTGCATTATAAGACACACTGTAGCCCAGATATTCAAAACTGCTGACTTGTTCCAGGACAGTACCATCTATAAGAATTTCTGCGCGTACGAGTTCAGCTCTACAGAAAGCCATCACCTTGGTTTTAATTGTGGATATCTGCAATTCAGAGTCTTTGCAGATTCCATTTAACAAATGTATAACATTAACATTTAACGGTAACATTTAAGAAAAGAAATTTAAAATGCAAAAGAACACAAACGTTAAGGTGAAAGTATAAACGTCATCCACAATCTTGAACAACATGTCGAGAAAAATCAGGTAGGTCATACGAACGCTAACCACTGAACTTTACAGCGAACAATGACAATATTATGAGAAGACAAAATGATTAACGCACAATAAACAGAATACATGTTTACACTTACCGATTGTAACACTAAATAATATTTAGTCTCCATGTGCATGCAAATGGGTAAGTTGGAGGAACGCAAATTCTCGGTCATTTCGCATGAAAAGTAAATCATTAACAAGGGAGGGTGTTGTAGCGTAGTGAGGAGGCCGGTCTCCAGAGTGCGTTGCCTTCTCTCCACCTCAGTCCGCGCTTACCTTTCCTTAAATTCTTAATGAGTACAAAAACGTTAATTCCCAGTTTTATGTGTCCCGACATAATGCCGGTAGCGTGTACCGGTGTTTAGTCAACAGTGACTTGAAGAACAAGCATAATGAAACGTTTAAATGTTAATGAAACAGCTTTTTTAATTCTTCTTTATAATATTAGTAATAAGTAAGACTTTTATTACAAGAATGTATTATATATTTTTGAATATTTTACAGTCTTTCAATAGTTTAAACTATCATCATTAGAATATTATAAATTAATACAAATTTTTAAACCGATTGTTAATAACGGCTATTTTATATGTAGACTACATTTAATGTATGTTTTATGTATGTGTATATATTAGAGATGGGTTCTCAATACTTTCGCTACCTCGTTACCCTCGATACTCAAGAGGTATCGATATCGAACGATACTACTATAGATGAGCTCGATACTTTTTCGATACTATCATACTATGTTAATAGAATACTAAAATTTTTAATTAATATTGTCAACTTGCCAGAAGTAGCAGATTTTAAAGTGGTCGCAAGGAGGACATGTCTCAACTCATAAGTATCAAAATAGCAGGTAGCAGGTATAGCAAAGAGTTGGGCTCGTTTATGGCTCTACCGATCCCATAACAAAAGGGACCTTCCTCCGAATTTCTGCAGATGTTCTGGTGTCAGTATGTCTGAAGTACAAATTTCTTTAAATGTCAATAAAACGTGCCGAATTGTAGCTTGAGGAAGATATTTTCGAACGTGATATTGCACTAATTTGTAACATTATTTATTTTCAATTTGGACGGCTATGGAAAAACCACGCTCCGCCTACAAAACAACCTATTTCTGCGTGTAACCAATAACAGAGACTTTCAGTAAACAAATCCTGTGGTCAATTTAAATTATCAAATCACAAGCAAGGAAGCAACTTATTGTAAAAATGTCAGCACCTTTAGCATAAAATCTGATTTTGATTTTAGATTACTATTTTAAAATTTCAAGTCAGTTGTTATTTTGAAGTGACAGAAGCCGGTGCGTTTCGTAAACTACCACTTTTGGATAGTATGAGTCAAGTGTGGAACTATTTCCAATTGGATCCTGTCAGTGATAACTGTGCCATTTGCGGCATTTGTAAAAAGAGTTTCTCGCGACGAGGAAAATCTCACAACACTAGCAACCTGAAGAAGCATGTCACCTCTGTTCATAAAATTGTTTTTACTGAACATGAACATCCCAACAACAAAATTCGAAACAGTGAAAATGTAACAAGTGAAGAAATGGCAGTGGAAGAGCCTGTGCCCGTTCATTCCATTTCGAAGTCATTGTCCTCGTTTTCATCGTCATCAACATCATCATAGTACTCAAATACTAGCTAGCCTACTCTCACATCTTTTCTGGACGGTAAATCCAAATTTAAACCGGGAGATAATCGATCGAAGGTAATTACCAGGAAAATAGTTTACATGATATGCAAAGACGACCAGCCATTTAGCATTTTAGAAGATAAAGGATTTAAGCAGTTCATTCAGCAGCTTGAACCTAGATATACTATGCCTACTCGTAAGCACATATCAAATGACATATCCTCCCAGAACTGTATCAAGAAGTAGAAACAAGAGTAAAAGATGAGCTGCGAAATGCAGATAGCATAGCTGTTACGTCGGATTTGTGGACATCAACAGCAACCGACGACTACCTAAGTATCACCGTTCACTTTGTAGACCAGGACTACAAACTTCAGCATATATGCATTGAAGTGATACCATTTGAAGAAGTGAGACACACAGGTGAAAATATTGCAAATTTCTTGAAGAAGGCATTAGAAACTTGGGGTTTAATGGATAAAATAGTGGCTGTGATTCATGACAACGGTCGTAATGTAGTAAGTGCCATGACTTTGGGAAAATTTCCCCATTTACCGTGTGTAGCTCATACACTACAACTTGTTCTGAAAGAGGGACTTTTCAGTTCAAAGAATACTGAGAATCTCATTGCGTTATGTAGGCAATTAGTAGGAAGTTTCAAACATTCCTCAAAATCCACAAAGATTCTCAAAGCTGCACAGAAACATATTTCTCTACCACAACACCGCCTGATTTAAGATGAACCTACACGATGGAATTCAACTCTTCATATGCTAAAAAGACTTCAAGAACAGAAGAGAGCCATTGTATTCGCATCTGCCGATCTCACCCTTTCAGTAAATCTTACAGTATCGCAATGGGAACATATTGATTTATTGTCAATACATTAAACATTTTTGATCAAGCAACACTCGCCCTAAGTTCTTCTACAGTGACAGTGTCCGAGACAATCCCCATTGTGAACAGTGTCGTATCTCATCTTCAGAAGCCATCACACAGTGGATCAGGAATTGTGACAGTAAGACAGTCATTGCTGGATGCAATTATTAATATGCGGTACAAAGACATTGAAGAGAACGAAATATGTTCCATCGCAACGCTGTTGGACCCCCGCTTAAAATATGTATATATGAGTATGTATGTATCATTTTTTATGTGAAGACTTATGATAACAACGACGCAAAATAACTAAAAGTAGTATACGCACACACTCACATCACCAACACGTTCACCCAAATATTTAATTGTTTCGTTATGTTTGATATTCCTATTGTATTTCATACACAGGTCCTGAAGATGACAATAAATATTGTCGAAACGTCGACGGAAAATAACTAAAAGTTGTATTATTGACCGATCCTCACTAACCATCCACTAAAACATTCACTGATTGACGGTCACTAAAAATTTAAAGAGGTAATAATAGCGTTCTTGCTTCCTCAGAAGATAACGTCCTAATGTCAATGTCAACATCTACACAACAACGTAGAAGAAAAATATAACTGTAATGTATCCAACAGCAAAACAAAGTATTGGGATTTAAAGAAACGTTTCTCATTCCAGCCACTGACGATGCCTCATTTTACACGTACTATACGAGGGCCAGTTGAAAAGTTCGCAGAGCAACATTTGTAGCTTAGCGGTAAAAACTAAAAATTTTTTGTGTGCTGCAAGATTTGTGTTTTATGTGAACTTCTGTTAATTTCAATATCTATCTATCACTTTATGCATTGTTTAGTAGCTGTTTAAAATTGACGTGTCATGCATGTTTTGAAAAATGTACAAAATCAAACATCGTGGTGTGATTCTTTGTTAAAAATTGTTTAGCGCCAACGGTATTTCAAAACGAAATTGTAAATGTGTCAGAAGATGCTACGACTTCAAAACCAACGGTTTGTAAGTAGGCACTTGAGTTTAAACGTGGTCGTACGAGCATTGAAAACGTGGTCGCACTGGACGCCCAGAATATTCAACAACTCAAATTGCGTGAGCTATCTTGCACAACGCTTTTCACACAGAGCTCTTGAGTTAAAATATGGTGCACAGGCTCATATGAGATGCCTGTGATTTCAGCAACGTAATCCACTCCTAAATCCGCGGTCTTCCGAAACTCTATTACATTTTCTCAATAATGCCATTTTTTGTTGCACTTTTTGAACTTCCGCTGTTGGGTTCGTTTTCAGTGCTTATACGACCACGTTTAAACTCAAGTGTTCCCCACTTACCGTTGTTTCTGAAGACGCAGCATCTCCTAACACATTTACAATTTTCTTTGATTTTCCATTGGCGCTAAAACGTTTTTAACAGAGAAGTCATCGAAACACGATGTTTGATTTTGTGCATTTTAAGAACACGTGTGACAGGAAAATTTCAAACAGCTGGTAAAGAGTGAATAAATTGACATATATATATGGAAATTAGCAGAAGTTTACGCGAAATATACGTCTTGCAGCAAACGAAAGATTTTAGTTGTACCATTGAGCTATAGATGTCGCTCCGCGAACTTTTCAACTGACCCTCGTAGGTGAAAAGTTTGGTATTGAAAGTAATAATAAGACGTGTGTCTTATCATTAACAACAGACAACATTTTGTATCATCAATGATAATGTAAGAGAGGAATATTGAAATCCGTGTGGTGTACAAAGAGTGCTAATAATCCAGATTTGTAGTTCAAGAAGTCTTAAGTGTCGAACGTAAATTAAAGCCCATTACAACATATATCAAATTCAGTTTCATATACACAAGTGACAATATCCAATCCGTCACAACACAACAGATAAAGTAAAACAATAAAGAGTAACAATCAAGAGGAAAGATGAGTAGAAGATTAAAGACAAGTTTTCACAGTGTCCGCGAGTATCATTTGCGCATTTCACTGTTTTTAATTGTAACGTTTGGCACACGTTACAATTCGGGAACCTGGTTAATTGGCTCAGGTCAATTAAACAGGCTGCCATTATCTTTACAAAATCATAAATAACTGGAAAGTAAACAAAGTTAAATAGGATCCCTAGAATTGAGGAATATTGACAGGGGTTTGTAGATTTATTCACTCACCTTTTTGGATAACCATAAGATCTCTTTATTATATTTTCTTGAATAATACTTTAAATATGATTGTTATTTTGTTTGATTACATTAAACAAATAAATTACTCAAAAGTTGTGCATCAAATGCTCTTACGTCTTTTAACATGTTACTCTAGTGATCAAAATAAAATTATATATTTATTAACTACATCAAATACCTCGGATCCGGGTTTTAACTTAAGAATGCTCTACAATAAGTCAACATTATGCAAACTATTTGAATACTAGTTTGCTCAAATTTCGAATTACCTTTTACCTTTAACTATTATCAGATTACTATTTCATTATTGTAATTACAGACACTACTATGTCAACATTTACATTATTAGAATAAGTCTTTGCAAAAAATATACTGCTTTTGTTGCCATTGTTAAAAATATAATGGTTTGGTTTCACCTTGATACAATGTGATCAGCGGCGGGTTCTCTTGTTGTTACTCTACAGTTGCGTTTCCTAGAAGTTCTACGATGTCGTTCGGGTGTCTCCATTTATTTTGTAGATTCTTAGTTGCGAACATGACGAAAGGATGCTGTTACCTGAAGCTCGTGAATTTGTCGTTGTTACTTCACTCCTGATGTACGGTGTTCACTCTTTTACACTTTACATTTTGCTTTTAACTGCACTAATGTTACTCTATAATGTTTGGATAGAACGTACCTTACAACTTAAACATTTCGTTTCCCTTTTTAAAAGATGCGTCGGCTAAGTTAGTTACTTTTAGTTATTTCACTACAGTTCAACTACATAACTCGTTTTACTTTCACCACATTTCAATTACTTGTGGAGTCTGCCACCATGAAATATTACGTTCAGTTACATCGCCATTAATTTTTTATATTTACACTTTATTTTACGACACATGGTAAAGCTGTTACCTTGTCGCTGATTCTCGCTCAACTGGGGTTGGTTTTGCGGCGGTTAGTAGGGAGAGGGATTTGTTCGCGCGGAGAGAGAAAAATAGTTCGTACTTTATTATTATTATTATCATACTAATTAACTACTATTAATAATACTACATTTTCTTCATTGAGTTAGGTATTTTTTTATTATTATTATTACGTCTTCTTATTTAATTATCATAATTATTAATTTTCGCTTCAATACAGAGTAATTTTCATGTCAGTACTAGATTTTTACAAGTTGAAACAGGCATATAAGTACACAGGGAAGGGTTAAATATTAAGGGGTGTTATCGCAATTTTATTATAGAATTCTTTTAGGTTTTAAAACTATTTATTTTGGGTATTATGGCGGGGATACATTATCATTTTCATTAGGGGTTTATGTTCTGTTTTAATGTGAGATTTTAAATTATTTTAAATTTCTTTTATTTCATTTTTTCCTCTTTTAAAATCGTCACATACTCCTCCTCTTAAGCCTCAGACTCCGGTTTATTTGTTTAGGAATGTACCGGGGGTATGTTTGTTGATTTCTGTGTTAAAATTTAATTTAGTACACGATTTGTTTTCTCTATATCTCTTTAAATAATCTTGTTCATTTAAATGTTCTCCTCCGTGAAATTCCCTTTATCTCACTTCTTACCATGCTAATTTATATTTTAATTCTTAATACTAATTTCCCTAATTATCCGTAACTCACAATATCGTGGCCCGACTGATTACATTTTGCATACTCTAACTCTAGTAGTTAGTTTTCTGCACTTTCTTTAACTCTTGTAAAGAACCCTTTTTTTTTTGTGCGGCGCCATTGTGACTTGTTACGTTACCTATATATAATTCTTAATTCTACTACCGAAATCTAAAGCCAATCCCATACTTGACCTTAGATTCATTCTTATCCTAATTTCTTATGCTACTGAGAGAATCGGAATTTCACGAAGATAATAATTTTTGTTTTTAAATGATCAGCGAGATTTTTGACTGTGCGGTTCGAGAGTATTAGTGCGATATATTTACAGAGCGGTTCGAGTTATTACGGTGTACGTTCAAGTAGTTATTAGTGAAGTGTTGCGTTTTATATTCGGACGGTATAATTGTAATACAGTTGAGTTTTTATATTAGTGGACATTTTATTGCGTATGAACAATTTCATTTGATTTGTTGTAGACACTGTGTTGTTAATTACGAACTGTTTTACTATAACAATTAAAGGTGTGATTAGTGACTTAATTGGTGTCTTGTACTTATTTTGTTTCCACTGTACCTACGACGATCGTGTAGACCGTCGTAACAATATACACGCAGAAGAAGCAATTGAAAGAGACATTTTTCGGGCAAAAGTGTTAAAAAAGGAAAGAGTCCAGGGTAGGAGAGAGAAAAACACAGGTTCAAAGTGAACTGAAAACAGGAAGAAGAGACACAGTGAAAATATTAATGAATATTGAAGAAAAGGTAAAGAACAGAGAGTAAGGAATTGAAATTGATATGTGGTTTTTAGATGGGCGATACAATATAAAAAAAATTGACAAGTCAAACAACAGCAACATACAAAATAAACACAACAATAATACACTTTATATAGCAGAAATCCGATATTGTAATAAACTTTCTGAGGGATGCATACCCCGTATATGAGATAATTGATAAAACCTACACTGAACATATTAATGGCTATAAAAGCCACATGTTTACCACCACCAAATCCAATTACGTTAAGCGCAACATTAATATATTATGACCGCACACATTAAAAAATACGACCCTAATAAAATTGGATTATCAAAACCATATGCAACAAATCGAGCACATGAACAGCCGTGAAACACCCCAAAACCAATTTAATTAATGAATTGAACAAATGATAATTAATTAGCAGACAACGTGACACAAGATTTAAAAGAAATATAAACTACAAACTACGTAATATTTTCAGTAAGCTTACATTGTTATTACATTATTACATTACAATAAGCTTCACACGTTGTAAACCTACAAGAAAAGATTACCAAAACATTCTCCGTCAGTATCATCGTTATAGGGATGACACCGTCATAATCGCAGACAGCTTAGAGGACCTGCAACAACCAATGAATAGAGGAGAGTAAGCAGCCGTAGATATGGTCTAGACATCAATGTTAATAAAACGAACCTAATGATTGTACTAAGAACAAGTTTACAAACTACACCCTTAATATAAACCAAAGGCCAGTTGTACGTGTAAGCAAATTTACATATATGTTAAGAAGATCGGTTAAGAGGACGGGGTGGTTTACCTGCAACGTTTTACGTTTTAACAAGAGTAAAGTACTTAATTAAGACAAATAAATTATCCTAAAAAGAAGGTCATATTATTCCACAGTAGAAAGGTAGACGAAATATCTGTAAATGAAAAGGGTAGCTGAAGGGGGGGTAATTTTCTATAAATGAAAATGATAGCTGAAGGTGTAGGAGATAATTTTTTATATGTGTACTACGTTATCGGCAACAAAGAAGTAGACTGTTCTTAAAATTCCTTCACGGGCTGTTTGGCTGTTGTCTAATGTTTTCTACAAAATCAGACGTTTTGGCAGTGCCATCGACTGCCATCATCAGTGAAAATCGTATAACGTGAAGTGGCATATGTTAGTGACCACAGTACTGTTATTAAGACTGAAGGAAGAAGTAGTGTCTATGGAAATATTTAATTTCGGAAATGATTTAAAATACAAATCTTAGAACATGGAAGTCATGTATGGTTCTCCATACCGATATTTTTGGTTAATGCTCGCCGTTTTAAAGAGTTTTAGTTACCTGACAGCCAAATATTTTCCGTTAAGTTAATCCACGGCCGTGTTCTTCAACTAAGCTTCGTGAAAGAATTATGTTTCTTTAAGTTGTTCTTAACGGGTGATTTACCGGCCGTTAAGTTCTTGGATCGGCGGAACTGGGAATTAGATATATTATATTTATTGTAATAACTAATGAATAGACTGACAGAAAGCAGCCGTAGATATGGTCTAGACAGCAGTGTTAATAAAACAAAGCTAATGGTTGTATCTGAGAACAAGTTCACAAACTGCACCGTTAGTATTTACCAAAGGCCAGTTGAACGTGTAAGCCAATTTACATATCTCGGTACTATAGTCAACGAACAATGTGACCACTCTCAAAAAATAAAGAACAGAATTGAAAAGGCAAGAGCAGTATACACTACAATGAGCAGTTTCTTGAAAAATCACGATTTAACAATAAACACAAAGATGAGACTTTTACGCTGTTACGTGTTCTCGGTCCTCTTCTACTGTGTAGAATCTTGGACATTGACTGAAGCCACAACTAAAAAATTGGAATCTTTTGAAATGTGGCTTTACCGTAGAATACTAGTCATTTCATGGACAGTACATATAACTAATGCTGAAGTTCTTAGAAAGATGAAGAAAGAAAGGGAAGTTATTAACACAGTGAAGATATGAAAGCTTCAGTATCTGGGATATCTCATGAGAAATGACCAGAGATTTTACTTATTGCAGTCCATACTACAGGGAAACGTACTTGGAAAGAGAAGAGTTGGGCGACCGAGAATCTCATGAATGAGAAATTTAAAGACCTGGTTTGGCATAAATACAACTGACTTATTCCGTGCAGCAGTACAGAAAGCTAAAATAGTCTGTATGATATCCAACATCCGAAACGAATAGGAACTATCAGAAGATCATCGACTTCATGGTGCCGACGGAAATCACAAGTTTTCTCCAACTGTGTCTACAATACTGCTACGAAAATTATGTAACACTATCGAAAATTCGGCAGGTACATCCAAACGTCATCAGCGCATAATAAAAATGAAATTATAAGTTATCCACAGCAAAAACAATAATATTGACATTTAAAGACAACGAGCAAGATAGAAAAAACATGTATGTATGAAAGAAAACGTCCTAGAGCAAGCCCGTAGGTTTACGGTACTTGAGGTGCAAAATTATTGAAATCATCGAAATAGATGTATGTAAAATTCGGGGACTTCCACTAGCATCTAGGCCACCTTTAAGAAAGAGAGATGAAATTAACAGTTTACTAAACAATGGCAATACCAACATTCTTATATAGCAATGAAGCTTTAGTCATCACAAAATTAGAGGAACACAAAAGGCCGTCAGCAGATATGCTATTACTAAGGGCGATGAAAAGACCTTTAAGGGCTATGTGACCAAATACAAAACAAATACACGAACTCGGCTTTACGCCGTGAATGAAAATATTAAGTAATGCCGACAAACATAACCTAACCATTGAGTCTAATGGATATTAGCAGAATATTAAAAATGGCTTTGCAGTAGAATACCAAATAGTAAAGGCTTCAGCGAGGAAGTCAAATGAAATATACCAAAGGGAAACAGAGCGTATTTAGCAAACAACAAAATATTGTAATCTAGGATACTAAGTCATAATTCTGAACTGAAAATTTATAAAAGCTTTAAGACCAGTACTGTCTTACGGCTATGAGACATGGACCATGTGGATGAAACATGAAGAAGATCTTAAACGATTTCAGAGGAAAATACTTAGGAGAATTTTAGGGGCTAGTAGTGAAACTAGACGGCACTTGGTAGATCCGCATGAATCTTGAACTTGATACATTAATAAACAGCGAAAAAACAATGCGCATTGTAGTCTCCGCATTATAGAAGCAGATAGTTTTCTTCAAAAATGAAAAATAACGATAACATTTAAAAAATAAATGTAAAATGTAAAACAACACAAACGTTAAGGTAAAAGTATTAACGACATCCACAACCTTGAACAACATGTCGAGAAGAAAATCAAGTAGGCCATACGAACACTAACCACTGAATTTTACAGCAAACAGTAACAATATTATGAGAAGACAAAGTGATTAACGTACAATAAACAGAATACATATTTATCCATACCAATGGTAACACTAAATAATATTTAGTCTCCACGTACATGTAAAGCGTAAGTTGGAGTAACGCAAATTCTCGGTCATGTAGCATGAAATTTAAATCATTAACAACAAGGGAGGGTGTTGTAGCGTAGTGAGGAGGCCGGTCTCCAGAGTGCGTTGCCTTCTCTCCACCTCAGTCCGCGCTTACCTTCCCTTAAATTCTTAATGAGTACAAAAACGTTAAGTCCCAGTTTTATGCGTCCTGACATAATGCCGGTAGGCTGTATCGGCGTTTAGTCGACAGTGACTTTAAGAACAAGCATAATGAAACCTTTATATTTTAATAAAACAGCTTTTTTAATTCTTCTTTGTAATATTATTCTTTAAATTTAAATCGTGTTTAGTAAATTATTTAACTCAATAAATGAATAATTAGGGACTGTTTTATATACAGTATGTACGATTTAATGGACAATTAAATAACGATTCCTATTTCGACTGAAATACCGTTAAGCTTAAATGTTTCTCACCGAACACGGAATGTATTTCGTATTTGCATTACATTACGTGTTTTCGGCCCCTCTTCTACTGTGTAGAATCTTGGATATTGACTAAACCCACAACTAAAAAAATGTTTTGGAAGGCGTAGTCAAGGTCCGCGCCGTAGATTTTCCGTGAAAACATCACAGTCTACCGTAGCACCCGCCATCGACGCACGCGCATTGATGCCCGACGTTGACAACACGACGATATTTGGTGATCTCAATACATACTCGTCTGGCGCTGTCACGTTGGCATTGATCTCTATATTATCACTGTTTTCTGTATTGCCTTCCAACGACGTCTGCACATGATCTGTGGACGTTTGGACTGTCGGTGGCCGCTGTACGCCCGATGGGCCACCTACGTTATTGCTTTGCGCCGTTTTTTCATTTTCTTTTCGATGCTGCCGTAGCTCTCGCATTTGCTCGGCACTGGACTTTTTAGGTTTTTTAAATTCCTTTTGATCCGAGCTTTCCTCTGATTTGCGTTTTCTATAATTCCGCGCATATTTACGACTCATATGAGACGACATCTTTAATTTTTTGCAATTTTCAATTTTAACCGATTTTTCCATATATTTCGGCGAATATTTTAATTGTTTCACTTTGAGTCCTAGTAGTGCTTCTCGCTACACTAATTTATAATTTTACACAACGCTAATTCACAACAATCACGCGCAGGCGCCTACACTAGCCCGATGACGTGACAGGGAAAACAAACACTGCACAACAAACACGTACAGACATGCTCTATCCATTGTGACCTCAACCGTTGTTATCGCATTATTAGTTTCGTAGTTATTAGCGATTGAAATCTGACGGTATTTTGTAACACAAGAAAGTTTGACCGGCTATCACTGTGCTTAACGAGCGAATAGACGTTTTCACGTCAAAATTGGAATCTTTCGAAATGTGGCTTTACCGTAGAATACTGATCATTTCATGGACAGTACATATAACTAATGTTGAAGTCTTAGAAAGATGAAGAAAGAAAGGGAAGTTATTAACACAGTGAGGATAAGAAAGCTTCAGTATCTGGGACATCTCATGAGAAATGAACAGAGATTTTACTTATTGCAGTCCATACTACAGAGAAAAGTACTTGGAAAGAGAGGAGTTGGGCGACCGAGAATCTCATGGCTGAGAAATTTAATGACCTGATTTGGAATGAATACAACTGACTTATTCCGTGGAGCAGTACAGAAAGCTAAAATAGTCTGTATGATATCCAACATCCGAAACGGATAGGAACTGAACTGAAAATTTATAAAAGCCTTATAAGACCAGTAGTGACTTACGGCTGTGAGACATGGACAATGTGGAACAGAGATGAATGAGATCTAAAATAATTTGAGAGGGAAATACTTAGAAGAATTTTAGTGGTTAGTAGTGAAACAAGATGGCACTTGGTAGATCCGCATAAATCTTGAACTTGAAACATTAATAAACAGCGAAAACACAGTAACGTATATTACGTCAAGGAGAATTAGGACATACTTATATAATATTATATTATATATTATATTATAGCTAGGACATACTTATAGAATAGAGGAGACCAGAAATACGAGAGCTATCACAGAAAGTAAACCCTTGGAGTCTAGGCCCAGAGGATGACCAAGAAGAAGGTGGATGGAGTGCGTTGCGGGGGAACTACGAACCATGGGGATCAGAGGATGGAAGATTGTTGCTGAGAACGGGAGGGGGAATGGTGTAGGATTCTTGAGGAGGCCAAATCTCATGAAGGGTGTAGATCCAGAGGAAGAAGAAGAAGAAGAAAGGCCTAACATCAAATAATGGCAGACTTGTCCGAAAACGTTCGAGATTAGTGTTAATAACAACAAAACTTTTTTTTTTTTTTTTTTTTTAAACACAAGTCTTTTAATAACTTCTAACATCAAACGTCTTGTCTATATTATGATGAGGTATTCTAAGTGAATACATAATATAACACTAACTGTCATATTTCAAGTTTAAAGCTGTGGCATCAGCGGATGAACTGCCAAGGAAACGAAGAGTAATCATTAGTATATAATGCTAATAATAGAGTTCTTGCTTCCTCAGAAGGTAACGTCCTAATGTCATTGTCAACATCTACACTTCAACGTAGAAGAAAAATATAACTATAATGTATCCAACAGCAAAACAAAGTATTGGGATTTAAAGAAACGTTTCTCATTCCAGCCACTGAGGATCCCTCATTGTACACGTACTATACGAGGGCCAGTTGAAAAGTTCGCAGAGCAACATTTGTAGCTTAGCGGTAAAACTAAACTTTTTTTTCGTGTGCTGCAACATTTGTGTTTTATGTGCACTTCTGTTAATTTCAATATCTATCTATCACTTTATGCACTGTCTAGTAGCTGTTTAAAATTGACGTGTCATGCATGTTTTGAAAAATGTACAAAATCAAACATCGTGGTGTGATTCTTTGTTAAAAATTGTTTAGCGCCAACGGTAATTCAAAACGAATTTGTAAATGTGTCAGAAGATGCTACGACTTCAAAATCAACGGTTTGTAAGTAGGCACTTTAGTTTAAACGTGGTCGTACGAGCATTGAGAACGTAGTCGCACTGGACACTCAAAAAATTCAACAACTCAAATTGCGTCAGCTATCTTGCACAACGCTTTTCACACCAAGCTCTTGAGTTAAAATATGGTGCACAGGCTCATATGAGATGCCTGTGATTTCAGCAACGTAATCCACTCCTAAATCTGCGGTCTTCGGAAACTCTATGACATTTTCTCAATAATGCCATTTTTTGTTGCACTTTTTGAACGTCACACTGTTGGGATCGTGTTCAGTGCTTATACGACCACGTTTAAACTCGAGTGTGCCCCCCCCCCACTTACCGTTGTTTCTGAAGATGCAGCATCTCCACATTTACAATTTTCTTTGATTTTCCATTGGCGCTAAAACGTTTTTAACAGAGAATTCATCGAAACGCTATGTTTGATTTTGTGCATTTTAAGAACACGTGTGACAGGAAAATTTCAAACAGCTGGTAAAGAGTGAATAAATTGACAGATATATATGGAAATTAACAGGTGTTTACGCGAAATATACGTCTTGCAGCAAACGAAAGATTTTAGTTGTACCATTGAGCTATAGATGTCGGTCCGCGAACTTTTCAACTGACCCTCGTAGGTGAAAAGTTTGGTATTAAAAGTAATAATAAGACGTGTGTTGAACCAAAAACAGTCTTATTATTAACAACAGACAACATTTTGTATCATCAATGATAATGTAAGAGAGGAATATTGAAATCCGTGTGGTGTACAAAGAGTGCTAATAATCCAGATTTGTAGTTTAAGAAGTCTTAAGTATCGAACGTAAATTAAAGCCCATTACAACATATATCAAATTCAGTTTCATGTACACAAGGACAGTATTCAATCCGTCACAACACAACAGATAAAGTAAAACAATAAAGAGTAACAATCAAGAAGAAAGGTGTGTAGAAGATTAAAGACAAGTTTTCACAGTGTCCGCGAGTATCATTTGCGCATTTCACTGTTTTTAATGTATGAATTTCTGCATAATAACCGCAGGAGAGAAAATAATATTGTTACGACGGACTACTGATTGTCGTATAGTACAGTGGAAAACTAAATGCAAGACACCAATTACATCACTAATTACCAACTGTAATTATCACAATAAAACAGTTTGTAATCAACAAGATTGTCTCTTACAAGAAATGAAATAAAAACTGTTCACACGCAATAAAAATGTCAACGAGTATAAAATAAAACACAGTTGTATTAAAATTGTCCCGCACAAATATAAAAAACATAACAGTTCGCCACAATATTTCGATCCGCACTGGAATATATCGCCACTGAAACTGACTTGACCGTCCCTGAATAGCTGTATTTATACCCCGCTGATTTCCAGAATAATCTGTCACTTTGGATGACTTGTTAAACAAACAGACGCTCTCGAGAATCTATTAGGAACTGAGTCCTTGAACACACTGCGCTGACCGGTACAGACTGGTATAGATTCGATAGTTGACGCGTGCTTGTTTCTCACCGCATAGTAGTAGCATTATGCACACATTACAGCTGGAATAGTCGAGATACTTGTAGCACGTTCCGTATTATGTAACACTTTTTTCGCATTACAAAATATTATGTGACAAAAGAAATACAATCATTATTTATAATGATCCGAAGACAAACAATACTATTCAATACTATTCATTAGTATTGAATCCGAAGACAAACATTGTGTAATTTTAATAAAGACTATTTTTCTACCAAAAGTAGAAACACATTCAGTGCTAGCTAAAACGGAAGAAAATTGTAACTTAAAACTAAGAAATAATTAGAATACAAGGTTTAAAATAAAATGAAATTAAAATCTGTACTTAAACCTTGATAATGCGCAGAGAACAATCACCAGTTTCCAATCATTACCCTTAACAATAAAAATGTTGTAGAAATTATGTCCACATTATAGAAGCGGATAGTTTTATCCAAAAATGAAAAATCTCGATAACCTTTCATCATCATCCTCAATTTTTAAACCAAGAATGGTTTGTTCCGGTCTCAAATAGGCGGATATTACAGCTGGTCACTCCAGCGCTTCCTCGGACATCCCACACCTCTGCGTCCCAACGGCTTATAGTTCCATAGTTGTTTGGGGATGCGGCAGTCATCCAGTCGCCAAAGATGTTCCCACCAATTCTGCCGATACTGGGAGATCCTGTCGAGTATATATGTCTGTGTTTCTTCTGTGATCATGGAGAATATACCCTGCCACGTGCCAGAGATATCTCATTTCAGCCGCTTGGATGCGACTGGCCTGGCCTTTCTTTAAAGTCCGATTCTCAGACCCATAAAGAAGTGTGGTAAGAGCCATCAGCTTGTAGAATTTTAGGCGTATTCCTTTACTTGCTGACTTAAGGGTCTCCTACTGGTGTCGCACATAAGGTTGAAATTATACAACTTATTCACAACGTCGTTGCATGCATTATAAGACACACTGTAGCCCAGGTATTTAAAATTGCTGACTTTTCCCAGGACAGTACCATCTTCAACAATTTTGGCCCGTATGGGATCAGTTCCTCCTTTTTAAATAATAAAATTTGTCTCTATGATTATGTTCACCAAACAGAAATTAGACTGTTGAACACCTCTCTACACATAATATCGATTAGCTCCTTCGAGAAGTTTAGGTCATCATCATCATATCGGAATTCATCAGTATTAATGATCTGATGATGAAGTAAAAGGCTCGAAAGCGCTAATCGGGTTTATGTCAATATTGGTGTGCAACAATTTTAGTAATATGTTATTGTTCGTTGTTATCATCATAGTTGTAATCATAATCACCATCTCCATCGTCATCTCCATCGTGGTCGCCGTCGTAAACATCATCATCATCATCATCGTAGTTTCTTCTTCTTCTTCTTCTTCTTCTTCTTCTTCTTCTTCTTCTTCTTCTTCTTCTTCTTCTTCTTCTTCTTCTTCTTCTCCTCCTCCTCCTCCTCCTCCTCCTCCTCCTCCTCCTCCTCCTCCTCCTCCTCCTCCTCCTTCTTGTTCTTGTTCTTGTTCTTCTGGTTCTTGTTCTTGTTCTTCTTCTTCTTCTTCTTCTTCTTCTTCTTCTTCTGCTTCTTCTTGTTCTTCTTCTTGTTCTTCTTCTTCTTCTTCTTCTTCTTCTTCTTCTTCTTCTTCTTCTTCTGCTCCTCCTCCTCCTCCTTCTTCTTCTTCTTCTTCTTCTTCTTCTTCTTCTCTTGTCGCTTTTCCTATTCTTCTCCCTATATTCCACACCTAGTACAGAGTGTTCGCAATGTAATTTACTTCCCTCCGGGGTATTAGGCCGTAGTCCACTATGAACCGATGTTTAGGCCTCTAAGTCGGAGACCACCTTCATTGTATAAACGATTTGCAAATGGCACGGATCTTCACATTTTTTGCCACAGTATTATGGTTAACTGATTGTCAAGTTAAAAAATTTGAGCTGCGACGATGAACTGTGAAGCTCGAAAGCGCTAATTTTTTCTATAGTGGCGTGCAACACTGTATCTTCTGTTTGATTAGAACCACTAACACAGCATTATTAATTAAAATATATACCGTATTAATTATCTCATTTTATATGAAGACCAATGTGTGTTTTGTCGGACAGATATTACGTCAGATAGTACCATGTTATAATCAGCAGAATACAGGGATAGTATAAACTCACTGCTTAGTCGATCCTTGGCGTCTAATTCAATTAATTTTCTTCTCACTTGACTGTAACTACTTGTTCTAGCGCTCGCTAAAGTTGCCTCCGCCAGCATGATCATGTAAATTTCTCCGTAACCAGATACTTTAATTAGGCCGCGGTGTTGTGTACAGCCCTCAAGTTTTCTAAGCAACGACGACGAAACTGTTCGCTGGCGCTCAACTATGTAATATTGGCTGTAAACCTTTCTCCAAGTTGCTGCAGTAGACAAACACTAATCGTTGTTATTGGCTGCGTCTCTTCGTACTAAATGATGCAAGTACGTCTTGTAAAGTATGTTTACTGAGTCCATGTACGGAACTGCACTTCTTGGGTACACGTGCGAGAAGAGCTGCTACATGTAATGTGTAATTAAGCGTTTTTCAAAATATCTTGTAATCAAACGAGATAACAGAATCTCAACAAGCTTAAGGCAAGTATCGTTCGAGTAGACAAGTACACAATAATGTGTCATTATTAGAAATATGTCAGGTGACATTACAATAAATAAGGGAGTTAGGCAGGTATGCTGTGTTTCCCCAAACTTGTTTAATATATACATTGACGACATGTTGAGAGCATGGAAATCCAGAGTAACTGGCCACCTCTACATTGGTCTACCTATATCTCGTCCATCTCTACCCTTAACAACAAAAATTTTGTACAATAATGTCCACATTATAGAAGCGGATAGTTTTATCCAAAAATGAAAAATCACGATAACATTTTATCATCATCTTCATCATTCTCAATTTTTAAACCAAGAATGGTTTGTTCCGGTCTCAAATAGGCAAATATTACAGCTGGTCACTACAGCGCTTCCTCGGACGTCCCACACCTCTGCGTCCCCTCGTTGGTGATGCGGCAGTCATCCAGTCGCCAAAGATGTTGCCACCAATTTAGCCGATACTGGGCAATCCTGTCGAGTATACTCATAATATTCAGTTCCTGACGTATGATCATGGAGAGTATACCCTGTCACGTTCCTGAGAAATCTCATTTCAGCCGCTTGGATGGGACTGGCCTGGCCTTTCCTTAAAGTCCCATTCTCAGATTCATAAAGAAGTGTGGGAAGAGTCATCACCTTGTAGAATTTTAGGCGTGTTCCTTTACTTGCTGACTTAAGGGTTCGCCTGATGTTCCCCCACATAAGGTTGAACTTATGCAACTTATTCACTATGTCGTTGCCTGCATTATAAGACACACTGTAGCCCAGATATTCAAAACTGCTGACTTGTTCCAGGACAGTACCACCTTTAAGAATTTTTGCGCGTACGAGTTCAGTTCCACGAAAAGCCATCACCTTGGTTTTAATTGTGGATATCTGCAATTCAGAGTCTTTGCAGATTCCATTTAACAAATGTATAACATTAACATTTAACGGTAACATTTAGGAAAAGAAATTTAAAATGCAAAAGAACACAAACGTTAAGGTAAAAGTATAAACGTCATCCACAATCTTGAACAACATGTCGAGAAAAATCAGGTAGGCCATACGAACGCTAACCACTGAACTTTACAGCGAACAATGACAATATTATGAGAAGACAAAGTGATTAACGCACAATAAACAGAATACATGTTTACACTTACCGATTGTAACACTAAATAATATTTAGTCTCCATGTGCATGCAAAGGGGTAAGTTGGAGGAACGCAAATTCTCGGTCATTTCGCATGAAAAGTAAATCATTAACAAGGGAGGGTGTTGTAGCGTAGTGAGGAGGCCGGTCTCCAGAGTGCGTTGCCTTCTCTCCACCTCAGTCCGCGCTTACCTTTCCTTAAATTCTTAATGAGTACAAAAACGTTAATTCCCAGTTTTATGTGTCCCGACATAATGCCGGTAGCGTGTACCGGCGTTTAGTCAACAGTTACTTTAAGAACAAGCATAATGAAACGTTTAAATGTTAATGAAACAGCTTTTTTAATTCTTCTTTATAATATTAGTAATAAATAAGACTTTTATTACAAGAATGTATTATATATTTTTGAATATTTTACAGTCTTTCAATAGTTTAAACTATCATCATTAGAATATTATAAACTAATACAAATTTTTAAACCGATTGTTAATAACGGCTATTTTATATGTAGACTACATTTAATGTATGTTTTATGTATGTATATATATATATATATATCATATTCTATATAGGTAACTCAACGTTTCTTGCAGTAATTATATAATTTGTGATGTTAACAATTTTTTTCTTATGCAAGTAGTGTAATTTCGTATATTCTTTTTAACACCTGACGCACGTTTCACTGAAAAATATCGGTATCATCAGAAGTTTCTAAGTAAATTAATAACAATCGAAATAATTCTATTAATATAAAATTAACGAATAAATTAATAATATAAAATTGATTATTCGTTAATTTTATATTAATAGAATTATTTCGATTGTTATTAATTTAGTTAGAAACCTCTGATGATACTGATATTTTTCAGTGAACGTGAGTCAGGTGTTAAAAAGAATATACGAAATTTATACTACTTGCAGAAGAAACAAATTGAAAACATCACAAATTGTATATATGTATATATGGTATATAATTTAATGTAAAATATAATATAAACGTATACTATTTTATTAAATTAGTGATTTAAAAAAAATTCTAATATCTTTGGTATTAATCTGGGTTTTTCTAGATATTAATTTATTATTTATTTTATTTTTAAATATTTCTAAATTTTTCCATAAGATCATTTTTGGACCTTATAAAATCTGTTTTTATACAGTTGTATTAAAACATTAAAAATTATAAATATTAAACAATTTTTGTAATAGCATTTTTTAAATTTAAATCGTATTAAACAAATGTTGATAAGATAGAAGAACGAAAGGAGCAGTGGATAGAGCACGTCTACAGAATGTACCACCAGAGGCTATTAAAGCGCGCAGTAGACTACAAACCAGTTGGCAGATCTGTGGGTAGGCCCTGGAAGAGATGGCTGAAGTGAAGTCAGA
This sequence comes from Magicicada septendecula, assembly GCA_034769895.1. Lineage (NCBI taxonomy): Eukaryota > Metazoa > Arthropoda > Insecta > Hemiptera > Cicadidae > Magicicada > Magicicada septendecula. The sequence continues at coordinate 883,608,770 of CM068368.1, read as the reverse complement.
ACAGGCTTTACGCCTACACCGTGAAGTGACGACGACAACAACGTTAAACAAATTATTTAACCGAATAAATGAACGATTGAACACTGCTTTTCACAAGTATAATCTAACGGTCAATTAAATAACGATTTTTATTTTTAATTAAACAGCTCTAAACTGAAATGTTTCTTGCCAAACACGGGATATTATTTGCATTGAAATTGGGGCATTGGATTGAAGCACTACTGCATGTTCTGAAAACATTAAAAGTAAGACAGTAGTATTGTTTCATTTGTTTAGTTAATTATTCGTCCTCAGAAATGACTAATTTTTTACACGTGTTTGCTGCGCAAGGGCAGGTCTTACACTCTCCCCTTGCTATCCTTTCTTGGGATACTGTTTTTGTTTCCTGACATTTCTTCTGTAGATCGTCAATCATCCGGCCTCTCCTCCGTCTTCAATTCCGTTTTACATTTATCATCCCCTCCAGTGTTTCTACCATCACATATTGCCTATTGTTTACCGCATACAGAATCTCAACTAATTACCTTCCTTGCCATTCATGATTGAAACACTCCCCATTTTTGTTGATTTTTGTTGTTGTTTTTCACTACCGAACATTAGATTCCGCTACACCAAATTTATGCGATGCGGTGCGATTACCATTTTCTTTTGTAACTTTTATTACGGATAATTTAAGCTGAATCGCGTAGGATGATAGAGTTATTCTTCTACTCATTATGAATATAGAATCTGTTTCTTCACAACACATGCAATACCGGTAATGAACTATTGTAGGAACAGCAGATAACGACGACAAGTAGGCTGTAACAGAATTCTACAACGTAGTATCTTATAAGTCTATGACATGAACAAATAACAGGTAGAGAAGGGATGAAAACTGCGAACCAAGTTACTAGTAAATTTCATTTTACTATTACTACACTCAAGTCTTCCAGTTTTAAGCAAAGATGCCAACTCGTCATGCCAACTATGACCATACATGTTCAGATACAATTTACCATGTAAATTATATTATTCATGTACAATGCGCACCCACATTTTTTTACAGAAAATTTGGGGAAAAAGCGTGCATTATACACAATAAAATATGGTATTTTATTTTATTATTTTCAGTGTCCAGTAAGGCTTACCTAAAGGGCAAGTTGTTTAAAAGTTGTGTAATGCCTCCCCATTCTTTCCTTCCCTTTCAAGCACCTTCTCTTTTGTCATCTACTTTTCCAGGAAATACTTTCTATTCCTCTCCATATCGACATCATGAAGGCCGGTGACCTCCTCGTTTCTCTCTTTTCATCAGTGTCAAATTTCTGCCCTGTATAGGAGCACGCTCCAAATAAAAAACACTTTAGATTTGTAACTCTTCTTTTTACTTTTAAGTCTAGTGGGTCGTACAACAATCTTTTCTTTCATTAAGGGTTCAGTTAGGTGAAGTAATTCCGCATATCACCCCTTGACTACAACTATCGTTCTCTCTAACTAGATTAATAACAATAATTAATAGCTCTAAACGTACAAGTTATTAAAAAAATTGTCATCTGCCAACTTTCTTACAAGTACAAGTATTTATAACCTAATCCTTGAAGAGCGCAAGAAGAATATATGATATCTCTTTTCATTTATTCAGCCCTACCGATAAGACAACAGTCCGTCAAAATTTTGAAATAACATTAATTTTGTTATGTAATTTACAAACTGGTTATCAATGAAATACGTTAAAAACGTGCATTTTTAAAAACATCTTGGAAAATGTACACAACCATATGTTTCACATATGATTACACTAACAAACATAAGAAGAACTAATCAGCTGGTAACCAGCTGATGTATTCACACGGGACTTCTTTTGCAACATTAGCGCTGCAGTTGTTTTCAGATTACCTCAAACTTTTTCCCGACTCTAAGGAGTTTCGTGAGTCGCGCGCTCTGTCGGTGTCTAATTTCCCTTGCGCAGTTTCAAGTACGCTGCCCGCATTGTTACTCGCATTAGCGAAACGTCCCCCGGGGTAAGATAACAACAACACTGGCAAAAGCGGCGACTTTTGACTTATTAATAAATCTGAATTTCTCGTACCGTACACGGGAAGATTTTGCCGCAGTAAGGCGGGCGACGCGGCGCCCGGACAAATCTCCAGCGGAATGCATGCAACATTTACTGTAGGTCTACATTAAGAAAAGGATAGACGTCGAAGTAGGCACATGAATATTCAATTACTTTCGTTTTACCGGCGTTGTAAAATTGAGAAAATTCATTACAAAGAAGTCTGATATTACAGAATCTGCTGCATTTCAGAATGTTATGAGCGTGGAGTGGATCGCGATATTTTAACAGAGGATAAACTATTGAACAGCATAGAAATCTAAACTCCAAAACCTTAATAACACTGAGTTAATGAAGTTTGTATACTTTCCCGTCCAAAACGCACTATCTCAACAAGTGATAGAATTCATCAAGGAATGAAGATATAATGGCGAAATTGGAGAGTATACAGCAAGCAGGAATGATAAGATTTAACTTTGCTCATTGGAACAGAAACAGCATTTAGGAAGGATGAGAGGTGACTGTTTAATAAAACAAGTAGTCAACGTTTGTGTAACTTTGTCTGTTTTGTTTAGTTAGATAGTTAGATGCAGATACGAAACGCCCATATATCATCAAGCAGATTCTTAGAGCAAAAACATTGTTACGACGTATGGTACAGTGGAAAACTAAATACAAGACACCAATTACGTCGCTAATCACCAGTTTTAATTCACAATTAAACAGTTTCTAATTAACAAAACAGTCTCTTACAACAAATCAAATAAAAATTGTTCACACGCAATACAAAAGAATGTCAACTAATTTAAAACACAATCGTATTACAATCGTAATGCACAATTATAAAACACGTAACACTTCCCCAAAATACTCGAACCGCACTGAGATATCGCAACTCAAACTCACGGAGTTTCTTTTGCTAAACTTGTGTTGCTACCACTAATAGTCACTTACACTTCCATGAGTGTTTCCAAGCCTGTCTGCTCATCTTCAGATGGAAACAACAACTTCAGGTTGCTGTTTCCATATGAAGATGAGCCGAGAGCCTTGAAAGCGCTGATGGAAGTGTAAGTGAGTATTAGTGGTAGCAACACAAGTTTAGCAAAAGTTAGACTTAACCACTAAATTGTAATTATCGTCACAGAGTTTCGCCCGACAATAACTGAACTAAAGCTGCTGACGCCTTGTATTTATACCCCGCTCACAGACCAGAACATTCCACAACTACATTACGCATTAGCGCTACACTACGACGTAATTGATTGCGGCCTTGACACAGTGCGCGCGGCTTCTGTCACAGTCTAGCAGTCTTGCGAATGCATGTTGATATCACGTACGCAAACATTACAGCCGGGTTCCTCTAGAACATTCGATAAACACATAGATTGTTCTGTAATATCGTAACAATATATTTGAGACACGACTAAAGCTTGTTGAGAACTTCAAATTCAAAACAAGAGAGTAACAATATACATTACTAGGTATCTTGGTGCCACGCAAATAGATGCAATGTTTATAAGTAATGTTTTAGTGGATGGTTAGTGAGGATCGGTCAATAATACAAATTTTAGATATTTTGCGTCGACGTTTCGACAATATTTATTGTCATCTTTAGGACCTGTGTATGAAATACAATAGAAATATCAAACATAACGAAACAATTAAATACAATCTATATCTAATTTAAAGATAATTTGCAGATGTAAACAAACTATCATAAGTCTTCACATATAAAATGATACATACATACGCACGCACACACTCACATCACCAACACGTTCACCCAAATGTTTAATTGTTTCGTTATGTTTGATATTTCTATTGTATTTCATACACAGCTCGTGAAGATGACAATAAATATTGTCGAAACGTCGACGCAAAATAGCTAAAATTTGTATTATTGACCGATCCTCACTAACCATCCACTAAAACATTCATTGATTGACGGTCACTAAAAATTTAAGGATTTATAAATAATGTTATTTACTGCAACTTTGCGCACACGAAAGGGGTACGGTATGCGTTTTGTTAACGTGTGCATCAGACAAGGGGATCGTTAGTGTGTGATTTATGAGCGTTTGCTAAAGTCACCGTGTTGAAGATGATTTAAATCGATTTCGTCGTGCAGGAGAGAGCTTTAGTTGAATCTAACTTACGTCTAACACAACATAACTCGTCGCAAAACTTTGCCGGCGAAATGATGTCTGCTGTGGTTTACACACTGACTTCATCTCTCTCGCACACTTGCGTAATCCTGTGTCACGTCTACTTCTTACCGGTGTAAACAGTGACACAGGAAAGATTAATGTCATTGGGAGAACCGAAAATATACTTGCATACAATCATCACCCAGTTCAATCGGCTGAATTGATGCGAACATCTTTACCGAACGGATGACTGCCGCATCCAAACAACTATGGAACTATAAGCCGAGGGGTGACGGAGAGGTGTGGGACGTCCGAGGAAGCGCTGGAGTGACCAGTTGTAATATTTGCCTATTTCATTTCGGAACAAACCATTCTTGGTTTAAACCTTGATGATGATGATGATGAAGTTAAAGTTATTTTTACAACCCTTTCGTGCATATGAAAGCAGAATCACATTTTGGAGTCATTTCAAAAAAAAGTTTTCATTTTTTAAATGTGTCAAAAAATGCTTTTATAAGAGTTTAAAATTGTTAAAAAATGTTTGTATAGTATGTTTCATCATAATTCTGGTGCCACATATGTAATCTTATGAAATTTAGTTACAGTAAAAATTTAAGTTTCTATTTTCATACTTCCTGAGAAAAAGGTACATATGTGAAATAAAAACAAAATTTTTCACGACACTCGTTTAAGTTAAAGAAAGTACTTTTAATACATTCCTGATAAAATAGTGCGCAACTAAAACTTTAAAACAGTCCAGCGCCATAATATTTGTGTTTCGCTTTTCTTCTTTCTTTTTTTTCATGTCTCGTTTGTTTCCTTTTTCCCATCTAACTGAATTTTTTATCAGGTTTTCGCACCAGCATTGTGCCGATTTGCCGTAATTTACAATTTTCACTATATTTTAGTTATAAAGCACTAAGCACATCCACTTTTCCCAGTTACTAAACGATAAGACTGCACCATACTTTTAATGTTGTGATGCCGATAAAAATAGTTTTGGCAGTCTTTTTCAAATCAGCGCATTGAACGATTCCTTTGGATTCTGGGTTTTTTGCCAAACAGCATTTACTCATAATGGTTTCATTAGAGAGATCTTTAAAAATTGTTGTTTTATTTTATTTAAAACTGTTTGGACAAGATAATAGTAATAGCAGAAATAAGTATATTCTTTAAGAAGTGTATATAAAAATCTTTTATGAATGTTCAAACTCGTGAGGCAGCACCCAGAGAATTGACGCAAATTTTCTGTGGAGGAGTCTCTTTATTATTTTTTTTTTTTAGTTAAGTTACAATTTTTTAATATAAACATGTTATATATCATTTTGTTCAGAACATTCCAGGCTATTTAGTGAATGAAAAACCGAAAATGGGAAAAAATTTTTTTTGGGTGTAAGGTCTCCCCTAAAATAATTAGGTAATTTTATTAAAATAAAGGAACAAGAGAAATTAATTTCAAAATCGATCATAATATTAAAAAGTAATGTCTATTTTAACTAAACATTTTTTCTACAAAAAACATTTTACCATTGAAAAAATGTTTGCCCAATTAATTACGAAGAAAAGGTGAGTTGTTAGCACATACTACGTAAGTGCAAATAACGTTCAACAAAGTCCGCGCGCTGTTTTATGTAAAATTTAAAATAATAAGAACGCGAAGCGGAACGACGCGAAGGCGTCGACGGAGAAGGCGTAACGACGGAACAATGCTGAGCACCCCCACCGCCCCCACGGGTAGCGCGTCGCCTTACCCTGTGTCAGTTTCTCTCTCCACTTTGCGTCCCTTAAATTATTAATACGCGCAAAAGGGTTAAGTCCGGCGCGGCTTTGTACTATACGTTCACAAAATACCTGCTGACTGCCGTGCTGCGTGTAACGGCGTTAGCCCGGCAGACAACAAGTGTCGTGTACACTGTACAGTACAGGGGAGGAAATTAACGTGAAATAATTTAGCGAAACTGTAGCCGGGCCGGGCCGGGCGTCCTTACCTCGTCGTCGCTATTCAGTCATAAATAATACCGGTAGGTACGTGACGGGCTAGAGTAACGTATGGTTGTGTGATGGAAGAAACAACGATTCCGAATTGTTTGTTTCTGCTCGTGAACAACAAATGCTACAGCGCCGTACCTACGCTATTTGAAAAGTATTGTTCATCATCAACTCCACTCCACGTTTTAGCCATTGTTGCCCTTTACGGTACTCATTTCTTTCACGATAGACCTGTATTTCTTGTTCCTTTCACTTGTGTTTTAAATTGTTTCCAAATATTCCTTTTCTTTAATTCTGTTTTCCTATATATGTTTTTTAATTTTATTTTTTTTGTATCGGCCATCTGAGTACCACATGGCAATTTCAATTCTTTATTCCTTGTTTTTTCTTTTTCTCCAATATTCTTTTATGTTTTCACTATGTCTCTTCTTCCTGTCTTCAGTCCACTTTGAACCTGCGTTTTCTCTCTCCTACTCTGACTCCTTCCATTTTTCACACTTTTGCCCGAAAAACTTCTCTGTCAATTGCTTCTTCTGCGTTTATATTATTTTTTTTCTAAATTCTTTTTGACTTCTTTAATCCAATAAGATGTTGACTTCTTTCCCCACAGATATTTGAAGATCTGATTTGCTAACCTTTTGTCGTCCATTTTATATAAATGCCCAAAAAACACTAGTCTTTTTCTTACTCTTTATTTTATATTTTTTATCATCATCATCTTCACGTATTAAACAAAAATGGTTTGTTCCGGTCTCAAATAGGAAAGATTAGAGTTGGTCACTCCAGCGCTTCCTAGAACGTCCCACACCACTCCGTCCCCTTGGCTTATAGTTCCGTTGTTGTTTGGGGATGCGGCAGTCATCCATTCGGGAAAGATGTTCCCACCAATTCAGCCGATACTGCGCAATCTTGTCTAGTATACTCGTACTATTCAGTTCCTGCCGTACACTTTTACAGGTAATTGTTTCCAAATGTTCATTTTATATAAATAGTAAAATAGTTTTACCTTTTTTCTTTTCCGTCTGGTGGCCTTTATCCTTTATGAATATCTACGCGTTTCGGGACATATGTCCCGTCATCAGGAATATCCCTTGGTGAAAAGTTCGTCAATTATTAAAATATTAAAAACAACTTTATATACAATTTTACACATATCAGAATAAATATAAATATAAACACAAACAATATTTAAAAAAAAACCCAAACGTGAGAACACACGCGATATCGCTGGTGCGCTCCACGAAATACTAGAGTCGATACAATTTAATATACATAATAAAATAGTTCATTTTATTTAATTCTGTTTTCTTATATATTTTTATTTAAACCAAATATCTCGAAATTTTTGTTCGGTTATTTATGACGGTTACACCTTTTAACTCTTCTTGGATACGTTATGTTTTGAGTTTGTCTTCTAATCTTTTGTACTTTTAATTGATAAAGTTGTGTTAGTGGTTATAATCGCAAACAGAATTAACACCGTTGGACACCACTATAGAAAAATTATTCCGATTAGCGCTTTCAAGATGCACAGCTCATCATCAGATCGGAAATAACAACAATGGAACTAGACAATTTCTTTATACCCCCCACTTGCCCTACAGCGAGTACACATTATCGTAAACAAGCTTTAACCTGAACGCCCTTTCTGGCTACTAGTAACTAGAGAGATTAGTCACCCGTATCGGTAATTTTACCTTTCTGTCTAGTACATTCTGCGTGTATGTCTTTTTACTGTTAAATGTATGAATAATTAATGCTTGATGCCTTTACTTGGTGTAAATCCATTGTAAATTATATTAAAAAATAAAACAATAAAATAGTTTAGACGAGTGAAAATCACTAAAACTATTTTATTGTTTTATTTTTTAATATAAAATGTATGAATGATAGAGGTTTTAAAATTGAATTGAAAAGAATGTACACACAGAAGAATCTCACACACACTCACACGCAGAATGTACTAGACAAAAATGTAAAATTACCGATACTGGTGACTAATCTCTATAGTTACTAGTAGCCAGAAAGGGCATTTAACTTAAAGCTTGTTTACGATAATGTGTACGCGCTGTATAAAGCTGTAGTGGGGTATAAAGAAGTTGTCTAGTTCCATTTTTCTTATCTCCGATCTGATGGAGCTTTTTAAGCTATGAAGCTTAAAAGCGTTAATCGGAATTCTTTGTCTATACTGGTGTGCAACAGTGTTAATTCTGTTTTTCTGCTTTTGTTGTAACCTAGACCTAACCCAGTCTCTTTTCTTCGTCTCCACGCGTGTGGTGCTTACGGTTACCTACGCGATCCCCGTATGGGGCTACTTGGCCAAGACCCATAAGCGAAAGCTTCAGTCTCTCCTCGACCGACGACTGCTCCGGGCGTGCAAAGCCCATTACCTGACCTCAAACAGAACGATCCGTGACTCCCCCTGCGTGTCCGACGCCATTACACGGACACTATTATCGTCGCTCGCCCGATTCCAGGGCAACCACCTCATTAACGCCCTCGGTCGCTACCAATCTGTGCCAGGAGAATCTTGGACCCGGCCTCGGCGTACACTCACCCTCAATTAATTAATTAATTGAGAACCCACGGCCGTTAGCAGCAGGCCACACCCTAAATCCAGACCCTATCAATAGACCCTGCGGCAGGAGCTCTATTTGAAGCTCGGGACGAAGTATACGAGCGGGCGACGGGCAAGCCCTTCGTCCCGCACAGCCCCACTGGTCCTCTCCTCTCTTTTCTTGTGTAATTTTTCAGACCGACTGTAGCGTGTGTTATCAAAAACTACAAGCTTGCCATGTGTCTGTCCTGTTTCCGAGGTTTCCACGAAAACTAAGAGTAACTTCATATTCCTCTGTATAGATGTTAATCTTGTAGCAGAGAAGACAAGTAATGTTGTATTTGACAAAGTAGAAAGCAAAAACTAGGCTTTATGTCGCTTGCAGAATAAATAATCGCTTTGCCGAAATCTTCTGTGACTCTAGACTCTTCAGCCTGAGCAGTTATAAAGAGTCGCTTCAGTCTCATTTGTAACAGTTTTTCAATTCTCTTCTCCTTCTGTACGCGTTCAAAATTTTAATCTAAACTCTTGTTGTGGCTTCGCTAAAAGAATATAAATTACAAAAACTAATTTCTTGAAAAAAGAATATACAATTAAAGTACTTAGAATTATGAAGTAAGGGCCGCTTCAATATAGATTCAGTACAGATTGCATCTCTCCTCTTCCCCTTCAATCACCTCATGCCATCCACTTGATGTCCTCAGTGACCTAATCTTTCGTTTCCCATTTGGTTTTCATAAATGTCTCTTTCCCTGAAGTCACAATTCAGTAATGTTTTAAATGTTTGTACCTCTTCATTAAGCATGTGTGTCCAAACCACTTCATTGACTATGATTCGATTGTCCCCACAATCCCCTGTCCTTCTATTCTTGTCTCTTCTCAACTTTCTTGTTTGATATACTCCAGCTTAAACGAAAGAGAACGTGAGCTCTTGCGGTTAGAGTTTTTATTAATATTAAAATCAAAGGGGCTTTTTTTCGTAGTTTATTGTGCCCAACGTAACTGGAACGAACCGTGGTCAATTGCGACCCAATCGTATAAAACCCGATCAGTTGCGACCGAAGTTGAAATTCGAATCCAGTCAGTTGCGATCAATTGCATTTTCATTTCATTATAATAATACAGATATTACTATTATAATTCTATTAATTCCTAACCTAACCTAACCTAACCTATCGTAACCTGACCATACCTAACCTAACCTTACCTAACCTAACCTAATCTAACCTAACAAAAATATTGGATGAAAGAGGTTACTCGTACAAATTCAAAGTTGCGGAATTGATGTATCATCAAAGTTCAGAATGGCAACGTTTCTGAATGACAGATTCGGTCAATAAATGAAAGTGGGGAGGCGCAGTTGACCCCGTAAGACATGTAAAAACGTTGTTCCGTCGCAACTGACGGAGACCGAAACTCACATTTGAGATTCGAACAGACCGACTGGAACTGGGATGTAGGATTAAGTTTTGGTCACAAAATAGACCATCTGTCCAACATATGTGTTCCTGCGCCACTGAAGGTGCCCGTTGTCGGCACGGCCGAAACGTTCATCAGACTAGATGGACTACGGCCTAACAGACCGGTTGATTTTAATATTTGTGAAAATACCATTTTTTTTTTACTATTGTTTTATTCAATTTTCATTGCTTGTCGTGTGTTTGTTTCATTATATTTATTCCTTGAATAACATGAAATAGAATATTTTAATGCATGATCTGCCATCGTTGAGACGTTCAAACTATGATTATCGTACAGCATCCAGATATAATATATTGAGTGTAATCCATTTAGCCTGAATATGGTTGCAGAATTTAACATTTGAAAAGTTGTTTTGATTTAATAAAGCTCCAATAATAGGAAGATTTTGGATCACTGTTTGACCCCTGCTCTGTAGTAATTCAATGTCCCCCCGCCTAGGCAAATGCATCGTTACCAAAACCGACTGTTACCTACGCAACCCCAGTATGGGACTACTTGCTTCATAAAAGCTCCAGTAACTATACGAGGCGTCCGCTCCACGAACGCCACCACAAGGATACTTTCCAGAACGTTCTATCGCCGGTGTATCCGTTTCCATTGCAACTACGTTATCAACAGCCTCGGTGATCAGCCCTGACCAAAGAGTCTCTGGTCCTCCTGGTAGGGGGTTGTGCAACAGGCCAGTGACCTGTTTATGTAATTTTTTTTAATACTTACAGTACCCAAAGCAGCCTTGGAATAATGATTGAAAACTTTGGCTGTGCAGGAAATTAATATTATGAGTATACTTGACAGGATCGCCCAGTATCGGCTGAATTGGTGGGAACACCTTTGCCGAATGGATGACTGCCGCATTCCCAAACAACTATGGAACTATAAGCCGAGGGGGCGGAGAGGTGTGGGACGTCCGTGGAAGCACTGGAGTGACCAACTCTAATCTTTGCCTATTTGAGATCGGAACAAAGCATTCTTAGTTTAATCCTTGAAGATGATGATGATGTTACTGTAGCAGTAGGGTTCGGAAAAATTGTGTAATGTCAAAATGTATCCAATAATACAAATACTTGGTTCAAAATTGTGATCACAGTCTACAGCCCAGGGACTGTACTATACTATTAATAGGGTCTGCCTTACATGATGACACGTTTTCAAATTTATACATTCTATGTGATATGGTGATATGTGTGTTAAGTGCAATAGGCACATGTTCATTTGCGGCAGTGGCGAACTAACATGGCATACACAGTGGTGAGGGTGGTTTGGGGTTTCACCAACACTCCACTACAGGCTGCGGCGCTATGTGTAACCACACTGAATCAATTTTGTAAATATACGCTGCTGCCTGTACCATATTCTTTGGTGATTACCCATTTGTGCCAGGACGACCTTGGACACGTCTTCGGCGTACGTTGACCCTGAACTAGTCTTTGTCTAATCGAAACCCCACTACCGGTATCAGGCCTGACTAAAAACCAGTCATTTTCTTTATTCCCTTGGCGGCAGCTCACCTGAAGCTCGGAAGGTGAGCGGTAGACGGCACGGCCCCTGAAATCGACGTGAATCATTGTACCTCGCATGTAAAATCTATGAAAGGCTACACGTGGTCCGACTAAGTGAATTGGTCTACAGCGAATTATATTAGAAAAGAAATAGAGACGTTTAATCAAATATGTGTGGAAAGATAAGAAGAACACTGAATGGAAAGGTCAAAAGGACATTGTCTTATAAAATTTTATAGAGCAATGGCCGGTACCATGCGGCCTTTTAGCAGTGAGATTTGGAAACTGGACAAAAGGACCTACATTCGGATACAGGCTTGGGAAATGATAGTTTTACGATCAATACTATGAGTATCACGTAGGCACCAGCTAAGAAACTACGATATAAGGAACACCATTGGGATATACAACCTAAACGAAAGGATAAAGCAATACAGACAGGATTTGACAGACCATATTAAAAGGATGCATAAGAAGAGTACGCCAAAACAAATTGTAATTTATAATCTAAAGGGACGGTGGAATATTAGAAGACCAAAGAAAAGATAGTCGAATCAAGGATTTGCGCAACGGATCGTAAGGTTCACCGCATGAAGAAGAAGAAGAAGAAGAAGAAGAAGAAGAAGAAGAAGAAGAAGAAGAAGAAGAAGAAGAAGAAGAAGAAGAAGAAGAAGAGAAGAAATAGAATTATATTAGAGATGGTAAAACGAGTGATTTGAAAAGATTTTATCAAACAGGTCTGTCCGCTATACTTAACATTTAAGTTCTATTCATATATGTGTTGTTTATAAATGAATTAATTTATTCGATCGAATTGTTTAAAATGTATCCTTTTAAAGGTCTGGTCGACTTGCTATTTTAAACGGTCATTCGTTCACCAATACTGTTCATAAACAAGCTGAGGTGGGACAAACAACGTTTATTAGACGTCTCTGGTTGGCTTTCATTTCAACTTTAATCTTGATAAAATAACCAATCTGGATTTGTTTAGTAAGCGATCTTGCCTTCCATTTCAATCTAGTTCGTTTACCGATGGTATTCCAGTAAACGAGTCACCGCAGACAGCTTCTGCTAGTGGATTTCATTTCAATCCCGACACCTACAGTTCAGTTTCAGATTCGATCGACTGACCAACTTTGCCTTTATCAATAATTTCGTATCGTTGGTTGGTTCTCAGTGAACGAGAATGAGTTTATTACTGGTTTCTATATTGATCGTTAATTCTGGTCTGATAGTTTAGTTACTAACAAGTTACTAGTTCGGCGATTGGTAACTTTAATGGCATAATCGTTTTTGCTTTTACTATCTTGGTTCTACAGGCAGATGAGACAATGGACGAGATAGGGAAATGCATTGCGGGGTCGTGTGTTTTACGTTAAGTCTACAAAATGTACACAGTAGTAACAATATTTTAATCCTTCATATTTTGGTATATATTAAATAAATTTAACCTAGAAAACTGAGTTGCTAAAAAAAAAAAATCGGTATGGATAACCATACATGACTTCCATGTTCTAAGATTTATATTTAAAATCATTTTAGAAATTAAATATTTCCATAGAAACTACTTCTTTCCACTTATTGCTTCAGCCTTAACCACAGTACTGTGGTCACTAACGTATACCACCTCACGTTAGCGCACTCGATTTTCACTGACGGTGGCACTGCCGAAACGTCTGGTTTTGCAGAAAACATTGAGCCACGACCAAACACCCCGGGAAGGAATTTTAACAACAGACTACTTCTTCGTTGCCGAAAACGTAGTACACATATAAAAAATTATCCCATCCTCCTGCAACTACCATTTTCATTTATAGAAAATTACCCACTCCCTCTTCAACTACCCTTTTAATTTATAGATATTTCATCAACCTTTCTACAGTGGATTATTATGACCTTTTCAGGATACTTTATTTATTAAAATTAAGTACTTTACTCTTGTTAAAACATAAAATGTTGCACGTTAAGTACCCCTTCCCCTTAACTGATCTTCAACAAAATCAATAGGCCTTGAGTCCTCTACAACTCAGGAATTTTCGGCAGTTATCGTTCGCCTTAGGAAAAATTACTCTTCTTAAAACATAAAATGTTGCAGGTAAACTACCTCTTTCCCTTAACCGATCTTCACTAAAATCAATACGCCTTGAGTCCTCTACAATTCAGGCACACATGCAATAACTTATTTGATTCTAATTGAATCTACGGCAGTCATCGTTTGCCATAGAAACATTCTACGCACAGACACTTTTCAGAAAATGACTATTCTTCATGTTTTTAGGGTAGTACAATCAGAGTCAGCCCTTATCTCGAACACGATTTTTTTCACCATAACCATACTTCCATTTCCTTATGGAACATGGAAGTAAAAACGTAATAAAACCATCACTCACACACACACACACACACACACACACATACGTATTAAAATATAAACGGTCCTTACGTAAGATGTTCTTGCTGCTTATAAACATCTTTTTTTTACAAGTAGTCCAGATCACGTACATAATGCACATGCACTAAAATATATTAATGTTCTTGTAATAACAAACTAAAAAAACAATATTTCATGTCAAATTTTTTGCATGTTTAAAATTTCTTCAGTCGTGAGTCATAAAAAGTAGCCTGCAAGAAATTGTTTTCCTATTCAAGACAGACTAATACAGTAAGTAAGTGAATTGTACAGAAAGACTCAAATTTAAGTTCGATTTAACTCATAATATTTTAGCTTCATTGGTTTCCAGATAATTGAGCGAATCGTGCAAATGTACTTTCGCGGTCGCGACGCATACTGCTGCAGGTCCGTTCCCCTGTGATTCTTATATTGTGTTAATCATGACGTGTTTCAATTAACACATTAAATTCCAGTGTATCGAGCAGATGGAATGGTATCGCTCCTTAGGCTAGTAATTGTACTGTTACAGAAATCGATAGAAATATGTTTTTTGTAATTTAAGACATAACCATTAAATCTTGTTCGCAGCATGTAGAAAATTGTAAATTGAAATAGATAATTTAATAAATAGAAATTATTATTCCTAGAAATAAAGTATATAGCGTATTGAAAATAAAATAAACCAGTTAATAGAATTTATAATTTGTTCTTGGGTGCCAGACGTTTTTTCGGCTTCATTAAAAAAAAACTAATGTAGTAATACTACATTATTACTAAGTAGTAATAAGTTAATACTAATCAACACTGCAGTCGTAAATGTGACTGGAAAATGTGTTACAATATTCTGAAATCTATACAATTGAATTAAACGGTAGCAAAACACTAAACATACGACGTGTTACTGAAACATTTTGTATAATATATTTACGAAGATTTTACATTTTAAATGACAACTGCAGTTAAAAATTGAGATAAACCAAGAAAATTTTATACACTAAAAAAGACAGAGTGTTTGAAATAGTTTTAGAGTTTATTGTCTGTTCGCCTTGAATTTTTGGTTACTTCGTTAACAATTTTTTCTGGGGTAACTGAATTGATATTTTTATATTTCATGTTTCAGAAATATACGCAAATCAATTGACGACTCGTTGAGGACTAGGTGAAACATAACAATACAAAGGTTTTAAAATATATATATAAACACTTGGTAATTTTCACAGTTTTTATTTAATTCTGACAGCTGTTTCAGCTTATTAAGCTATTCTCAAAGAGGTTAAGGAACAAAGATCTTAATGATTGTTCCTTAATCTCTTTTAGAAGAGCTTAATAAGGTGAAACAGCTGTCAGAGGTAAATAAAAACTGTGAACTTACCGACTGTTTATATATTTTTTAAAAACCTTTATATACACAAATGTTGTGAAAAAAATCTGTATTTTTTGTGTTTAAAAAAGAGTTACTACTATATTAGCGAACACAGCTGATAAAATAGTAAAACAACGTGAAAATTAAAAGATTATCAAAATTCCTCGTCGGCTTTTTCGACCCTCTGTGAAAGAAGAGTCTGGTCCCGTTCGTCCCTTCCGTGAATGTGGCCTTGATTGTCTACCAGAGAAATTATGAATTTTTTTATTTTTATTTATAAGGTCGCTGCAACAGCAACGGTCATTAGCGACCACAAAAATGAATTTGTACAGATTCTTAAACAGATGTACTAACATATAGTAAATATTTGTTTAAATACCAAATAGTGTAAACAAATGAGATAGATAAAAATATTTAACAAATAACATTATTAGTTTAACTGATGCAAAATAAAATGAGAAATATTAACCCCCCACAACACAAGCAATATAAATACACATCATGCACATAAATAAATATAACTAAGTATACATATAATAAATATAACACTATGTAACAAAATATAACAACCATATAACAATAAGTCATAATAACATATCAGTCCATTAACTTAATTACACAATTTTTAATGTTGTTATAATTTTCTTAGTTCGTACCTATATTCCTGTTAACAACTGAATCTCCTTTAAGAGGAGAAGTATGTTGGTGGCTGCAGTCTTGTCATTTAAACTTTTTCGCACATCTGTAGGGATACTAAATTTGCTTATTAGATGTTGAAGAGCAGGGCCCTGTGAAACAAGATGGAAAGCTGACAAATCCGTGCCACAGCGATTACATCTCGCAGGAGGCTCTCTTGTGAAAATGTACTCGTGAGTCAGTAGCGTGTGGCCGATGCGGGGTCTTTTTATGACCATTTGATTTCTCCTGGAGTCTGTAGCAAGTGAGTGTTGCTCGTAAATATTTTTCGTAAATGTTCAATCACATTATTCATTACGTTTCAGTTTGTGTGATTATTCATTCAATGATAGAAGATCAATTAATTGTAATAAACAATTTTTATAAAAAATTCCATTTTTCTTCAAACAAACTTAACTATTATTATTATTCCGGCTGTACAATGTTTACACATTTTTCGGAACCAAAGAGTACAGAAGTGAATGAATTCTCATCTTCCACTGCTGCTTGTCCATCCAAAGATCTTCTTCAATTTATCGTTCCCTCAATATAGTCTGAATGTCTTCTATCCAGGTGATAGGTGGTCTTTCTATTTTCCTCCTTCCTGGTGGGGTCCATTCCATGACTGTCCATAGCAATCTTTCCAGTGCCATTCTTTTCGTGTGCCCATACAATTGTATTTTTTTTTTTTTTTTGAATATAAACAACAACTGAATTTTTCACATTCATTCTGTCCGTAAGGACAAATTTATTTTATAAATGGAAAAATTAGTTACAATAATATTAACATGTTGATAAATATACAGTGTTTGTTTTCCTTTCAAACGTGTTCATTTCACCGCGACATATATTTCACATATCGAGGGGACATTCCTTTGTATTAGAAAACTACAAAACAGTCTCATGGGAATACTTCGTCAGTCGCTGTGAAACTAACACTACTACATTTCACAGTTCACACTGTCTAACATAGATGTCGCCACCAACAGTTTTGCTTTCTTAACTCTTCACACAGTACAAACAACTCCATTATGTAAACGTGTGTTGTAATTAATGTGTCTTCGTTCAGTATTATACTTAAATCGATCTCAGATATTAAGTATTCAAGTAATAATGTTGAAATCTAAATAGACATGAAGTATATTCAAATATAAGAGTCAGCAAACGTAATGAGGTCAACAACTGTACCTAGAAAAATTTTTTAAATTGAAAATAATAATTATAATAAAAATAATAAGATATTTATTCCTGTTATTAAAATTTACATTTTTAATTATATTCACAACATTGGAAATCACCTGATCACCACAAAATAGGCTATGAGCTGTGACAAGTTAAGGTTTATTAAGGTCACTGTTATGGTTTTCAATTATCTTACAGTAATCTTCCACAACTCAGATTAGCTCTTGGTCGCTAACAATTTTTCTCAAATTTCTATTGTGAAAACTTATACAGAGTACACTATACTTAAGTACATTTTTAAAAAAATTCTTAACATTTCAAAATTAATCCACTCTGAATTATTCCTTTTCAAAACTTAGTTTACATCAAAGATTAATTAATTTTAGTGGGTATGCCACATGGCTACTAATCTAGAGGTCCCTGGTTCGATTCCCGTGCCCGCACCATAAAATCTAGGTGCGTTCTTCAGCCCACAGGTCGACTCAGCCTGTGAAAATGAGTACCTAGGATAACATCCTGAGGATAATAATAGGCGGCTGAAGCGTAGTGCTGGCCACACTGCCTTCCTTTTGTGCCGTACGGCTCACATAATGCAGCCTACCCTGCCTACTCCTAAGGTACTTCTTCGGTGGTACACATGGGAGCCATTATTATTATTTAATTAATTTGTATAACAATATAAAACGATTAACGTACAACGGTTTTGAAGTTGTAGTAATTTTTTCTAATAAACAAATTATGAACACTTTAGAACCAGAACTAAACAGTGATATACCCTTTGTAAATATAATGAAAACACAAGTTAATTTGTCTTCTCTTAACTATAGCACTTTGTGTGGTTAATTAATTTTTAGCAGTACGTAGGATGATAAAAGAATTCAAATGACTTTTTATTTATTAGTCAAGATTTGAAATATTGTTTTATTTTGTTTATTTTTTACATCAGTATGCAAACCATTATACAGTCTAGGAAACAGAATATAAATAAACTTGTATATTTTCTTTTCGGCTAAGGGTATCAAAAGTGTGTTATTTTCACGAATGAATGACAAATTGGTCATATGTATTATTTTTTTTAATAAATCGGTTAATGAAAATTTATTTATCTGTAGTTGTTAGTGTCAATCGCCTTATGGCATAATCAAGAAGTACAGTTATATTCCAGTACGATTTAAGTAACTTAAACTAATCATAAATTGAACAAATTTAATATTTAAATAATTGACAATAAGAATATACAGGGTGTCCCGGGAGAAGAGGGAAATAATTTGAAAAATGGTTCTATTGTGTAAAAGAAGAAAAAAAGTTCATATAAACATATGTCCGGAAACGCTTTGTAAGCGAGTTACGGCTAGCGAAAGATTTCGCCCGGGTTTCGGTTCCCCCCGGTAAATGAAGACTTTCTGAAATTCTGGGAAGGTAAATTAAGGGGCGAATTCTGTTGTTTCTTAAGGTTTTTGACCTGAAAAATCGAATAAAATAGGTCGCAGAACTGTATCTCCCATACCTTTCATGATATCCGACGTAAAACAGAAAAATCTTTGCCTAAAAATGTATTGTATTGTTTTTAACCAAAATTGGAATTTTTTTTAATTTTTATTGACTTTATTTACACCATGTTTCTCAGAATTAAATTCTTTACAAGTTTTGTTTTTAACTTTTATGCATTTATTAATCATTTAACAAAGTTATTGTACTTCTAACCTAAAAACTCGTTTTTTTAGGTTAGAAGTACAATAACTTTGTTAAATGACTAATAAATGCATAAAAGTTAAAAAAAAAACTTGTAAAGAATTTAATTCTGAGAAAAACTGTGTAAATAATGTCAATCAAAATCAACAAAAAAATTCCAATTGTTTCCAGTTTTCCAAAATTTGTTTTTAGGCAAAGATTGTTCTGTGTTACGTCGGATATCATGAAACCTATGGGAGATACAGTTCTGCGACCTATTTTATTCGATTTTTCAGGTCAAAAACCATAAGAAACAACAGAATTCGCCCCTTCCCAGAATTTCAGAAAGCCTTCATTTACCCGGGGGACCGAAACCCGGACGAAATCTTTCGCTAGCCGTAACTCGCTTACAAAGCGTTTCTGGACATATGTTTATATGAACTTTTTTTCTTCTTTTACACTATAGAACCATTTCTCAAATTATTTCTCTCTCCTCCCGGGACACCCTGTATTTCCAAGGAAACCCAGTATTAAACACTACAGTACTGTAATCTACCCAGAATTATTATACACTTCAGAATGCGTACTTTCCAAAAAATCAGTAACAATAAAAGACGTAGAGAAGAGAGAAACAAACAAAATTGCAAAAATTTGAGAACCACTAGAAACAAAGGAAAGTGAGTTTACACAGAGACAGAATAAACCCCTCTACAGAAACAATGAAAGCAAAACAATATTAGACACAATAACAAAGTGAATAATTGGATCCTTTGGATACTTAATGAGGATGGACAAAACAGCAGACTCACAAAACGGATTTTTAATCACGTTGACAAAAATAAGAATGGCATCCTTTGGTTACAAGGGATACTGTAGTATTCGACAGATATGGAGTTTGCAGAGGATATATTAGGATTAGAATAACTTTTAGAAAACTGACAAAAATCTTCAAGGTTCCTAGAAGAAGAAAGGAAAAAGGCAAGGAGAAAAGAAGTAAAACTATCTTGACGAAAGAGAGAAGGAAAATGCAAAACGAAAAAACGGAAAAAACAGCTGAAAGTAAAAATTTAAATTAATGCACTGGGTCATTTTATGCATCTATGAGACAGTAAAAATCAAAAAAAGAAAATTAATTAACTGCCATTAGTGTCAAATATTAAACTGTGCTAACATAAACAGTCATTTACTCTAACGACAACCATTATGTACGCAATACTGTTTGCATCTCCACAACATTGCTAAATACCGGAAACACATTACGGCAAAGACGCGGGGACTTCCTGCAGCACAACAATAATGACGACAATCTCCTGCTTACTACGTTGCTCGTATCATTTCTCTGACGAACTAATGAGTGTGCGGTTTTTACCTTTTATTTATTTTTTTTTAATTTCCTTCATAAATTCGCTTCTAGAATTCTGACTTACACGTAGAGCAAGATAAAAGTTACTGCCACAACTGCACAACTATAATTTACCGTAATCGAATTATGATTACAAATGAATACAATAGCTTAAAATCGTTGCGTGTTGTTTGTTAGCGTAGATTTCAGTTATCTAGCCAGGATGTACAATAAACATAAACTTACAAAGTAGGCCTAGTTTCAAAAATCACACAAGCGTAAGTCTTCATTTGTTTCTCTGCTTTCAGCATCAGTGTTTTCTTTGGTTTTCTGTTTCTTCTGTTTCCCATCGACGTTTATCATCCCGACGTTTTTTCGCCCCTTCTGATCCCCACTTATGTTTTTCTCTTTAACATTCCTCTGTTTGCAGCCGCAACCCTTCTAAACTTACCACCACCTGATTGTTATCCATTTTTTTCAAATTAATTGTCACGCAACACAATATGAAAATCTCCACTACAGAAACAAAGTTAACGGCATTTTGAGGGAAGAACCAATAAGAACAAAACTATTAATTACTAATCAAATTATAGAACAGGTGAACGATTTTAACTATTCGGGAAGTGATATTAGCTGTGACAATAATTATGATACTGATGTTAAATTCGGTAAGTTCTATACGATATGCGGGACACAATTAATGGTATTTTTAGAAACAAGGTACATCGAGAAACAAAATTTAATTTTACAGAGTTGCGGATGGTCAAAAACCGAGACACAAAAAGTAAAATACAGGCCTTGTAAATGAGGTTCTTGAGAGGAGTTAAAAGGTGCTCTAAACTCGACCGTAAAGAATGAGACTGTAAGAGAAGAGTTACAAGTTTATAACTTAAATAAAAATTTAAAGATTACAAACAACGATGGGAAGGGCATTTATAAAGAACGTCAGATTCTAGATCGGCCAAAAAGTATGAAAACACGAACCTATAGGACAGAGGTATGTGGTTAGGCCCAGGAAGAGGCAGCTGGAAGATCTTTGAAGGCGAAACAGGCACCACGCTGTGTATGTCGTGTTACTGCTTTTTTTAGGATTATATTCCAGGCAACCGTTTTCTATTCTGGCTACAAATTGTATATATCTAATACGGTTAACATCATATGAAAACATCTCTTCACAGTTGAGTTTAGAAAACAACTCTGAGCTTATGACATTACAGAAAAACGTTTATGACAGAACGGCAAATAGACTTCCTCTGTGTGCTGTTTATCGATACCTCACCAACAGAAACTAATAATTCAAATGACATCATGTATTCTTAATAATCCATACGTAACACTTAATTAATAGTATAATCTTTGGTGAGCAAACACAACATCATATATTCGCTTTATAAAACTTGAAAACCAGATTTTTGTGAAGAACGGGAAGTATATATGACGTGTGTACAAACTGAAGTTCCTGGTTCATGCAGAAAACGTTTGTCACAATATCGACGCCCATGGCGAGACTTTAACAAGAACTGTTTTACAAGAAGCGACGAGACTGTCTGTCAATGTTTGAACCTTATTCCCGTAGTATCGGCGGCAAATAATGACCTACATTTACGGTATAATACCACGGGGAGTTTTGTAGAACAGTATTTGTCTTTGACACAGTGTGTGACGTACCAGAACTCTGTGACCACATTCGCTAAAAAATACACTGTTTGTCTAGAAGTCGCTTACCGTTTGGATATTAGCCTTTGGGTTAGGTCGACCAAATGTAATACATTGCACTTAGATTGTCAATTGACAGCCAAAGAAAGAAGACAACCTTTATATAATAAGAATACCCTTAGTTAGTGGACAAGTTTTATTTCATTTCAGCAGTCGTAATAATGGAAATTTTAAAGATACAACTCGACTTAAAGTGGTACACATTTTTATTACTTTTAATTATTTTCCTGTCAACTCAGAACCAAAAAGACAACAATCCCCGGTAAAGTTTCAATACAATAAAAGTTACATTTTCAATTGGTTAACAATAGTTCTGGATTGGCGAAAAAGTGCGTCATCAGCCACCATTTTCATCTATCAAGACATTGTTGCGCCGTTGCGATTAGGCAACATTCACAGTGACACAGCACTGCAGGAAAATTGTTTGGTTCCTGCACCTACCGGACTGCTGTTGCTTCATTATTGTCCTTACAGAGGCTACAACTGAACCATTTCGTAACTAAGGCTGCGGTTATACGAGCGTTTTATTGCGGCCGTGCACGCGCGTGGAGTTTGGAAAACGCACAGTGGTCACACGTGCGTTTTGTTCTCTGACGTGCACGGACCGAAGTGTAGTCACACGGGCGATTTATAATCGGACTGCAGCGTTGGGACGTCTCGGACGCGCATCCCTACAGCTCTGGCTATAAAGGTTAAATGTGTATATAAAGGTTAAAACGCAACTGGACAGAAACTCTGTATTTATATCAAAGAAAATATTGGTTATCAGTAGTAAATAAATCTTTGTAAGAACATTTTTTTTACATTACATATTTTTTTTATAAAAATGTCAACAACACCATGGAGACGAAAATTAATTACCATAGTAACAAGTAAATAAACAAATGCTATTTTATTCCTATTCAAGGACACTGTATCTAGTGGATTCGAGAGCGCCTGTTTGTTTAACACGTCATCCAAAGTTGCCGATTATTCTGGCATCTCAGAGGGGTATAGATATAGGCAATCGGCGACGCTCAGTTCAATTCAATTTATGTCGGGCGATTTACACAGTGCGTCTCAAGTGGTCTATTAGTGAAAAGTGATTATAGTGCGGAATTCTTTATAGTTGACGTTATTATTTTTGTAATGCAGATTAACTTGAATTATTGTACAAGTGTAATCCTGTTGAACGATTTGTTGATTTTAAACTGTTAATTGAGATTAAATAAAGCTGGTGATTAGTGACTTAGTTGGAGTCTTGAATTCCACAGCACCTTACGACGATCAGTTAGACGGTCGTAACAATATAACAACAGTTTAGTTAGTGTGTTGTGTTAGTGGTTATAATCGCAAACAGAATTATCACTGTTGCACAACACTATAGAAAAAGTATTGCGATTAGTGCTTTCAAGCTTCTCAGCTCATCGTCAGATCGGAACAGTAATAATAACAACAATAGTAATCATAATCATAACATATTGACATTAAAAAACACAGATTGTCAGTGGCATCCCACGGAACACGGTTCTTGTGTTAAATGATCTACATGAAATTAGTATCATGTTAATTTAAACATGATAAGCTTACACTGAAAATTAAGTAGACGTAAATAATCCTTAAGACCAAGGTGATGGCTTTTTGTGGAATAGGGAAAAAATTGCTATAGCTGGAACACTGTCCTAGAACAAGTTAGCGATTTTGAATACCTTGCCTACAGTGTGTCTTATAATGCAAGCAACGACGTTGTGAATAAGTTGTGTAAGCTTAACCTTATGTGCGGGACCATCAGAAAAAACCTCTTAAGTCAGCAAGTAAAGGAACACGCCTAAAATTGTACAAGGTGATGGCTCTTCCTGCACTTCTTTATGAACCTGAGAATTGGACTTTAACGGAAGGCCAGGCCAGTCGCATCCAAGCGGCTCAAATGAGATTTCCTAGGCACGTGGCAGGGTATACTCTCCATGATCATAGAAGAAACACAGGTATACGGCAGGAACTGAATATTATGAGTATACTCGACAGGATCGCCCAGTATCGGCTGAATTGGTGGGAACATCTTTGCCGAATGGATGGCTGCCGCATTCACAAACAACTATGGAACAATATCCCGAGGGGACGGAGAGGTGTGGGACGTCCGAGGAAGTGCTGGAGTGACCGGCTCTAATCTTTGCCTATTCGAGACCGGAACAAACCATTCTTGGTTTAATCCTTGAAGATGATGATGATTATGAAGATGACGTAAATGTTCAAATTTTATTGCGAAGCTAATAAAAAGTTTCAAGAAGTATCAACGTTCAGGTCAAAATATCGTTTTCTGTGTTGCCGGGCATCATTTAACAAACCTAACTGTGCTACTAAATATGCACAGTATGCCGCGGGTTTGCCACCAAACTCGACAAGCCTTTACAAAACAGTTTATGAATCGACCATCGCCAACAATTCAAATGTGCGCTTAACTAACCATCATTTATAGTAACAACAGGCTTTAAGAACACAATGTTTATTGTTTGACCATAACAATCCCAAGTACCGGAAAGGCACTACGGCAACCACTTGGCACAAACTGTAACTCAAGCAAAATGACAATCCGCTTCGTGAGTACCACTTACACGAATAAATAATGAGTCTGTCGGTGCTAATGATCTTTTTCCGTTTCCTTGTTTTTAAAAGAAAATTGTTGACTACTAAAGCTACCATAAACCTGTTGTTGACAGTTACATGTGTGTAATGCGTTTTGATTGTAAACCTTTATTCAAACAACAACATCGCTTTACGTTATAATCGGACGATAATCCTTGCCGTTTTTCCATAAGACAGAATTCACAATACATATACCTGTGAAACATTTAAGAAACTCACACACGCACACACATCTAGTGTTTGTTTATATTTGTTTATTATAACCTTAAATTCGTAGTGAGTATCAATCAATGAATTTTTCAGGTGAAGGGTTTGTGAGGATCGATCAAAGAATATAACACAAATTTGTTATTTGTCAGTATTTCTATTGACTGCATTGATATACGCCTATGTTGTGTGTTGGTTGGATTTTGTTCATTGTTTGTGTATGATTTTTTTTTGTGAACAATTTTGTCTCCCTTTACCAATAATTTTCTTTTCTATAAACTATTTTGTGTTTTTACTTACTTTAGCGTTAGTTTTGGCACTCTACTTTATTATTAGCGTTCTTGTTCTTCTCGTCTTCTCCTATAAACGTTATCCCCACTGCGACTCACTGATCTCGACCATCTTTGTTGTGGCTGCCATTATTACATACCCCTCTGCGTCTGTAAAATAGTATTCGTTTTGAAAGGCTTTATACACAGTCCGTCTTTATATTCTTATCTCATTTCACACTACTTTTTTTCTAGTTTGTATTTGTGTCTATGCAGGTTTTTCCAACACACAAGTACAGCTGTATGTAAAAATGGCTTCCAAGTTATACAGTATATTGCAGTGGACTGGACATCTCCCAGTGGTACAGCAGTAAGCGCTGTCCGGACGATACATGTAGGTCAGTACACGGAGAATAGTGCTTCTGTAAGAAGCTTCAACTATTGACAAATACAGACAGTCCCGGCGCGTTCAGTACAATGGTTGCTTGTGACGTTGACATAGACAACGTTGTTAAACCTGAATTTAAAGTACAGTAACAGTTTATATATTCGTCGCATTGTTGCTCTTGTAATGTTGGTAGTAGTGAACGACCATTGTTTGAACACAAATTTGAGGTTAGGTCTATGGTTTTATAAAATAAATGAAAAATACATCTGTGTTTAATCTGATTTTTAAAGCAATCGTACCATTCATTGCAATCTGGAAATTCTAATTTGTATATTCCATTTTTGTTGTAAACGTTGGATCTAGTTTTAGGTTTAATTTTATTCAAAACTCTATTATTTGTCTTATATTTTTAAATTTGTAACTTTAAGCAGTTTACTTAGTTTGTGACTTATATTTCCGTAATAAGTAAAGGTTGTATAGTTTACATTACGCGTAATAGTGATACTTGTATTTTTAAATATTGGTTGTTAAGTATTTGTTTTGTGCGTTCATGTTTTATTTTATTTTTTAATTTACTAATAGTTTTCAATTGGTATCTATTGTCTATTACTATTTGTTTAATAATATTTCTTTCTTTTGTTTCTTTCTTTGTCATTTAATGGGATTCTAAGTATTTGGTGTATTAATGAATAGAATGCAGCTATTTTGTTTTAGGGTGTATGGTTAGCATTAAAGTAAAAATGTTATAATAGACAAATTTTTCTAGTGAAGGGTTTGTCAGGATCGGTCAAAAAATATAACACAAATTTCACTAGGCAATAAAGAAATTATAGAAAATATAAAACTATTTCACTAGGCAATAAACCGACATGGCCATCGACGAAAGCACTGCCTAACACTGGAAACATGTTTAAAACAAGCACATAATATCTTCGACGTATAATAATAAAATGTATATTTGTTTAAACTATAACTCTACCCCCTTTTACTCCATCACTTTCTCTGACGTTATCTATGTTATGGACAAGACACGTAAACTCTTGATGGGCGCCATATTTTATCTATGCTATTTTGTAGATACCAATAAAATAAAGTTGTGCTACACTAATAAAAAAAATGAATAATATAAATAATAAATAGCATATGCTATTTGTAGATACGCATAAATAAGTTAATGTTGCCGAGAGAAAATTATGCTATGATGACTTTTTAAAATGGAACAAGAAGAGAATCAATTACAAGAAGAGGAAATAACAAGAGAAGAATTCAGTGAGGCAATGGAGAAAATGAAATTAGGGAAGGCACCAGGACATGATGAAATAACAACAGAAATGATTAAATACGCAAACACGGAAAGAAAGCAGGAACTCCTAAACATTTTTAACCAAGCATTGAAAGAAAGGAAGGTCCCACTTGACTGGCAAATAGGAATTATCGCGCCTATACACAAAAAGGGAGACAGTAAAGAATGTACTAATTATAGAGGCATTACTTTAGGGAGCACGGTAGGAAAACTGTACGGGAGGATTCTAGAAAGCAGGTTAAGGAAAAAAGTAGAGCACACTTTGGAAGAAAGCCAAAGTGGGTTCAGAAAAAAGAGAGGAACAGTGGACCAAATCTTCACAGTCAGACAGTTATGTGAGAAAGCTGCCAAATTGGGAAGACAAATACATGCATGTTTCGTGGACATGGAGAAGGCGTTCGATAGTATACGAAGGAAGGACGTATGGAACATATTAAAGAGGAAGGGAGTAGAACAACAGCTTACTGAGGGCATAAAAAGCCTATACGAAAACACCGTCAATTACGTAAGAGTAAGAAACGAGGCATCAAAAACTTTCACCAGAAAAATAGGTTTAAGGCCCCCCGCTATTCAACCTGGTGTTGGATGATGTTGTCAAAAAATGTAAAGAAAGTATGAGTAAATAAAGAATGGGATACTGGAATATGAAGATAATAACAATAACAGAATTATGCTACGCAGACGATTTAGTAATTATAGTAGAATCAGAAAAACAGTTACAGAATAACAAAAAAGTATTTAATGAAGAACTTAGAAAGAAAAACATGAAGATTAATATACAGAAGACTAAAAATATGGTAATAGGAAATTCAGAAGAGAAACACAATATAGAACTTGATGAAAATATTTAGAACAAGTAAAAAGTTATAAACATCTGGGAGTAGTGATTAACAGAAAAGGGAATTTAGAGGAAGAAATAAATGAAAGAGTAGGAAACACAGGAAGATTATTCAATAGTATTAAATCAAGTTTCCTGGGTAAAAAATAAATACCCACTAGGATAAAAACAGAAATAGTCAGAAAAATCATGAAGCCAGTATTAACTTACGGAAGCGAAACATGGACAACAAATGAGAGAATTAAAAGCAAGCTGACTAGAATTGAAATGAGGTTTCTTCGAAAAATAGAAGGGAAGACAAAAAAAGATAGAATTCGAAATGAAATATTTAGGAAAAATTTAGATATTGTTCCTGTAGCAACAACAGTAGAACAAGCACAAATTAGATGGCTGGGACATGTAATAAGGATGGGGGAGGAAAGACTGGTAAAGCAAGTATTTGAATCTAAAGAAACAGGTTAAAGAAAGAAAGGACGACCGAGAATGCTCTGGAAGGATGAAGCCCGCACAGCTGCAGAAAGAAGAGGGGTAAAATGGGAGAAAATAAAGGAGCTCGCAGGAGATAGAAAGAAATGGAGGGATATGTGGAAAAAGACGACCTCAGAGG
The DNA here is from genome assembly GCA_034769895.1 of Magicicada septendecula. NCBI lineage: Eukaryota > Metazoa > Arthropoda > Insecta > Hemiptera > Cicadidae > Magicicada > Magicicada septendecula. Next base: position 883,580,486 of record CM068368.1, on the reverse strand, counting down.
ACTCAACTCCAACACCGAAAGGTAGAAAAGCTAAGGATTAAGTAAGTAAGTAAAGTAAGACTTTTTAAAAATTAATATTAATTAAAAAATGGTTAAAATTCAATTTTAGTTTTATTCCTGATGTAGTTGAAAAATTTTTTAAATTGAAGTAGTCAAAAAATGAACTAAACTTAATTGTTTTTCTTAAGTTTGTTTTACAAAGTTTTTAGTCTTTAAATTTCTTTAGACTAAAGGGGGAGCACATTTCCCTATACGCGACCATGTTAACGTTTGTACCTTTCTCTCAGGAACTGTAAAAGATATCACCTTGGGTTTTTCTTTATTATTTAGCTTGAACCTTTTTACAAAAGTGGAACTAAAAGTTTAGTTTATAACAATTTGTAATATACTATTTTTTGAAGTTAAACTTCTTTATCGACGTATGAGAGAAATTTTATAGCAATGTAAAAAAAATCGTCACGATTTTCGGTTACGCTTGTTGTTTTTTTTTATCAAAGTTCAGTATAGTGACGTAAAGAATAATATATTAGTTTGAAAGTGATAAAATAAAAAGACTTATTATTTGTTATGTGAGAGCAAATGAGAGTTTTCATAAAAATTCAAGTAAACGTCGGCCAATAGACGAGAGAGAGGTGAACCCATGGCCAATCCATCATCCTGAATGAAAAATTGGTTATTGAAAGCAAAGTAATTCAAATTCAAGTGAATTTATAGTAAAAGTGAGAGTGATTATATATTTCGTTTGATAAATCCAACACGTGAGCGTGATTTTAATATTTATTGAAAGCAAAGTAATTCAAATTCAAGTGAATTTATAGTAAAAGTGAGAGTGATTATATATTTCGTTTGATAAATCCAACACGTGAGCGTGATTTTAATATTTATTTGAGGTTAAACTCACTTTTTGATTGTAAGTATCAGTAAGTGTATATAAATCTATTAAAATTAGCAAGTATTAATAAATATGACTGTAAATCTAGTAAACATTATTAATTCTAAAAACAATAAAAAAAAACAAATTAAATAATAATTTAAAAATAAAACAAAACACAATTAGAAAATAAAAATATGTATACGTACATCTTTTTTAATTATTCGTTTTTAATGATTTATTTATTCATTTTGAATTCTATAAAATCATTGCATGTCTACAAGATTAACTGTCATCATATAATTGTATTACTTTGAATAGATAATTCCAATTATTTACTCATAACTTGTGTAATTGAGTAAGTTATTAAATATCTGCTTTGAATTATTTTTATTAAGTTATGACATGAAATATGAATATTAAAGTTCGTTATATCATTTCTGTAAACTGATTAACTAATTTTTAGATTAAATAATGGCAGAGTCCGAAAACTCTATTGAGTATCCAAATGCAATAGTTGTACAAGTAGATGTTCATCATCGTAATTGTTCACAAATCAGTACATCAGCTGAGCGATCGAGAGAGTACAGAGATAAGAAAAATAATGAAACTCAAGCAGCGAGTGATCTTTATTCAGTCCAACGGGGATATCCAAAAACAGCTGCAGAGCGAAAGAGAGCGTATAGAGCCCGGAAAAAGAAAGAAATTCCGATAGAGAATCATCGAAAACGTAAAAAATCAGATGCAGAGCGTGCGCGAGAGTACAGAGCCCGAAAAAAGGGTAAAACCCAGTCAACAGGTGAGATTTTCTCAGTTATATACGATCAAAATCACAATACATTATATTCATGACATTAATATGAAATGTCATAAAGAAGTTTCACTTCTTACCTGTGTACTCTGGTACACACACATATTTTTTCTTCTAACAGAAGCTTATTCGTTTAAATCTTTTGTTTTATCTAAAATCCCCCCCCCCATCAAAGAAAATCATTTGACGCAACTTGCGCGTGATCCCCCTTTGTACATCCCTGGTTAACCATGTACTGCAAGGTGACGTGACGGAGTGAAAACTCCAAAGTAGCAGTGTCTCTTAATTGTTTGTGGGTAATATAAGGTTGGTAGTTGGCAACACTCAATTTATTACCCTCAATAGTAGTTTTTGTTTTAACCTTTGTTTCCTCCAGAAACAAACACAATTTCACTGGCTCCCCAGATAAATATGAACCTTTTGACTACATCGTCGCATTAGTATATGAAATATACGTTTATTAAGAAAACTTATTTTTACTGTTTTGCCGGTTTTTAAGTTCAGTTTTTTTTTTAAATCCTCTCTACAAAAATTATTTGTTTAAGTTTATATTTTTTTACTTCAAGAATTCTTAAGATATTTTAATTATTTTAGTTCGATATATACAAATAATTAGTTTTACAAGCAGTAAAAAGTTCAGGGTAATATCTTTTACAGTTTTTGAGAAAAAGGTACATAAGTTTTAAAAAAAGCTTCGTTTCGAAAAAGGAAGGAAAACTAAAAACACTACATATAAATGTGATTTGTTTTATCTTCTAGTACATTCCTGAACCATATGATGGTTCTTGGCCTTCTTCTTCCAAATGACCTTCTAATCTTCTTTTTAACATGTTTGTATCTCCTTATCTTTTTTCTAGCTCTTTGTTGGGCAGTTTCAGCTTTTGCTATTCGCCTCCGATCCAGCATCTTCATTATGTTTGTAAAGTGTTTTCCAGGTCTCAGGCCAAATTCCTCGAATAGCTTCCACTTACCAACGTGGCCATCATTAAATGTTGTCACAGTCTCATAAACACTAAATTTTAAAATATTCATTCAAACAAAATTTTTTTTTGTACATAGGTCCAAATAACTTTATCCAGGGCTTCTTTTACATTCTGAGTCCTGCCATGAAGACATTTTTCAAAAGTAATTCTGTCTTAGCAAGGTCTTGAAAGACAGGTTTTATGAAGCTCATGATATTTGCAGGCACATGAAAGTGTTTTATATGATCATAGGTTTGTTTTGAAGCTTTGCCAAGTTGAATTTTCTCCAAGTTGTTTCATCTCTTGGTCACAACGCATGATTTTGTGGTGTTTCGTTGGATGCCATAACATGAGAGTATTGAGCCCATATGGCTTCTTACACGTTCTTGACAGACTAACTATTTCTCCTAATAGCTAAACCATAGTAGGATTGTAATTTTAGGATTGCAGCATCAGTCTGTCGATTTCTACCTCCGAGCGGAGTACCATCAGGAAGTCTTTTTGTCTTTGCTTTCAGAGTTCTTAATCTTGTGCCCATCCTTTTCTGCATATGGGCTACACACTCATTTTTTTATGTCTATATCAGGTCCATATGGTTTCCTCTCACACATATTCAAATATGCTTTAGTGTCTCCATCACCGAGATAGCCTGTGTATCGTACACTGTAGGTTGGCAAGGAACGTTAAAATATCTTTACAGCTCCGGCTATCTCCATAGCCCCACTGGTTCCAGGAACGTTTACAGAACATCCTTCTTCATGAATGTTAATTAATTTATTGCTACATAAGCAACATTTATAAAGTATTTCTATGTCTAATACTTTCTCTGATTCCAGGGATATGGCAGATACTATCCCATTGAGTGAAGTGTGTCCACGCTCCTGCCATGACCCATCAATGGCGACCGATAAGTCTCTACATTGTCATTTTTTGAACTTGCTTCCTCTACAGCTTTCCTCATAGACTGGTTGCAAACAGATTCTGATTTGGAAACATAACACCAAGGTCGAAATCACATGTTACTATGCAAAGGGTATATAGAGATATATATAGTGCTAAATTTACACGAAACATAGGTAGGGAAAACATTTTTTTGAGGCACTTCTAATTATGATATCAAAATGGTTTATGTACCATTTTGAAGGGGAGATACTATTCTGTCAGAAAACAAAAATTATATTTTTTAGATTTTTATGAAAGTGCTCTCCTTAATGACTGAATAGTATTATTATTAAGTAGTACATCCTTAACTGTTGTCCGTAGCTGTCCCTAACTGTTGTCCGTAGCTGTCCCTAACTGTTGTCCGTAGCTGTCCCTAACTGTTGTCCGTATCTGTCCCTAACTGTTGTCCGTATCTGTCCTTAACTGTTGTCCGTATCTGTCCTTAACTGTTGTCCGTAGCTGTCCCTAACTGTTGTCCGTAGCTGTCCCTAACTGTTGTCCGTAGCTGTCCCTAACTGTTGTCCGTATCTGTCCTTAACTGTTGTCCGTATCTGTCCTTAACTGTTGTCCGTAGCTGTCCCTAACTGTTGTCCGTAGCTGTCCCTAACTGTTGTCCGTAGCTGTCCCTAACTGTTGTCCGTAGCTGTCCCTAACTGTTGTCCGTAGCTGTCCCTAACTGTTGTCCGTAGCTGTCCTTAACTGTTGTCCGTAGCTGTCCTTAACTGTTGTCCGTAGCTGTCCCTAACTGTTGTCCGTAGCTGTCCCTAACTGTTGTCCGTATCTGTCCCTAACTGTTGTCCGTAGCTGTCCTTAACTGTTGTCCGTATCTGTCCTTAACTGTTGTCCGTAGCTGTCCCTAACTGTTGTCCGTAGCTGTCCCTAACTGTTGTCCGTAGCTGTCCCTAACTGTTGTCCGTAGCTGTCCCTAACTGTTGTCCGTAGCTGTCCCTAACTGTTGTCCGTAGCTGTCCTTAACTGTTGTCCGTAGCTGTCCTTAACTGTTGTCCGTAGCTGTCCCTAACTGTTGTCCGTAGCTGTCCCTAACTGTTGTCCGTAGCTGTCCCTAACTGTTGTCCGTATCTGTCCCTAACTGTTGTCCGTAGCTGTCCTTAACTGTTGTCCGTATCTGTCCTTAACTGTTGTCCGTAGCTGTCCCTAACTGTTGTCCGTAGCTGTCCCTAACTGTTGTCCGTAGCTGTCCCTAACTGTTGTCCGTAGCTGTCCCTAACTGTTGTCCGTATCTGTCCTTAACTGTTGTCCGTATCTGTCCTTAACTGTTGTCCGTAGCTGTCCCTAACTGTTGTCCGTAGCTGTCCTTAACTGTTGTCCGTAGCTGGAGTTTGTTAAACGAGGTCTGAACGTGGCCTGATGATCCACAGTTGATTCTCAATAGTTCTACGGTATGTCCGTAATAATGTAGATGATAGAATCCCTCAGGAAGGGTTTGGGTTGTTATTGGGTTCGAATTTGTATAAGGAAAATCGGTACGACCGTGTTCTATTTGTATTTTTTATTGGTCTTAGACCAGTCAAGTAGGCTTGAAGTGTCTTTAAAAACCTATGTGGACTGTCACGGAAATCGCTCAGTTTTAAACTGGTGTCAAACTTACACTTGTTTATAAAGTTTAAGAAACTCAAAATTACCCCTGGGAAACCGACTGATTTTCATGCGGAGAATTCGCTGACTTGTGAACGTTCCCTCTTCAAACCTACAGTTTATGGAGATAAAACGTACGGATAACCAATTAAACTGTTTTTGTATAGTTATAATCCAAACTGTCGGCTCATATTCTAAAGCTCTGATTTGTTAATATCTAATTTAGCTAGTGGAATTACAATTTTATCGTGAATAGTTTGTCTTGTTCTATTCAAGAATTGTTCTAAATCTGCAGCAAAATTATCTGACATTTTATGTCTTTTGGAATAGTTTTTCGGGTATGAATCCTATACACAATAATAATAAAAAAACTAAGAAATTTATATGAAGTAAACAGCATACTTAACTTCAGCAAGTTAATAAAACCGAGACAACGCCAAACTTTATCTATATTACTGTATTTTGTAGATAAGAATAACATAAATTTTGCTATGCTAATAACAAAAAATGCAACATATAAATAATAAACAGCATATGTTGTTTATGGATAAGCATAAATAAGACAAAATTATGCTATGATGATTTTATAAAAATTAATTAACTAAAAATTGGTTGAAATTCAATTTTACTTTTATTCCTGATCTAGTTAAAAACTTTCTTAAATTAAAGTAGTTAAGGAATGAACTAAAATTAATTGCTTTTTAAGAGTTCGTCATAAGTTTTTAGTCTTTATGATTGTTGAGATTTATGACTGAGTAGTAATATTGTAAGAAATAAAATCAAACACAAACAATGAACAAAATCCAACCAAACACAACAGAGGCGTACATCAAGCAGTCAACCAATAGAAACATTTCTCTAGGCAACAAACCGGCATGGCCGACAACGAAAGGACTGCTTAACAGTGGAAACATGTTTAAAACAAGCACAAAATATCTTCGACGTATAACAATAAAATATACGTCATATTTATTATTGCTGATCGCATCGTGTTATAATAATATCAGCCCTATTTTTGTCCCATCTCGACATCCTACTTAACAACAGTCCAATAATGTTTTTTTTCTAATTAGCGTCTTCGTGACACACGCACGGCCGTATTCGACTATCATCAGGTAAGGTTACAGCCAGTTTGCACATTTTCCTATATATGTAATTGCATTTCAATAATTTATTTACAATAATTTATTTACAAGCCTAAACATTAAAGATCGTTATAAACTAAAATAGAGATCCAGATGCAAATATACACATCTCACCACTATTTTATTCATCGTTCCGTAAAAAGCGTTTCGACCACATATACATCACAATTAAGCGTACCCAATAAAGTTTCCGTTGCGATATATATAATACAATATAACAATGTATCGGCGGATAAATGTACTAAGGTCTGTGAGTGTCCTGTGGCGCCACGATAAACAATTCACTGATCAGCTGAACAGCAGATTCCGTCACAGTGAAGCAGTATTCATAAGGCCTTGGGGCGATGACGTAAACAAGTCCTGTACAAACACTGTAGTACTCGTATAATCGTTTGTCCCTGTCTATCTTAAACATACCACAGGCGTGACACTATCTAAACACCTAACCTTACAAGCCTAATCCAAATCTGATAAGTTAATCCACCTTTGTTTCATATACAGTTACGTTTCACACAAAAATTATTTGATATTCTGTAACCAAACATATATATATATATATATATATATTGTTACGACGAGCTACTTGAAGCGAATATCTAAGTGTTCTTGGAACTCACTAGAATCACGTAGTTGACTGACGCAACAGCTGCCACGCTGGACGGGGGGAGTGGAGAATGTTCTGGATTGTTCGGTACGCTTCTCGCAACAATATATATATATATATATATATATATATATATATTTAATACATATAAAACTTTACCTCAAGATTTTTCATCTTATTTGGAACATGTTTCGGAAAGCCTTGTGTTCCCATCTTCAGCCTTCATGATTTTGAGCCTTGTGAGGTACTTGTCCGTTGGTTGGCTTTTGCTGTGGTTCCGGTTGACCTCACAAGGCTCAAAATCAGGAAGGCTGAAGACGGGAACACAAGGCTTCCCGAAACATGTTCCAAATAAGAAGAAACCTCTTGAGGTAAAGTCTTTATAAATATTAAATATATTTTATACATCAAGAAACAGACTGTAGCAAAAAGTGTTTGAATATATATATATATAATATATATATAATATATATAATATGTATATAATATATATATAAGTATATATAAGTTATATGTATATATATATATATATATATATATATATATATTACGACGCTCCCTTTCATCTATCACAATTATCTAATATTTGTAATGTTAGATAAAATGTTACTTACCCGTGATATTACTTTACCTGGGCGCCAGAACAAATTCCAGATACAAATGACACAGTTTCAGCTTAGCTCAGCGCATGGAAACACTCTTTCTCAGGATTCGTTCAGTGATTGTGGTTTTCAAGGGGAATCGTTACAAATAACACTTCAATATTTGCTTGATTATTTAATTAACGTTTTAATCAATTATTTTTAATCTTGAAAATGCTAATGGTAGGACTTAATTCTACCCTAACACTTATAATTACTGAGTGAGTGTGAAAAGTAACGATTAAGACATTCAAACGACCTGTGGCTCTTATCTGGTTTAATTAAGAGATTTCTATCTCCCAAACCAGTGCTAAAGAACAGGTCTGCAATAATTTGCACGTCCAATACTACACCCCACTTTCCATTCAACACTCCTATACTATGTTAGAGCTAATCTTATAATTAAAATACAAAGTGTGAAATTCTTAGTGTCTTTTAAAAATTGTTTATTGCTTTTATTATTTGTTTAGTGCTTATTTCATTGATCAATGAATCTATTTCTTACTGTTTGATGCGTTGACCGAAGATAGGAATCCGTAGAGGTCCTCCTTTTGATGGTTTTCCACAGAAGAATTGATGTTGATCAATGCTGTAGAAGATGCCCTGGCAATTACAGATGCTGTAGCCTTCTGTCGCACAGGTCCTTCACGGCTGATGATTAATTAATTAAAGTTGTTTTACGCAGCGAGAGTTGTTGAACGGTATTAATTCATCTTCACTGAGGACTACTTCTCGCATTTGATACTTAATTACGCTTTTCCGTGATTGAAAAATTTCTGTACGTAAATTATGCACGTCTAGCGCGTTGAAGATCCGAACGAAGAGTGATGCTACCCCTCGCTTTGAGTTGGCGTCAGTTTTAAATACTGGGTTCTGATTGGCTGTTCAAATAAATCATGCGTTTTTCCAGTTTCGACAATCTCGAACAGGTCGACGAAACACCTCTTAACAGGTTTCAAACTGCAGAGAATTTCTAGTTAAAATCGTACTTCCTGTGTTTGCAAATCGATTGATTACAGGTATTTGCAAACGTGTTTTCAAAGATCTGACCACAGAATATTGTTGCTTAGGCCTTTGTCTGTGTGTGTGTGAAAACACTCAATTCCTACGTAGCATAATTCTCTCGTTATTCCTTTTGGCGTACGTCTTCCGTATAGCTTCTTCAATTGTTAATTATATTAACTGAGATTGCGGCTACTTATAAAGCTTCACTTGCTGAATACAATGCTGTTTTCAGAATTGCCGTATATTTATTAGTTTTTAAGTTATCACAAGTTGAACTGATAATTTGTATTGAGTAAAATTTCATGTTCGTACCAGTATCTGATGTCGCTGTGACGAGGTTAGAGTGAGATGGGTGCGATTGTACGCTCTATCTCTTGCTTACGCTGCTCTACTCCCTCCGTCAGACACTTTCATATAACGCACAGATAGGACGCTAATATGAATCGTTATAATACATATATATATATATATTACTATATACTTATAACTATTTTACCTCAAGATGTATTTTTTCCTTTAGGGACATGTTTCGGGAGATCCTGTTCTCCCATCTTCAGCCTTCGCCATCTTGCTTCTGGTGCAGTATTTGTGTGTTGGCTTCTGGATGTTATTATGGTGGTTTGTTGGTCTTTGGTCCTTCAATGTTGCATTATTGTGTGTGGTTGTGGTATCTGTTTTTGTATTTTGTGTATTTTCGATGTTGAGTGCTTTGAATATTGTGTCATGTTTTGTATTGATTTGTATTTGTTCTGGTATTAATTTGTTTTGTGTTTTATGTTTGTAAATCTGTAAATTTTCCCAAATGTTCATTATGGTGCCTTTGTGTGGTATATGTTTTATTAGTGTTACATTGGTTATGTCTGGGAATTCATGTCCTGTGTTTATTGCATGTGTGGCTAAATTGGATTTATATATATTTGGTTTTTTGTATGCATTTAGGTGTTCAAAATAACGTTTTTTCAGCTGTTTTTTTTGTGTTTTTTTTTCTGTTTTTGCTGTTTTTTTTCAGCTGCTAACGGACTGTAGCAGAAAGTGATTGAAATATATATATATATATATATATATATATATATACACACAAGTAAGTTGCATGTTAATGGTTTTACTGTAGTTAGGGTATTTCTCTGTAAGTGTAACGACAATATTATACAGTTCGATTTGTTACTACGATTTTGTGTTTTAGTGCTTTACATTTCTACACTAATAATTCACCTAAGTAACCTCAAAAAGGGTTATTCTTTTTCCATTACATATTTTAAGTAAGAACGTTTCTGAGAATGTGTTTAGTTGTTGCATTGCGTCTTTTTCCCCTTAGGTGGTTGATGCAGCGTTCTGGTCAATCCAGATTACTACCACATATTTGCTTCGGACGTAAGTAATGAGTGATGGTACTTTACCAATAACCGTGCCTGAACTCATTTTCGAAATTTCGATTATGAGATTCTTAGTGAAATACTACGATTATTCAATACGTAGTGAATGTTGCATATAATTTTTGTTAGGTAACAAAAATCGTAAAAACTTTTTTGTGTATGTTATAAAATACCTTGTTCATGATTGAAATTGTTTTTAATGTTTATATATATACTCCAACGATACAAATAAAACTGCATAGATAGGTTACATTGAAATTATTACAACCGAGTCTATATCTGGAGGTATTGATTAACACATCAAAATGTACTATTGTCTTATTACTTTATAATATAAAATTGTTTAGTAAATAATTGTCTTTCAATAAACGAGTCTATTGGCTTGTTTTACATATATGTTACTTGCACGTAGAATTCCAACTGTTTGCGTAGACACCAGGCTCTCTGCTCGCTGCTGCTACTCTGCGCGTTGCTTGATGACTACTACGCTGATAATTCACGTATTTGCACACATGTACACTGCGATATAGAACTGTTATTGTTCATAACTTGAATAATCTTAATCTCAGGGATCAAAACTGAGTAAAAATAGATCGTGCATTAAGCTTACACAAATTCCGGCTTCTTGAAGCGTTCTCGCGTTAATACATAACATACCTCGTTAGATATTTTGCCCCTAACTCGAAAATCTTCCACTCTCCTCGAAAAAGCACTGGAGTATGAGCTATTTAAAATTATCTGAGTTCTATAATGGCAATGGTTACGAAGAACTCGACTGTGAACAAACTTCTAAGTCTTGAGGAAATCGACTTGCCTTGTCACGAAAATCTCGTGACACCGAGTAAGTCTTTCTATGTCAAGACTTCGGAAAGAACTGAGCGATGTGCTCTCGGCAGAGCACCAACTCAAATAATTCTGATTGATGGAAACTCTAGCAACGTCACAGATGAGAACGCAGATAGACCGAACTCAAGTTACAGTAAAACTCTGTCCAATTCTGCCAAGGCCTGTCTATATTTAATCTACAAATTTTATTACTTTCTAGGAGATAATGAAAACAAAAGAAGACTGATTTCATAAAAAAAAAACATAAAAATTATAGTTGTGGAGAATTGAGTATCTGGAAAATGTAGCCTATTGTCCAAGTTTCAGAACGAAGTGTTAATTTTTAACAAAGTTATTAGGCTAAGTAAAATGTAAATCACACGCGCACCCGCGCACTTACACACAAATATTTCACACGCCATAAACGAGTAAAAAATTATGAACATTTTGACATAATAACATACTTTTTTAAATATAGCTTGGTTCAAAACTTATGACTACTTTACAAAGAAAGGAACGAAATCAATTTTTAACATGTCTATGGCCGTCAGAAAATGTTATATAGCATTAGTATTCCACTTAAATAAACTTACTATCCTGTGTTCTGTTGCAATGTCTATATTACGAAAAACGTTTCTAGTAATAATACAGCCCTGATGTTACCAGCGACACCAAAACTTTACGTTGTTAAGTTAAAATGCATACTTAAAGTACACATGGAGACCAATATGCTTTCAAAACACTACTTCCTTTTTGTGAACACCACGTATAAAACCCAACTCGAAGTAAGGCGGAGTGATAATTCCTGTTTCTATACATGACTCCCTCTTGGTGACAGAATCGTTGTCTACTAGTACTGTTGTTTCACAAATATTCGGTTTTTGTGCAGTTACTGGAAGCGACTGTTATCTGGAAACCGTGGAAGCTATACATAGAAGTAAACGGTCAGTATAAGATGATTAGTACGCTTGTTCTCTTGTCTTAGAACAACAGCATTGTATGCAATAACAGCTACATATAAATAATACTATATTGGAAAAAATCAAGTTTATACAAATTATAAATGTCGAGAATAACGGAGCAAACATAAATCTTTCTTACAATGACGGAAAACACAAGATCGTAGCAGGAGAGGACAATAAAGGTTTCATTTATTTTCTCAGCGAAAGAACTGAATAAAACAACAATACTGTGCCAACAATAAGGGGGAGGGGGCATGCGCTGACAGTCGGGCATAATAAGCAAAAGCTTCATCCGGGAGGAGGACACTTCTACTGCCGAGACGATGACCGTACCGAAAAAGGCACAACAGGCTTCCTGGATAGTGTCTGAATTTTCCGCCGCATGCCTTATCTAACTGTGCCTTGAAACACGCAGCAACAGCAATAACTGAATGCCGTGGGATTGTTTCACGTCTTGTTTTGACGCCAGTATAGAAACACCGTATTTTTACGTGTATAATGCACCCCAATTTTGTCGGAATACTTGACAAAAAAATGTAATTTGTGTGTAATGCGCATCCGTATTTGTAATAAAAAACAGTTTTAAACGTTTATTATAAAGCAGAAAAATATATATACAGGGTGTCCCGGGAGGAGAGGGAAATAATTTGAGAAATGGTTCTATAGTGTAACAGAAGAAAAAAAGTTCATATAAACATATGTCCGGAAACGCTTTGTAAGCGAGTTACGGATAGCGAAAGATTTCGCCCGGGTTTCGGTTCCCCCGGGTAAATGAAGACTTTCTGAAATTCTGGGAAGGTAAATTAAGGAGCGAATTCTGTTGGTTCTTATGGATGTTGATCTGAAAAATCGAATAAAACAGGTCGCAGAACTATATCTCCCATAACTTTCATGATATCCGACGTAAAACAGAAAAATCTTTGCCTAAAAACGTATTGTATTGTTTTTAACCAAAATTGGAATTTTTTGTTGACTTTTATTGACTTTATTTACACCATTTTTCTCAGAATTAAATTCTTTACAAGTTTTGTTTTTAACTTTTATGCATTAACACGTTTTTTAGATTAGAAGTACAATAACTTTGTTAAATGACTAATAAATGCATAAAAGTTGAAAACAAAACTTGTAAAGAATTCAATTCTGAGAAAAATGGTGTAAATAAAGGCAATAAAAATCAACAAAAAATTCCAATTGTTCCCAATTTTCCAAAATTTGTTTTTATGCAAAGATTTTTCTGTTTTTCGTCGGATATCATGAAACTTATGGGAGATACAGTTCTGCGTCCTGTTTTATTCGATTTTTCAGGTCAAAAACCATAAGAAACAACAGAATTCGCCCCTTCCCAGAATTTCAGAAAGTCTTCATTTACCCGGGGGATCCGAAACCCGGGCGAAATCTTTCGCTAGCCGTAACTCGCTTACAAAGCGTTTCCGGACATATGTTTATATGAACTTTTTTTCTTCTTTTACACTATAGAACCATTTCTCAAATTATTTCCTTCTCCTCCCGGGACACCCTGTATATTGTTTGAACATTTTTTTTTTTTTTTTTTTACAAAATAATAGGAAAACTCTACTTACTATGCTTATTTATTTGTAAAAGCAAAACACAATTAATTAATTCATACAAAAATTTAAAACAAATTACAACTTACACAAGTCATAGTGTTTGTTTGGTTTGATATTATTTTAGTTTTCTCATAACTAAAATCACATAAAATTATTACATAACACTAGCAATTATTAGTTTTCTGCGTCCGTTTCTGAAGAAGGCAGTGTTGCATTACTCTCCTCTTCTGATTCTTCTGATGCACTGTCATCCGAAAGCTCACAATTTTCGATATCGTCCAGCCTGTTCAAAGTACCATATTTCTTGAAAATTTTTATAACTGTTTCACATTTTACTGCTTTCCGGACGTTTGCGCTCCATTCCAGTACGAGTGAAACTGGAGGTCTTTTCAATTTTTAACAGGTACATGTAAAGGCTGAATTACGGACGTTAAGCCACCAGGAACCACTGGCGCGAAACTGTTTTTGTTTCTTGAAGCCTTGCGTTTAATTGGTACGTCAAATGCGCTTTGAAGCTGTCTAAAACTAACAACTTATTCTTCTTTAAGAGAGCACCAGGCCTGCCAGTTTTAGGCCTGCCAAAGATTCGAGTCTGCCAGTTTTAAGCGACGTTGGCAACTATGTCATGCGTGAGTAGACCGCACACGTGAAAATCTACAATTATTTAGAAAATGTAAATTATATCATTCGTATATAATGCGCACCCTCATTTTTTGGAAGAAAATCTGGGGTAAAAGTGCCCATTTTACACGAGAAAATACGGTACATGCTGATCACTTTCAAAAGATTACTGAGCTTGTTGCCAACTGTCTGCAAATCTTAAAAAATATTACATACAATAAATTGAATTTAAATATATGACTATGTTCAAAACAGTTGCTGAATTTTACTAAATTACAATTAGAATTTACAGGCTTTAACATTAATGACGTGACTGCTAGGGTATCTTTCTTCTAAAACGGTGAACACAAGATCGTAGTAAAGCAGCACAATAAAACTTCCTTAACCGTCTGAGCGAGAGAGCGGAACAAAACAAGGATACTGTGGCGAATCGTGAGTAAAATATTAAACAAGAGCACAACGCAACACAACGGAGACAAAGAGAAATGCCCTCTGTATACGGTATAAGAATTCACGTAAAAGTTGAATCGTATTTCACTTTGTGTAGCCGACCTCATATCCATTCTCTAGATAATACCAAAGATATTTATTACGGAATCATTTTAGAGTGATATACTGTTGCTAAACTTTCCCTACTTTCAGTTCAACCCGGCAATTCTTATCGTAACCTCTATACGTATATCTTTTATTGCTGAGAACAACTCATTCAATTTATATATTATACTAATATAGAATATTGAAACTTTCACTTGTGAAACTTAGTTGTCTTTTCTTCCCGTACGCGTTTCGGCGTGATGTGCGCCTTCGTCAGCAGTTTGAGACGGACTGCCAGTAATTCGTAACGGTTTTTATTTGGAAGGTTTAGTGGTGGTGGTGTGTGGAGGAGGGGGATTGGTGCGGGTATCCAAATTATTGTTAGTTTTATGTATAATTGTGTCAAAAAGCGTGTGTGATTTATAGTGTAATTGGTATACATATTACATTTTTGACACAATTATACATAAAACTAACAATAATTTGGATCCCCGCGCCAATCCCCTTCCACCACACACCACCCCCACTAAAGCTTCCAAATAAAAACCGTTACGAATTACTGGCCAGTCTGTCTCAAACTGCTGACGAAGGCGCACATCACGCCGAAACGCGTACGGGAAGAAAAGACAAGTAAGTTTCACAAGTGAAAGTTTCAATATTCTATATTAGTTTAGTGCTGTGAAAAAAAGAAGATGAATAATCAAAACAATTATATATTATGTTAAGACGTTTAAGTAACACATTATGAAACGTAAGTGTAAATTCCCTTTTATTGCTATATACGATAATAGTTACAAAAGTAAGCTACATTTGAAAGAAACTAATAGAAATTATATATTACAATACTAAAAAGTATATACTAAAATTGAGATATATACCAAAAATTTGCTTGTTTTTTAATATAATTCTTAAACGTGTTTCAGATTTTTTCTCAACGTAAACTAATTTTAATATACTGTCTTCCTAATAATTTAGTTCAAAATTTGCCTGTTCATCTATTGTCTTACTTTTGACTGCCTCGTAGACCTTAAGATTCGTTGCGCACACGACTCGACCATCTTTTCTATAGTCTTCCAATATTCCGCCGTCCTTTTGGATTATAAACTAAAATTTGTTTTGCTTTTCTGTTCTTATGCATCCATTCAACAATGGGGTGTCCTATCCTCTCTGTATTGCTTTATCCTGCCGTTTAGGTTGTATATCACATGGATGTTTTTTCTATCATCGTTTCTTAACCGCTTCCTCCGTGATACTCCTAGCACTGAGCGGATAAATCTCATTTCAGTACCCTGTATCCACCTTTGGGCCTTTGCGTTCAGTGTCTAGGTCTCACTGCAATAATGGAGGCATTGCACTGCCATCACTTTATAAAATTTCAAATTATAACATAATTATGTTTATTATTATGTCACGTGTTCTTTATTTTATTCACTCCCAGACGTTTATCACATAATGTCTTATATTTCTGTATCGTAAAGCGATAAGCGATTCCCATACAAATAGCTGTGCTGCTCCCTGAGACTTTCCGAATGCACCTGCACATACGAACCCGTGATGGTAGATCTCAGTGTGTCCAAGTCATAACTTATATTGTCACATATATTCAATCACTTTCTGCTACAGTCCGTTTCTTGATGTATATAATACATTTAATATTTATAATGAATTTACCTCAAGATAGTTTTTTTTCCTTATTAGGAACATGTTTCGGGTACCATGTTTCCGGTCTGTACCGGAAGGCTGAGGATGGGTATAAGATGGTACCCGAAACATGTTCCTAATAAGGAAAAAAATATCTTGAGGTAAATTCATTATAAATATTAAAAGGCATATATATATATATATATTCGTGAGGAGGGAACTCCCAGTAATCCTTTAGAACCGACTTACCAATATAGGTCAGTATTTATAGTTGGTTAAAAGCTGGGTCTACGGGAACACATTACAAATATTGACAAGCAGTCCCACCACGTCTTATAAAATTGTTGTTTCTGTAACGTCTGCGCTGACTATGTGGAACTTATGACAGACCGAACTATACAACACACAGCAGGAACTAAGTTTTTACACGCTCCGTCAAGTTCCGGTCATCTACCCTTCTAAAACATTTACTGACGTAAATAGAAACTAACCAGTTTTTTAAATATTTTATATATTAAATAAACTTCTAGTTAAACGTACAGTCCCAATGAAAACTCAAGCTGAAATATTTAGATACTTTTTCATCATCAACATCATCACCATTCTAAAGATTATGCCCTAAAGCTGTTCCGGAACCCATCTTCTCCTTGGTCTACCGACATCTCTCTTCCCAATGGGGTGATAACCCAAGGCAGCCACGGGTAAACGGATATCAGGCATGTGGTTCAAGTATTCACATCATCTCCTTCTGTGGTCTTCAATCTTGTAATGCAATAATACAGTGTTTAGTTCGCGTCTAACATCCTCGTTCCTTTTCCGATCCAAGATAGAACAAACTAATGACACTCTTATAAATTTCACTTCAGCTGCCTGAAACCTCTGTACGTCCCTTTTACCAAGAGTCAATGTCTCACTAGCATACAGAAATTTGGGGACAGCCACAGTTTTGTAAAATTTTATTCAGACAACCTTTCGTGTTTTATTTTACAAGTTCGTATGAATCGTTCCACAGAAGCGTCTAAATGTTGTTAGCTTACTATCCCAATCAATATCAGTTCCAAATGAGATATCACAACCCAGGTAATTAAAATGACTCTACCTGATCCAAAATCTGATTATTCACGACTATCATAGTTCTTATAGGATAAGTTCCCTTAAATGCCATCGTTTTATATTTTTCTAATTGTTTGTACACATAAGACATAACTAAATATATATCAAACCATGGATAATTACCAACATACAAAAAAAAGTGGAACAAACTGATAGTCGATTCTTACGTAAAGTACCTCGATACATTAAGTTATAAGGCATTCTGAGAGTAAGCAAATGACTAAGGTGGTTTGGTCAAATTAAGTGAGCGAGGAAAGAACTGGACGATTGTGTAAATCAATATTACTAAACTAGAAGAAAGCCTAGGAATACGTGGCTGCATATATGAATACATAATGCATAAATAAAAGAATAAATGAAGTCGAAAGAAGAGGAGAAACACTGTTTGACTTTGGCGAAATAACACAAGGCAGGAAAAAATGTAGAGAACTGTAGAAAATCTTAGAAATTACTTAGCTTAAGGCCGGCTGCACGCTGGAGCGACATTTTGATTTGACACAGAAGCGTTTTGGACCATTGTGTCGCAAAGCGTCGCAGATGACTCTACTACCATTGGGATTTATAAAGCGCCACACACTGGCTGGCGACATTGACTAGAGGTGTCGCGAGGCCCCTCGTGACCAAATACAAAACTCCTTAAATTTATGTCTCGCAACAACACAGCTTACGACATTCTGAATTGCGCTTGCGCCGATTCTACCACACAAGGCGAGGAGTTTATGTAACAGTTACTTAGTCCTACGTGGAAAATTTGTGCACTGTTCTTTCGTTCTGATTCTCGCACATTGTTGTCTATTTGTTATTGTTATTATTAACTGCTGTTGAGTACAAAATGGAAACACCTGTAGGTGTAGTTGAAACTGAAATAGATGCAAAATAATGCTTGTCACAGACCCACGAACCACACAATTTTACAGTCCAAAAACAGCTGATGAGAAATTCTTTTATCGTGAGCCAATGTCTCAAGCGTCCCTCTACTGAAGCAACATTTTGCAACACGATGCGTCAAATCGGTTCAAATCGATGTGTCACAACAGCTCTATTAATTAAATTAGATAACTCAACATTGGATTGTTCTTATTTTCTTCTTGTATTGAAAAAAGAATGGTTATTGAATTACTGCAGTGCTATGGTGAACTAGAAAATAATATAAGTGCTTACGCTAGTCTTGCATACCAGGTTGTTCGACTCGTTTGAAGGTCATTTTGCGAGGCAGAGTTGCGCAAAGTCTTAGGTTATCCAAGATGTCCCTGCCAGGGGTTACTCGATTACTCCAGCAGTATCCATGTCAGCTGTGCCACTACAATGCAATGCGGCTGAAGTATAGATACTGGTCTTTGAAGCTGGCTGGTTTCAGTTTAGATCTGCGAAAAGGATATCAGTTAGAATATAGAAGAAGTAATTTATAATATGTAAAACTTATAATTGTAATCTAAGCAAGAGTAATAGTAATATGTAATAGTAAACGAGTTACGTTCTTCTGCCACATTATGAGGATGGACAATAGCAGACTCACAAAACAGAATCCTAACCACGTTCACGAAGAATAAGAGTGGCAACCACTGGAAAAAGGATTAAAGAGAAACATGACACAGACGGTGGTCACAGAAGACATAATACAGGTTAGAAGGACTTTTAAAGAACTGTCACGAACTTCAAGGGTTTCCAGGAGAAATACAAAAAGGTAAGAGATAACCTGTGGATAAAAATGAAAAGGGAAAAGGAAAGTGACTAGAAAGTGACTGTGAAAGTGATTGGAAAATAAGAAAGGAAGCGAAAGATAACAAATGAATTAAAAGCATTGGGTCATTTTACGTTATAATTGGATGGCCAAAATTTAAAGAAAAGAAGAAAGATTTATTGCCATAACAAATAAAATATTAAAATATAATAAACTACTCGTGAATTTTCCTAGCCGCAGCCATTATCTACACGATACTCATAGCGTTGTCACACCACTGTTAAACACCGGAAGCACAATACGGAAAATACGCACAGACTTCCTGAAGCCCAGACATAATGACAAGCTCCTGCTTTAAAATTGCAAGTATCATTTCCATGAGGAACTAATGAGTCTGCTGCGGTAATGACCTCTTTTTATGCTTCATTTTATAATTCTCCAATAAAGTCACTTTCGACTTCAGACGCACATCTAAAGCAACACAATTCAGTTTTGCTTATTCTTAAGCTGGATCCTGATATAAGGAAAATCATGTAACACAAAATATAACAGTACGTGTAGACATTATTTGAATTCGATTGTAAGTATTCTCATATAACTTCCAAAGTTGTGTCTGGACTAATTAAAAAAAAAAAATCTCCTTTAATCTTCTTCTAAGTAGAGTGACTATGGATTCCAACTCGCACATTTCTTAAATAAATAGTTAAAATAAATCTGGATCTCATGTATTTTTAGGTAAAAGCTAATACTCACTTATCTTCAAATTACTGAAAATAACAAGAAAGAAAAATTAGTTTTAGTTTCATAAATATGAAGGGATAAATATAAATTGATTGCGCTCAATGGCATCTGGATAGTTACGGATTAGTGGAAAGTAATTATTGTGTTATAATTAGTGGGGAAAACTCTTAATAGTTGACAGTTATTATTGCGTGTGGACAAATTTAACTTCAATTATTGTTTGAAAGTATATTGTTATTTTCAAATTGTTATTCGTGACTAATTAAAACTTTTAATTAGTGACTTCTAATTAGTGACTTTTAATTAGTGACCACCACTAGAGTACAAACGCGTTTAACAAAGGATGTCAAGCCAAACACACCTTATGTAGAGGTATAAGCAAAAAATACCTTTAATTCTGTATTATGTGTGCTCTCTCATCAGTCGGGATAAACTATAAATCTGGTTAAATAAAGGCAGGAAAAAAAGAGATATCACAGAATGTTTATTTTTTACAGTCTACTCATGATTATTGACATTTTTCCAAAAAAAAAAGAGTTAACACAACCATTAAATTTTACATCTGAATATGTTTAAAAATTAAAGTAATAAAGCGGCATGAAACTATCTTCTTCTTCTTCTCCTCTTCAAAGATTAGGTTATATAAGCCTGGTCCGGCACCCATCTAATCCTCTTACGACCCACGTCTCTTCTACCAATGGCTTTTATAGTTCAGTGCCGCTTTCGGCAACTGATCCTCTGTCATCCTTTTCAGATGATCCCACCATTGTCTTCTAGAAACTGAAATGATTTAAATTATGTCCTTTACTTCGGGTTCTGCTCTGACATCTTCATTCTTTATTCCATCTGGCAATGTATAATTTAAAGTATTTCGAAGAGACTGCATTTCAGCACTTTGAATCTTGCCGCTTTCCTCTTTTGTCATGATCCACGTCTCACTTGCATAAATCAATGTGGGTATTGCAGTTGTCTTGTAAAATGTAATCCTTGTGCTGGGTCTTGTTTTATTCTTAACATTTCTATGAATCGGTATTACTAAATTTATTTAACTTCTCTCATATATCATATTCAGATTCATAGCTCACTGAACAGCCGAGGTATTTGAAACGGCTCACCTGATCTAAAATGCTGTTATTTATAACTATCGTAGTTCTCACTGGATATTTGCCTTTAGAGGCCGTTGCATGAAACTGTGTTTTACTCTATAGAAATATAGTCTTAAGTTTGTTATTTAAGAGAACGATTGTTCAGTGATACCAACCAAACAAGGGGAAATGTTACAAATATATAAACTCATTCTACGTTATAAATTCATTCAGGTTTAACAACCTTGTGTTTGTCTCAGCTTTACAAGCAACCATTTTACTGGATGCTCCAGGACCCCGTATTCCCCTGACTGATGATGTAAAACAAACTGCCTCAGCTACTTCACATATTCAATGATACACACTCACATACACAAACACGTTCACACAAATAATTTTTCTGTTGCGTTTGACATCTCTTTTGTATTCATACACAGGTCCTGATGATGACAATGAATATTGTCAAAACGTTGATACAAATAATTTAAATTTGTGTTATTTTTGACCGATCCTCACAAATCCTTCACCGGAAAAATTCATTGATTGACGGTCACTACGAATTTAAAGATTAAACTAATAACAACTTTTAATGAAGGAGGTACATAGAATTCAGTTTGGTAGTTTGTTAAATTTTTGTTATTTTTTATTACTCATCTAATTTTCAGAATTTCTAACAAATCTACTTTTTTACCTTTTTGTAAGGTGTACAATAATGTTATGTTTTTTGAGTCTATAAAGTGATTATGTTGTAAGCAATGATCTGTAAACCCTTTATCGGCTGTATTAATTAAAATCGCTTTCTTATGTTGAGAAATAAAATGTTCCAAAGTACGGCCACATTTTGCGATATAAATAGCATCGCATTCTGCACAGTGTATTTTATATACTCAATTTTTGTCTAGTATGTTTGATTTTTCTTTATTTTTTACTAGTAAGGTAAAAACATTTTCTGAAAACAAAGATTGCTTTGTCGAACAATAAAAATTGTAGCAGTTAGCAAATTCATAAAAGAAATAGTAAAAACATTACGTTTAATTGCTGATATCATGTTAAGACTATTTTTGTTAACCTATTATAATCCTATCTGTTATAAACGGAATGTAATTTATTAAATGAATTTTTAATAATAGGATTAATAATTTACTGGAAATTCTAGAAATTGAAAATGCAATAAAAACAAACCAAAATTCAACAATCGAACAAACTGAATTCTGTAAATCCCCTTTATTAAAAGTTGTTTTTTAATTTAGTTAATTTTTATCTTTTATCTTTCGATTATACATTGTTTTTACAGACACTTCACCTTCCCTTACTAGATCCTTCACCTCCACCAGCATACACACCCACACATATGTCCGGATATACACGCTAAACACATGTTCACCATAAGCTATATTTCCTCAATAAGCTAACACAGCTGTCTGGGGTAAATAATAAACTGTGAAACTTACCAAGTGTTTGTATGTTTTTTAAAACCTTAGCTAAACTTTTAGACGATTGTCACTAACATGTGTATCAATATCACATAAAACGGTTTTTCTATCGGACAATTGTAGCGGCGGAAATTGTAAGCACGAACTTTCTGATCAAATCTCGTATGTATGTTTTTCCAACAGAAACGTACAGCTGTTGGCTTCCAAGTTATATATTGCACTGGACGTCTCCCCGTGGTGCAGTGTTGTTCACTGTCTCAACGGCGCAAATACCTTTACATGTAGGTCAGTGAACGGAGAATAGCATAGCGCTTCTATAAGATCCTTTTCAACTATTGACAGGCAGCCCGGGGAATACCGGGTCCCGAAGCATCCAGTAAAATGGTTCCTTGTAAAGTTGAGACATACACACAAGGTTGTTAAACCTGAATGAATTTGTAACGTAGTATAAATTCATATATTCCTAACATTTCCCTTGTTCGGTGGTATCACTAAACAATCGTTTCCTTTAATTTCCTTTACCGTTTAAGCGAGAGAGAGCGGAACGAAAAAAGGATACTACGGCTAATCTTAAGTAAAATATTAAACGAGAACACAAAACAACGGAGACACAGAAAAATGCTCTCTGTATATAAGAATTCACGTAAACCTGACGACTACATTTCTATAAAGTAAAACATACTTCATGCCATGACCTTTAAAAGTAGGTATCCAGTGAGGACAGCTGTCAAACCAAGTGTTTGTATGTTTTTTAAAACTTTTATATTAATACGTTTCACCAAGTGCCCAAAGAGTCATCAATCAATATCGTACCACTTTAAATACAGTTAGAAATAAACAAACACATTCCTAATACTAAATAACGTTAATCTAAATTATATAAGAACTATATTATGAGCATATAAGACTACCTTACAAAACCGACAAACACAGCATAGTAGTAAAACAGTACCATAAAAGTTCCTTTACCGTCTGAGCGAGAAAACGGAACAAGGCAACGATACTGCGGCCAGTCATGAGTAAAATATTAAACGAGAGCACAACGCAACGAAGACAAAGAGAAATGCTCTCTGTATATAAGAATTCACGTAAAAATTGAACAGTATTTCTCTTTGTGTAGCTGACCTCATATCCATTCTTTAGATAATACCAAAGATATTTATTACGGAATCGTTGCAGAGTGATATACTCTTGTTAAACTTTCCCAAATTTTAGTTCAACCCGGCAGTTCTTATCGTAACCTGTATATATCTTTATTTCTGATACTACTTTTCCACTACATTCATTTTTATGATGTTTAAACAATTCATTCAATTTATACATTATGTTAACATGTTTAAGTAATACATTCTGAAACGTAAGTGTAAATTCGCTTGATAAAAGTCCAACAATAAAAAAAATAATAATTTTCACATGACATAATAATAAAGATAATTATGTTTTAAGATAATTATGTCTAAACATAAACACTACTAAAACAGAATATATGAAAATAGGAGACATGCAAGAAGAAGATCCGGATCTGCAAATCCATGGAATCGAAAAGTGTAGCAAATTCAGATATTTGAAAAGCATTATTTCAGAAGATGAAACAACAGGAAAGGACATCAAGAATAGGATACAATATGGAAAAAAGGCTATTCGTTTGCTAAACTCGTTACTTTGGTCGAACAAAATGAAACTTCAAACTAAACTGACAAGCTACACAACTATTGTGGAGCCCATTTTAACTTATGGCTCCAAATGCTGGCAACTTTTAGATAAAGGCAAAAAGATGATAGAAACTGTGGAAATGGACTTCTTAAGAAGAGCGTGTAATATTTCTAGAATACAACATGTTAGAAGCGAATATGTAAGAAGGAAAACAGGGCGCGCATTTACAACAGCAGAAAGAATAGAATGCAGAGAATTGCTATGGTATGGTCACGTAATGAGGATGGAGGAGAAGCGATGTCCAAAGAAAGCATTGACTTACACACCACAAAACAGGAGAAGAAACGGAAGACTGACTACACAATGGGGAACAGGAATTAGGAAAAGCATGAGAGATTAAGCTATTGAAGATGATAACTGGAAGGATAGGAAGAAATTGCGATCGAATTGCGGGATAAGGTATAGACTGTAGGACGCCCGCTAATAATAATAATAATTATGTTGTAATTTGAAATTTTATAGTGACAGCAGTGAAACTTTGACAGTGAACGCAAAGACAAAAAACCGAATACAGAAATGAGATTTTTACGATCAGTACTAGAAATATCATGGAGGGACCCCGGCTAAGAAATGATAATATAAGGAACATCCTTGGAATATACAACCTAATCGACAGGATAAAGAAAGCAATACAGACAGGATCGGACAGATCATGTTGAAAGGATGCATGAGAACAGGATACCAAAACAAATTTTGGTTTAAAATCCGAAAGGACGGCGGAATATTGGAAGACCAAACAAAAGATGGTCGAACCAAAGAGTGCGCAACGAATCGTAAGTTCCACGGCCTGAAGAAGAAGAAGAAGAAGAAGAAGAAGAAGAAGAAGAAGAAGAAGAAGAAGAAGAAGAAGAAGAAGAAGAAGAAGAAGAAAATGTTATTGTTTTCGTAAAATTTCATCTTTTTCAACCTATTGTACCCCATCCTCTTCTCCCCATTGAACTTAGATGGTCGGATTTTAATCACATAATGTCTTACATTTCTGTTCGACTACAGACAATTTGATGACATTAATACATATATGATAGGGAAATACTCTAAGGATTTTTTAAATGCAATAAGCGGTTTGAGTACAAATAGCTGTGTTGTCCCATGAGCCATTTTCGAATGCACTTGCACATACGAAGCTGTGATGGTAGGTCTCAGCGTGTCCAAGTTATGTATTGGTGAGGAGAGAACTCCCGGTGGATGTGTAGAACCGACTTACCTATGTACAGGGCTTAATTTCAGAGGGGGAACGCGCCGGAACGGCGTTCCGGAACCTCTTGGAACCGAAACTAAATTACCAAAAAGGTATGTGAAAATAAAAACCTAATTATTACAAAACTTTACTACTACTTTTCAAATTGTACCCACTACAAAAATTAACATTTGCAAAAATCAAACACTAGCACTAATCTTTATCTGAACTGCTATCGTTAAAAAAAATGTTTCAATAAGCTACGGAGAAAATGAAATAAAAAAACCTGCTTCAAAAGTTAAAACTACATGAAAGGCAACTGATTGGGAGCTTCAGAGAATTAGTGCGTTTCATAAATTTTCCGGAGAACCTTTCTACCTTGAAATATGCTATTGAATCAATGGCAGTATCTTCAAGTGAATGTCAGAGGTCTGATTTCTGTCCACCATACGGCATTGGACACAATGAGTAAGGAAATGTCAAGAGACAAATAACATGACGACACAATGATGAAACTATAGAAACTTTTTTTAACTGTCCGAACCACCGAAACCATCACTTAGAGTTTGATTGAGGCTCCGGGTGACACAATATGAGTGACATGTTCTCGCTTGCCGTGCCACTAACCTAACGATGAAGCTCTTTAGAAATATCAGTAAATTTTATTACCTTTTTAGATACAAGTTTTTACTATGTTACATATTTTATAAGGCTTTAACACTGTAGACCTCCTTTGTAATAACCCGATGTAAACTTATATGGTAATATAAAATATAAGTATATTTGTGTCTGTAGACCTTTTGAATTGATCCGTTCCGGCACCTATAATTTTAGAAATCAACCACTGCCTATGTAGGTCAGTATTTGTAGTAGGTCAAAGACTGGGTCTACGGGAAGGCTTTACAAATATTGACAAGCAGTCCCACCGCGTCTTATAAAATTGTTGTTTGTTTGTAAAGTCTGGACAGATTGTGTAGAACTTATGACAGACCAACACACAGACCAACCTGTCCAACACACAGCAGGAAATACTTTTTTACACGCTTCGTCTAGTTCCGATCATCCACGCTTCTAAAACACTTATTGACGTAAATATAAACTAAACCATTTTTATCAATATTTTATACATTGAATAAACATCTAGTCAATAGTGCAGTTTGCAAGGAAACTCAAGCTGAAACATTTAGATAATTGTTCACCATCATGATCACCACTGAAATTGTAGGTTCAGAAAAAATTTTCTGTAATAATTTCAATTTATATGTGAATTAAATTAAATGTGAATTTCCTCTAATTAAAGGCATAATATTTCTCAAAAGTATTTGATCCTCATTATTGTGTCTATCCATTAGTGCCATAAAAGGCAGGGTGACGTATTTGTTGTCATTAAAGGCCGGTTCGATTCCCTGTTCAAGCAAGCGGTTTTTAAAAATAAATTACTTAATTTCAACCTTTAGAAGGCTGATTTAGAAAAAAAGCACGTCTAGTTTTTGGAATAAGAATATTTATTAAAGTTAATACTTCAATATTTTATTGCATTACATGTGTTTCAACATAAATATCTCTGAATCTCTTTCTTCCCCGTCAGTTTCTATGCGTGTTTCGTACTTTTATTTTCAGGTCGATCCGTGACATTTCCCTTCTGATAAATCAACCCTTAAATCAGTCAAAACGTATTTTTTTATTAGCTACTTACTTTAGAAGTTCTTCAGAAGCCTAAATACCAACTTCTACGTTTCTAACTTCAAAAATGACGCACTTTCCATACAAACTTTCGTCCCTTATATTACCCCCTTAAGGGATGAATTTCCAAAAACGCTGATACAACTGACTTTTATTTATAAACAGAAGCCAAAACACCAATTTCCATATTTCTAACTTCAAAAATGACGAACTTCCATACAAATTTTCAACCTCTATTTAACCCCCTTAGGGGATGAATTTTCAAAACTCCTTTCTCAGTGCTCACCTACGTTATATAAGGAACTCCTGTGCAAAATTTCATGCTTCTAGACCCACCGGTTTAGGCTGTGCGTTGTCTGTCAGTCAGTGTTAGAGTTTTATTAAGTAGATATTATGTTTAAAACAATTTCTGCAGTGTACTTAATTACAGACTTTAGCAATAACGTGGATAACGGTAGACTTTACCTTTCTCAAATGGCGAACACAACATTGTAATAAAACAGTACCATAAAACTTCCTTTACCGTCTGAGCGAGAGAGTGGCATAAAACAACGCGATACTGCGGCGAATCGTGAGTTAAATATTAAACGAGATCACAACGCAACGGAGACAGAGAAAAATGCTCTCTGTATACAGTATAAGAATTCACGTAAAAGTTCAACCGTATATCACTTTGTGTAGCGGACCTCATATCGATTCTCTAGATAATACTAAATATATTTATTACGGAATCGCTGTAGAATGAAATATTGTTGCTAAACTTTTATAACTTTTACTTCAACCCGGCAATTCTTATCGTAACCTATATATATATATTGCAACAGAACACAGGATGATAAGATATGTTGTTTATATCAGAGCACATGGATGACGAGCATTTCTTGTTTAAATTTGTTTTATGTAATATTTTGTCTTTTGGTCGTAAGTTTTGTATTTAGAAATGGATAAGCATGTAGAGTATACCAAACTCTTCATAAAAAGATGTTCTATATTGTCATGTATTTTTTGAATGAATTTGTGCGCGTGTGCGGCTGTGACAATCTGTGATCGCTATAGCTTCAATGGTAGTAAACCGATTGACGTGAAACTTTGACAAGGAATTATTTAGGTAAATAGCTTCAATTTGTGTCTACTCTGAGGTTCATAACTATTTTAGAAATATGGTTTTTTTCAGTTAAGAAAAACTCAATTGTAACTCTTATCAATGATAGAGTAATAAAATTTGTAGATAATTTCCATGCAGGACTTTGCTAAATTATACAAAGTTTTTCATGAAATTTGTATATCTGTTTGTTCCATCAATCATGTGACTTGGGCTTAGTATATAAGAATACACTAAATTCAGTGAGATTCATACGTGGTAGAGCTAGGATGGACACAGTCTATCTGTAGAAGTTGCAAGGGGAAGTTGTGCCCGGTGAAGAGAGTTGTTCTGTTACGAACATAGAAATATCATATATAAAATAACCCGTGGTAATTCTTAACGAAGTTTCGCGTTAAGAACCGAGTGGGTAAAATATTTAGATAAAATTGAAAATATAATACAGTGATGTTTCGTGTAAGTTAAGATATCCGCTTAGGGAATTTAAAGACACTTCAAGATATCGTGGAAGGTGTACATTAAACGCACCGCATTAAGTAATGTAATACCCAGAGTAATACTGAGATTAAGAAAATATAAGATATAAATTAATAATAAACTGTACGAGTGGAATTTATAAGCATTGTGAGTGAACAATTTATGAAGAAACTAATAATTGTTAGCAGTCAAACATAACAACGAAACTCATTGAAATATCGCCGCTGGAGCCGCCTGCCCGTAGAAGAGGACGAAGAGGACGACAAGACGAAGAGGACACCAGGACGGGAGCGACGAGAGGAGAGGAGGACGTTGCAGCAAACCAAGTAAAATCGATTTATATTATCGAACAATACAAACAATTATTAATATTATCAATACATGCCAATTTAAAATACATTATACATCTTTAAAACAATATTTATGTGTATAATAAATAATTTTTCATCTCCTCCATAATAGGACTTGTTCGTGATTTTTACACACTCACTATATCCTTATTAGAATAATAAAGTTTGATCTGTTGCTATATATATATATATATATATATATATATCTTTATTTCTGATATTACTGACTCGAGTCTTTTATTGTGTGTATGATGCTTAAATATTTCAAAACATACTGTTACGTAATACGGAACGTTCTACAAGTATCTCGGCTATGCCAGCAGAGCCCAGCTGTAACGTGTGTGTGCGTACATATTGCTGCTACTTTGAGATGAAACACAATAATAGGGCGGCCAGCCTTTTCTGAACAGTCATCTGCGCCGACCCAATGCATGAATTACCCCAACTTTCAAGTATAGCTAAGTTATCTAGAGAGAAAAGAAGTGAGACGATGCTATAACCTTCACTGTCTTACTTCTATATTATTTCTTTCTCTGTCACACACATGCTTCCGTTGTTCTCGCCAGTCTTGTTGCAGCCGATGTTCACGCTCTTAAAAAACACTCCAAGAAACTGTTCTGCGCATGTGTGAAGTGAATGGAAATTTTGTTAGCCTTATCATGCGACAACAATCGAGGCTACTCCAGACAGTACCTGTCGGGCAACTGTGTTCAAGACCAGATACATTGCACGGTTTCTAGTGGATTCTAGAGCGCCTATTATATTCAGTTTGCTCGACACGTCGTCCACAAAGTGACTGATTATTCTTCCATTTTAGCGGGGTATAAATATAAGCCTCCAACAACGGACAGTTCAGTTTTACGTCGGGCGATTACTCAATGCTTTTAAGTGGCGATTTATTCCAATGAGGTTCGAAGTATTGTGGCAAAGTGTTATTGTGCTATAATTCCTTTTTTGGAATCCAAACAAACCTCTGAAGATACAGAATAACCTCTGTGAAACGTACGTCAAATGGAAATAAACCTACTTCCAGAGTATTTATTTGAAGACATTGCATGTGTTATAATTGTGCGGTACTCTATTAGTTGACATTATTATTGCTTGAGGACAAATTTAACTGAATTATTGAACGAGTAAAATCTTGTTGAATAACTTGTTGATTTCAAACTGTTAATTGTGGTTAACTCAAACTAGTGATTAGTGACTTAATAGTGTGCCGGGACTAAGCGATTCCCGGCAAAATTGAATTTTGAAATGCCGCCGCGTCAGACTAGGCGCCCTTGATTCCTTGACTGCTGAATCCAGCGAAAATGTTATTTTATAAAGCCCCCTGCAGTGACCTTGAGCGCGACGTAATCCAGTCAGGCTTTGTACGGCGGTGGCGAGGTAATTCAGCTGGCCGATTAGTCAGCTGACCCCTGTTAGATTACAATTTTTGACTTGCTTTTTTCGCGAGCTGATTTCGGTTAAAGAAATGTAATCGTCGTTCTTATTTCGTTCACGACATTCAGACAGAACTCATCTGACTGTCCAGGGGAGGTAGATTGTCTTTTGTGTAACCGGCTATCCACTATGAGGGAGTAGTCTATAAATTCGTTTCAGGTTAGTAATTATTTTCTTCGCCGCTAATTTAACAATGGGTATTATATTATATTTGTGTGTACGTGTGTGTGATCCAAGAGTTTAGAGCCATTTGGTTTGTAATGCTTTCTGCTGTGCATAGAATTGCACGTTGCTTCAGGTAACTGTGAGCACGTGGCAAATTAACCACTAAAAGGGTTTCGTAATTAAAAAATAAATGTAATTATTTCAATAAATTTTAGGGTGTTAATATTCAATGAAAAGGTATATGTAACTTGCAGCTATTGATATTTAAAATCCCTGCTATGGGTTAATTAAAGGTTCGTTATAAGTAAATGCACTTGAAGTGTTAGCAAGATTATGATATTGAGTGTGGAGTGTGTTCGGTGAAGAGAAATTGTGGGAGTTGAATCTTACTTGACGATGGCAACTACAAATAATATTTTTACATGGTCCTCGATTAAGTCGAGGGAGAGGAGTCCAATCATTGCGACAAGGTCATCCGTCATCATAGGCAGAGCAAGATAAAAAAATGCCACTCTCCGAAGCCGTCAGATGAACCAGCTTGCATCTCAACATCCCAGAACATCGCTGACCCCATAGAGGAATTAAACTTCAAGACCTACGACACACACCACCCATTTCAACCAGAGTGCTTTTCGATGCCAAGTCAGTCTTTCAAACAGGTGGGAAAATTCCATTTATTAAATCAGTGAGCAGCAGTGCACAGATCGTTATTTAATTTAAATGACATTCCAGACTCTTGTACGAAACATTTTCGTAAAGACATCAGAAGCACAGTGTTTGATTAATTAACAGTTTAATTAAACTTTTCCCAGTTGAAATCGTAATGAGAGATCAAGATGTAATCTGTTGAAAGCTGCAGTTAACCTTTTCAAATAATCTAATTGTAATTATTAACTGAAATCCAATGTTAAAGACTGATTAGAATTTTGTATTGTTTTAAAAGGATCTAAAAGAATTCAGAATTTAAAGTAAGATTGAAATTTGTAACTTATGAGTAACATTTTAATTGTTAAAAGCTGTACTTAAACTTTCACATAATTAATTATAACTTACTACCGTAATTCATATTCTATTTAAACTTATAAACTATCCATTCTTTTACTACTTGAGTAAGGTAACCTGTTGCTGATAGTATTTGCAAATGATGATTCATACAGAGTACATATATATATATATATATATGTTATATAAAACTATATCGATGAGCAGTAACTTCTTTTACATTTATAATGATCAAAGTTTGGTTAGAACCAGCCCTGGATTACACACTTATATTTGTGAATTATATTATTAACTACTAAAGGATCCACCTGTTATGTATTTGATTAATTCTTCTTTTGATATCATTATTATTATTTATGATGAACACACATTCTATGTGTGTATATGTATATGTCTAGATATTTGGGACAAAATGGAAACTAAGGGCTGTTTTGAAATTTAAATTTTATTCTATAGTCGGATTCTGTAGTAAAACCTGTATAACATTGAGCTGAGAAAATTTAATTAAAGTTGTTATTGTTAAACCAGCGTTTTATTGCAAGTCCTGTCACCATGGGCTCCAGCCATTTTTTGCTTCATCTAGCCCAATGGTTTAGTTATTAAATTTTTACGTAACGGCCGTAAGTGGCCGTTACAATTGGTGTCTTTACTTTGTTTTCCGCTGTGCCAAATCACGACCAGTGAGACCGTCGTAATATATATATTTTTGTGGTATAAGTAATTAATTTTGAAAAGTAAGTATAAATTCTCTTTCGCTTTCCAATTCTCTTGTGCTGCCGATAATTTATTTTTATATTTTCCCGTATATTGTCGTCGCGTTTTGCACAGTTTTACTTGAATCTTGCCAACTACACTTTTGTTCTTTGTCATAGATTAAAATTAGTATAGCGCTCATTCAACCATACGCCATGCGTTGTTCTTTCTTTGCTGCTTGAGTCTTTAGTATTTTATTATTATCTGTATACACTAAGTTGGCGTCCGCCGGCTACTAAGCCCCAGGTAGTCGCCGGCCCAGACGCCAACTTAGTGTATACAGATAATAGTACTTTTTGTGAGAAAATTTAAATTTCTTTTTGTCACATATTATAACAAGTAAAATAAATATACCAAGAACAGAACTTCTACCCCAGTACGAATACATCATATTTCTTATTTTTATTTACATTTTCAGTCAGTACCAGTTTTACGTCATGCAAGTTCCCCATGCCTGGTCTTTCAATACGAACAATGTGTTGGACAATTTAATTTGAATTATTGTGTAAGAGTACTCTTGTTAATTTCTAAATGTTGTTTGTGTCTATTTACATTTTTTAATTATAGTGACTTTATTGGTGTCCGGTTTTTAGTTTTCACTGAACAACAGACGATCCGTGAGACCACCGCAACGATATACAACGCTCACCAGTAATGCAGTTGCTGAACGCTGATTGTGACACTGCTAAGACCACATGTGCTGAACATCTTCACGTCATTTTCTACTAGTGGGACAATCTCATTGTCATGCATATGCAGTCCTACTGTTCTAAGAACTTGTTATTACATCAAAGCTCACTGAAAGTAAACCTTTTGACTGAGGCTACTATAACATGATCCGTTATGCATCATAGTGACATTTAAAACTTACAAAATAATATTTGAAAGAAATGGGTGAGAATATTTGCACAGTTGAAAGAAAAATTGCTGTATATACGGAATGAGTATACAACTGTGTATATGGGGATTTTCATAAATACGTTTAAGCAAAAGTCCATTATAACCTGTGGTGAGTTCAGGAGATGACTATAATTATAACCAGTTAATAAGTGGATTTACTAAGTTATTGAAGCGTGGAAAAGACACGTCATTTGTAACAGAAAATACTTCTGTAGAATCAAATTGATAACGTTAAACTAGAAAGTTATATAGGTGCAGTAGCAACATTCTCTACTATATATTTTCATTTGTTTGTTGATTCCAATAAATCTGTTTCACTCTGTCCCCCTCCTCCTCCTCCTCCTCCTCCTCCTCCTCCTCCTCCTCCTCCTCCTCCTCCTCAAGCAGTAATGCTTCATAATAAATTGATTCTATTTTTAGTAGCGGAGCTGGAGACAAATTCTGCGAATTAATAAGGGAAGCACACAAATCTAGTGTAGAAACAAATATACTTTTTCTGTCTGAAAACACTACAGATTAATAATGAGCTTGAAAGTATTCGTTACTGTGACTGGAAAATTAATTTTTGTTTTATTAACTTCTGGATTTGTTTAATAAACTTGCATAGCAACCACTAACATGCAAATATACTTTCATAAGCTTTTTAATACTTCCACAATCCTAGGCATTTTGTTGAAGGAAACCATAAGTTTGTTAACCCGATAGAGGAATATGAAATTATAAAAGTTGAACATAATTCTTGGGAGAGAATCTTGAGAGAAGAACTTGAAACATTAAATGAAAGAGAAAGTGATTTAAATAATATTGTTTTAAAGCTTTTACGGCCGATGCCAGTTGTATTAGGGGCTGTTTGGCCGTGGTCCATGGTTAGAGGCAAACCAAACGTTTCGACAGCACCACTGGCTGCCATCATCAGTGGAATTCGAGTCTACCTGAACGCGGGTTGTTAAACGTCAGGCCCACAGAAAGAGCTTTTACCACAGTACTGGGGGCCTGACGTTTAACAACCCGCGTTCAAGTAGACTCGAATTCCACTGATGATGGCAGAGCCAGTGGTGCTGTCGAAACGTTTGGTTTGTCTCTAACCATGGACCACGGCCAAACAGGCCGGTACATATTTTTAGTACAAAAGGACTTAAATAGTTTAATTAATTGAAAGGTGAAATTTGATAATGAAGATACATTTTATGTCATAATAAGGAAGAGAGAAAAAGCAAACCAAAGGTTGGTAGCAGTCTCATACATAGTTACCACACAGTAATGGAAAAGTACTGGGACAAGGGGTGGTGACTCGGCTGATTGTTTGCTGGCTAAGTCGTAACAAGGGTGTTTACCTGCTTTGTTTCTTTATATCAAGTTGACGCTTCCGGGTTCTAGATAAAATATGTAAAGTGGTGAAAGTTTCTAGGTAGGTTGTTGTGTTCCATCTGAAGATGAGCCAAGAGGCTTGAAAGCGCTTATGGAAAGTATAGTTGCGCGTTAGTGGTGGCAATACAAGTTTAGTAAAAATTATACTCATCATCATCTATCTGTCCAGGATTAGGTAGGTTGCGTGTTCCGGCTTCACCATCTCCGTCTCGGTCTGCCAACATTTCTTCTTCCGGTTGGCTTATAATTCAGGATTTTTCTTGGAATTCTTTCTAGACACTTGCGCATTACATGGTCTTTCCATCTTTTTTTATAGTTTTTCGCTGGTTCCGTTATTACTGGCTGTACTTTTAATTCCTGTCTTATATCTTCGTTCTTTCTGTGGTCTAATCTTATACAACCTTTTACAGATCTAAGATATTTCATCTCAGACATTTCCATCTGCCTGTGATCTTTCCTTCTTGGTACGCATGATTCGGACCCGTATAATAGCATGGGGACTGCCATCACCTTATAGAATTTTATTTGTGTTTCTTTCGTGGTCTTTCCTTTGAGTGTTCTCCGTAATGTCCCACATAATTCTTTGGAAGTTGTTTGTTTTATTAAGAACATCTTTGTCTTCTTCATATGTAATATCACATCCTAGATAATTGAAATGTGACACTTGTTCTGAAATTTTATTTTCAATTAACAATCGAATCTTTTCCTAGGAATGCCATGGGCTTAGTTTTTTCTATTGAAATGTTTAAATTATAACCTTTTGATAACAGATATAGTTTGTGGATAGCCAGTTGTAAGTGATCCTCACGATAAAAATTAGACTTAACCACTAAATTATGGATTCTTATCTCATAATGACTCATTTTCCTATTTGACTACAAATGTTTTGAAAACGTAAGCCTTAAAATACTCTAACAATTTGTTTACCAAATGACGGATTGGCGGACAAATATCTGTGTTTTCTCCTAAATCATTTGCGAATGCGCTTACACACATTCAGCTGCATGTAGGGAGGAGTGCACAGTGTTCCCGAGTTATATACTGTGGCGGAGAGAACTCCCAGTGGATCTGTAGTACCGACTTATATATGTAGGTCAGTATTTGTAGTTGGTCAAACACTGGTACTACGGTAAGAAACTGCAAACATTGACAGGCAGTCCCACCGCGTCTTATAGAATCGTTGTTTGTAAAGTCTGCACAGACTGTGTGGAAATTGTGACGGACCGGATTTGCAAACAAATGCAGCTGGAACTACTTTTTACACGCTTCATCTAATTCTCGTCATCTACGTTACTGAAACATTTATTATTAAATAATTTCTATTTATCAAGAAAATTATCAATACTTTTAATTTTATTTTAGTAAAATAACAATTCAAACCAGAAATTTTTATAGTAAACACTAAAAATTTTGAATTACCGCATTAACAATTTTGAAGAAAGTATAACCTAAATTTATAAACGAAATGCGTAAATGGCAATTATTTTAGTTCCAGCTTTAAAATTTATAATGTCTCTATAGATGTAACAGATAATTAATAAACGTCACATCAACAAAACAGGACGGAGCAGCTAGACATAAAATCATGACGGCAGTGCCCTCAACATTTAAATTTTTGAATGGCGCGAAAGTGAAAGTGTGGAAATTACATATGGTGACGTAAAATTGTGTAGGAATTTTTATTTCCTTCACTATACACTACACTCCGTGCAACCAATACATTTTATCCCACAAATTCCATATGTTTGGTCTACACATAAAATACGTTTCACAAATATATTTTGCTAATAGCAATAAATACGTTTTGATAAAAAATATAGCTTAAAGTCTTTTTGTAGGCACACCAAATTTTCCAAATGTATTGGGAGGTTAATTTTGTTAGCTAAGTCAAAGATTACGAACATTTCAACGTGGGGCGACAAAAGAACGAACTATCATTGTATTTTAAACTAAAGCAGGCTACTATCTAGAGGCATATAGCGAACAGGATAATAATGATTAGTTTCTTATTGTTGTGAACTGTGATTGTTAGTGGTTACTGGAATATTTCATCTGTGAAATAAAAATTATTAAATTGAGTGTTACGTTTGAAAAATTAAGTGCAAGGCGTTAAATTGAGGTTATTAAAACAAACATTT
Source organism: Magicicada septendecula (assembly GCA_034769895.1). Taxonomy (NCBI): domain Eukaryota; kingdom Metazoa; phylum Arthropoda; class Insecta; order Hemiptera; family Cicadidae; genus Magicicada; species Magicicada septendecula. The sequence goes on along the minus strand of CM068368.1, from coordinate 883,544,061 downwards.
TTAATTTTTTTAATTTCTTTTTAGCAAAAATTGTTTGTTGCCTTGAGTATCACTCTAGCAAAAAGTGCTTGTTGCCTTGAGTATCATTCTACAACAAACACATTTTGACCAACTAACGTAGTTATTACATCTTAAATTAGAAACGTGATAATTTCTCCCTTTCTTGATTTAATACGAGTTTTCACGTATTAACGTAGTTACCTTAAAGATTAAACTTTTCACACTGTTAATATATGCATTTACTTTTAAACATATATCAACTTTTTGTGTTATAATAATTCAATAGCAATATGAACAATTAAACAATATAAGTATATTTTGTAATTATTTGTTCTTTAAATTGTTAATATAAAGTAGGAAAAGAGTAAAAATTATCTTGAGTTATATATTGGATTCGGTACGAATGCTAATTGTATCTTCTGTATGCTATGACCATTTTCTTTATATCAGCTGCAAACAGACACAGTTAGTAAAACACACAGGTACACGTAGCTTGCGTCATAAAGACAATATTCATACCTGGAGTTTTATTTTCTGACGTAAAGGGTCTGACGTTCTGACGTAACTATTTCGATTCCCTTAATACATGCAACTACTGCGGCAGGTTATTTAATAATGCAACGCCGAACGTCCGAGTCCCCAGCGACTGAATACGTTCCCAGCTGTTTGTTTACAGTCGGTCGAACAATGTTTGGAAGGAAAAGGAGTGTTTGTGCATGTACGTGGATACACTTGGCACTGTGTGACATCATTGTTAGCGTATTATTTCCCACGGCCGCATGGATCGTCGCCTTGTACAATGGAAACAGAATAACTGACACCACAGAAGTCACTAATTACAATACTGTAATTACACTAGTGTCTAAAATTGTGGAAACCTTGTAGAAAAAGTGTATGTCTGAGGTTTGGTGGCTCATAAGACCACTTTTTTAGGATAATACCATTAAATTATACATCAATAAAAAGATTATTTAATTAAAAATGTAATGCAATAAAGTTTGTTCAGTTATCTGTATTCTGTCAAAAGTTAAGTCAAATAACTTGAAAAAGGAAGCACAATTTTCTTAGATTATGAAGCAGTTTTCCTTCATTTAAATGTAGCCAGTGAGCTTGAATGTTTAGAGAGCAAATCAGGTGTCATCTTGTTTTCGCAATGAGCCAGTAAAGTGTGGGCAGAATTTGCGTGATAAATTTGAATATAATTGCCCAAAAATGCATAAATGAAATACTTGATCCCAAACTAAAGCCTTTTAGATGTGATTTTTTCCAAGATAATAGAGCATTTATATTTCAATACGATTCAGCTTCATGTCATGAAGCTTGAAGCTATTAATTCTTGAATTTTGTTGTCCGTTGATTAACTAAATATAAGTTTATTACTACCGACTTGGAACACAAAATATTTTAATGGTAGAAACGTAAATTTTTACCTTACAGCCTGAACGGGTTTTAGTGATATACATCGGTAGTGATATATTTATATTAAGATAATAATATTCCAATACGGAGTATATGTGCATTGGTGGGGAACAGAAGAATTTAGTTTTAGAAGACGAACAAGTAATAATAAATTGCAGTAGCTATAAATAAATATCTAGGAACAACAGTTACACAAGTTGGTAGTCTAGATAAAGCGATAGGGGAAAGAAATAACCTGGGAAGAAAATCAATAGCATTGCTGAACAACATATTGTGGGACAAACAAATATCCAAACAAAATAAACATCGTATATACAATACAATCGTGAAACCATTTACGTCATACGGGTGTGAAATATGGCCAATAATACAAAGAACAGAAACGTTATTGGAAGCTACTGAAATATATTATTGGTGAAGAGCGGCAGGGAGGTCAAAACTGGAAAAAGTAAGAAACGTCACAATCCGGGGGATAATGGGGGTACAGTGCTCTATTGTTGACGACATAAGAACAAAACAGCTATGGGCAAAGAATGCCGGATAACCGACTCCCCAAGCAAATTTTTAGACGGACACCATACGGTCCTAGGCGAAGAGGAAGACCTAGGTTGAGTTGGAGAGAATGCATCAACCGGGCAATGAGAGACCGGGAATTGGAAGAAGAATCTTGGTCAGATAGAGACCAATGGAGACTAGGGATCGGAAGACTTAGGATAACGTTATGAACCGATTTATATATATATAATATATTTTATAATGACATTACCTCAAGATGTTTTCTCCCTATTTGGAACATGTTTCGGGAAGCCTTGTGTTCCCATCTCCAGCCTTCCTGGTTTTGAGCCTTGTGAGGCATTTATGTGTTGGCTGGTTGTTGCTTTGGTTCCTTCTTGGCCTCTGGTGCTTTAAATTGGTATTATTGTGTGTGTGATAATAAATATATTATTATTTTGTGTATTTTCTATGTTGAGTGCTTTGAAAATTGTGTCATGTTTTGTATTCATTTGTATTTGTTCAGGTATTAGTTTGTTTTGTGTTTTATGTTTGTATATTTGTAAATTTTCCCAAATGTTTATTATGGTCCCACTGCTGGAATGATATATATATATATATATATATATATATATATATATATATATATTCTACTGCTGGAATGGCCTGGGAATAGCCCAGACCTTATTCGAATCGAAATCCTACGGAACCGACTAAAGAAAATTGTTCGTCAGAAGCAATCCACCAATAAAACCCAATTAATAGACGCAATAATTCAAAGTTTGTTTCACTTTATACAGATGCAGAGCTAAGAAACGTGGTTCACTCCATGTTCTAACGCCGTAATTAACATGAAAGTTTACCTAAATAAGTATTCACTGACATGGTGAGAATTCTTGTAAAACTCATTTTTTATGTTTTTCAATTTTCTTCTTTATTAGTGCCATTCTGATTTAAAAAATCCTCAACAAATGTTAATGCAATACGTTCTCGGTTAAATTACCTTTCCATTGATTTGTAATTAAGTACCAATACCTTTCATCAAGCAACGACGTTGTTCAACCATAAGTTCAACCTTATGTGCGGGACCATAAGACGACCCCTTAAGTCAGCAAGTACAGGAACACGCCTAAAATTCTACAAGGTGATGGCCCTTCCCACACTTCTTTATGGCTCTGAGAATTGGACTTTAACGAAAGGCCGGGCCAGTCGCATCCAAGCTGCCGAAATGAGATTTCTGAGGCACGTGGCAGGGTATACTCTCCATGCTCATAGAAGAAACACAGATATACTGCAGGAACTGAATATTTTGAGTATACTCGACAGGATCGCCCAGTATCGGCTGAATTGGTGGGAACATCTTTGCCGAATGGATGACTGCCGCATCGCCAAACAACTATGCAACTATAAGCCGAGGGGACGGAGAGGTGTGGGACGTCCGAGGAAGCGCTGGACCGGAACAAACCATTCTTGGTTTAAATCTTGAGGATGATGATGATGATGATGATGATGATGATGATGATGATACTTTTCATTTGTATTACTCCAAAAAAAGTAGTTTTATGAGCCATCAGACCTTAGAAATACATTTTTTCTAAAAGGTTCCCACAAATTTAGTCACTAGTGTACAGTTAGAAATAAAGAAATGTTACCTTATTACAATCTTGCACTAAGTAACAGAATATCATTAAACCGCGAGTCATAAAAACAATCACTCCGGACCGCAGTGTAATGTCACAGGTCTAAAACTGAACCTGACTGGGAGCTGGTGATGGCTCCCAGTTTCCCAGATGGCTCTTCTTATATTTGTATCCCGATGTAATTCGGGAATAATCTGTCACTTTTCGTGTGATGTGTTAATACATATCTGCGTAGTTACATGCGCTCTGGGACTCGTTATAAACGGTATCAACATCCGACCTGTATAATGCTAGACAAAATAATCGATAGTATAGACCAAGTGGGGTAGGCGACAATGTTTCAGGTGGTCGGAAGACACTTTTAAGAAAAATTAGAATATACCGTAATTTTCTCCGATTTGTTATGCTCTAAAATCTAAATTTTAGAATCTTAAAACAATTAGTAGAAGATTCCAGTTTTGGGGGTGTTTAAACTAATTGTAATTGTAAAAGTAATTTCAAACTAATAGCTTTAATAATGTCTTTAAATCATGTCGTGTAGCAGATCTGTTTGTCAGCCGGACTGACTAGACCTCTCTCTTACACTACAACTAGAAGGTTCATTGGCAGAACTTTCAACTGAGAGTTAATTAAAATAACAGTTTTCGTAATTACAATTAGCTGACTTATCGTTATATGTAACGACTGAGTATCCTGAACTCGCAAAAAGAGCTTTGAACTTTGAAGTTTTTAACTGTGTTTCCCTCTACTTTTTTGTGTGAAACCGCATTCTGCCTGCTCACGTACTTGAAGACAGAGTTGAGAAATGAACGTGATGTCGAGAGTGACTTAATATTGAAATTATCAGACTTAAACCCAATATTGCAGAGCTAATTGTTCAAAAGCAGCTTCATAGTTCACATTAAACTACGTTTGATATCATTAATATTATAATTTTGCACGTTACGAGAATTTTGATTTTAATACATATTAATTAAAATATAAGAGTTTCTATCATATTTACTGTTTGTTTTATTTCAGGACTCAGATAGAGGTCGTGAATTTTTAAATTATTTGAGTGGGTCCGTGGACTGAAAATTCTGGGAACCACTGGTGCAGACAGAATAGATTTTAGTATTGTTTTGAACTGCTATGGGATCATTTAAATTTTATTTAGTGGTTTCATTCAAGATGTATTTAAGGAAATGATGTGTTATGTTATGGTAAATTACTAAACGACAAGACTATGTGGGTTTATTTGTCGTTTTGACATTTTCAGTCGTGTTAGGAATGTGGCCTTGTGGTGTAAGGAAACAGTCAGTATTGAACTGACAGTGAGCTTGTTAGCACAGTATTTTACTTCCTTTCTCTTCAGAAGATTATTGTGTATGATGTAGTAGAGTTTTTTGTTTTAACTGTGAGAATCATGCAGACAAACACAGCCATGTTTGTGATGAACTAACCTTTGAGTCTCAGATGCGAAATTTCAAGCCAATTCCAAAACGATTTACGGAATTTACTTTGGCTGTCTAGCTGGTGATTTTGTTTTATAAGAGCCATTGGTAATAAATGCAATAATGTATTTCTACGAACAAAACAGCCAATTACATACATTAAAGCACAGTAGAATAAATCGTTCACCGTATAAAATACCAAAAAAGTTATAAAGTTATAAATAAACAATATTTACGGTTATGATTTACCCAGCTCAGCTAAAAATTGTAAAACTATTACAAGGTACTTTCTTTTTTTTTGTATCGACCCTCTAAGGACTACATGCCAATTTAAATTCTTTACACTTTGTTCTTTTCTTTTTCTCCAGTATTCTTTCATCTTTTCAATGTGTCTGTTCTGCCTGTTTTCAGTCCACTTTGGACCTGCGTTTTACTCTCTCCTACCATGGACTCCTTCCATTTTTAACACTTTTGCCCGAAAAACTTCTCATTCAATTGCTTCTTCTGCGTGCATAATATTTTTTTCTAAATCCTTTTGGACTTCTTTAATCAACTTGATGTTGACTTTCTCGCCCACAGATATATGAAGATTTGCTTCATCAACCTATTGTCGTCCATTGTATATAAATATCCAAAAAATAATAGTCTTATTTTTCTCATTGTTTCTGTTATATTTCCTTTACTCTGATATATTTCATCATTACATCTTAATTTCCAACCTTCTGACGTTTTTCGTGGGCCTAATATTTTCCTAATAATTCATCTTTCCAATTTTTCTAGTTTGTCTAAATCATAATTCAATGCTAGACATTCACTTGCATATAAGCATTCTGGCTTCACTAGTGTACTGTTATGTCTTATTTTCGCATTTTTAGATATGCACTTTTTATTGTAAATATCTTTAGTTATACCATATGCCCTTTCCATTTTATGAATTATTTCTTCTATAGCAGATTTTTTAAAGCCATTCTCATGAATTATTTCTCCTAGATACTTGAATTTTTGAACCCTCTCTATTCGACCAATATCTGTTACCAGGAATTTTTAATGTTCGTGAGAAATTTGTTTTTTTCTGCAGAAATTCTTAAGCCTGGTCTCTAAAAAATTAACTTGTGTTACTGCAGAAGTAAGATGTTCAGAAAGTATAGAAAAATCATCTGCGAACGCTAATCAGTTTATGTCAATACGTTTGTTCCTTCTTCCCAACGTGATTGGTGATATTTTGCATTCCTTTAATTTTTCATTCCAAATTCTCTCTACTTTCTCCAGGACACAGTTGAAAATAATTGGGGATAAACCGTCACCCTGTCTTACACCTGTATTTAATTCTTTTTATTTTACAAATATTTTTAAACTTAATTTAATGCTTATTTGTTGTCCGATCACGGCCAGTGTCTGGTAGATATCAATTAATCCTGTGTGTCGTGTTTTAGCCTGCTCACTGAACACATGGAAGACATGGAACACATCACACGCCATTCTCATAATTAATTAATACATAAAGCGATAAAAGTCTGTAAACATCTACATACCACAAATACGATAAATATAGCCGCGCGGAGCTAAAAGTTGGAAGAATTCAGTAGCGAAACAAACTGTATTTTACTCTAATAGTTCCGTAACAAATATCTTTGATATTGTCTTGAGAATGGATATGAGGTCTGCTACACAAAGTAAAATACGTTTCAAATTTTACATAACTTCTTATACGTACGAAAAGCATTTCTCTTTGTCACTTTTACAGTCTTGTTTAATATTTTACTCACAATTTGCCGCCGTGTAGAAGATTTATTGTGTCTTTTTTCCTCGAAAGGTAAAAAAAGTTTATTTCATTGTTCTACTGTGTCCTTTGTTTTAGAAAGTTGTCGAATATTGGCAACAATGAATGGAAAATAAGGAAGAACTTTTAAATATGAACAACTCATACACAGTGTACAACATACATTGACAGCATTTAAGTCAGGAAAAGGTGTAGAATGTGTTGCTTGTTCCACTCACCGGTTCAATTAATCACCGTTTAAAAGAATAAAAAACTAGTCATCAATAACATGTTTACTACACGGCTTCGATACAGTATACGAGGTTTGATCAAACAGTTCGTGCAATTTCCACCGCTACACGTGTCCGCTGGAAAAACTGTTACGCTGGTACACATGTTGTTGACAATCGTCTAAAATTTTAGCTCTATTTGATGAATATTTTTAAGATATCACAGCCATTTGAGTGTATCGTCTTTAGGGGTAATAGGCGATTTATTGTCATTCTACAATGAAACATTGAAGAACATGGATTAAATTTCGGATAAACTGTGAGATAAATTGCTCTGCCCTGATCAACATATTCAGAATACGTCTGGAGATTCTGCTGTGCGTGAACAAGTGGTCACAACCTTCAAAGTCTGTCGAAAAAGAGTTGAAGATTGTGGTTGTTAAATGAAGATGATGTTTCTGTGATTCATCGCTAGGCGCAATGGTAAATAAAGACTACTATTCAGACATTCTACGCTATTTGTACAAAGCATTTCTTAGAAAGCATTATTTGTAAAACTTCAGATTTACAGAAGAAGAATTTATGAAATTTGCAGCCCGATAATGCGCCTGAACGCATGTTATTGCTTGGTAAGAATTTTCCCAGGCTGGGCGAAAGAAAACGTCATGACACGGCAATCGCCTGACACATCGGTGGTTAAACTCACCAGGTGTGTCCTAACGCGTCTTTCCTCATTCTAATAGTGATAATTTCCACGAAAGGACAACGTTTTGCGACCGTTAAAACCGCGAAACGAAAATCTCTAAGCGAGCTCGAGGCAGTACCAAAAAGTGTATGATTGAAATATTTTGGAGACTGCAAAATGGCTGGCTTAATCGTGTTCCATTCGACTGAGACTACTTGGAAGGGGACAGTACAAGTGTCAATGAATGAAGGCATAATTCTTAAAATAAACAAGAATTGCGTCAAGTTTTTGATCAAACCTCGCGTACAAGCTTACAAACTTCAAAGAATACCGTAAATTAGTTGATAATCGTGGTTGTCAGATGAAGATTATGTTTTTCTGTTCCACGAAATTTCATCGCTAGGCGCAGTGTTAAATAAAGAGTAATATTCCGACGTTTTACACCCTTTCTATTCGTAGAAGACAGCCAGATTTACGGAAGAATAATTTATAAAAATTGCAGCCCGATAAGTCTGTACTCAAAGTCATGCTGTATTTTTGGTGGTGCTCAAGGCTGTACCAAAAAGTGGACACTTAAAATATTTTGTAGTCCGTAAAATAGCTTGTTTTACATTCGACTGAGACTACTTTGAATGAAATAGTATAAATGTCGACGAATCAAGGCATAATTTTTTAAAGCAAAGTTTTTAAAAATATACAAACACTTGGTCCGTTTCACAGTTTTTATTTAACTCTGACAGCTGTTTCAGCTTATCAAGCTATTGTCAAAGAGATAGTGAACAATTAAACGGAATATATGATGGAGGGGGGGTTGGAGAAGCAAAGGTAAGGTCAAGTGTCTATAAAAACTAAATATAATCTGAATGCAAATTATGTAAACTAACTAAACTAAATGACAGCTTTTAATAAAGGGGATACACAGAATTCAATTTGTTCATTTGTTAAATTTATGTTACTTTTTATTGCTTTTTATAATTTCTAGAATTTATAGTAAATCCATTTTTTTACCTTTTCGTATGTTGAGCAGTAGTGTTATGTTTTTTGTATCTATAAAGTGATTGTGTTATAAGCAATGATCTGCAAAACCTGTATTGACTGTACTGGTTAAAATCGCTTTATTATGTTCAGAAATACGATGTTTCAGAGCACGGCCACATTGTACGATATAAAGAGCATCGCGTTCTGCACAGTGATTTTTATAAACTCCATTTTTCTCTTGCGTGTTTGATTTTTATTTATTGTTGACTAATAATAAAAAAAACATTGCGTTTGTTTACTGATAACATGTTAAGGCCGTTCTTTTTTAACCTATTGTTAATCCTATCTATTACAAACTGAATGTAATTTATTAAATGAAATTTGTTGTTACCCTGATCTGGATCTATGGAATAAAATTCTTTTAAAATAATTTTCTTCTGTTTTTTTTTAATTAAAGAGTCTATTATTCTATTATTAATTTTTTTTTTAATAAACAAAAACTGCATGAAATTTCGTATGTTTGAAAATCTAGTTGGTCGTGAAGTATTCTCGCCCAAGTGTCAAACAAACTGCTCTGTTCACAATGAGTTGTTATCTTCAAGAAGCACCAGCCGCGGCGGCAGTAACAACAAACCGTTTACCACAGTATAAGGCACACCACGTGTTGCAGTATATCACATTACTACTACGTAGATACACTGCCTGTGGTGTCTGTATTTGGAAGTCTTAGATTTATGGTCGTTGCTTCACCTTTACGCAAACTCAATTGTCGAAGTAAAGTACTGTAGTTTCCACCTTCTTACAGTTGTAGACCATTTGTTTTCTCTATGCTCTCTACTTTCTCTTTAGAGTCTCTATCTTTAAATATTTTAGGCCCATTTGTTTTGTCTAAAACTTTTACAACCTAGTAAAGTGATTTTCTTGTTTTGTGGAAGCGTTTCACAAAACCTTTTTTTTAAGTGACTTAGGGTATATATCGAAGAAAGTGTTTTGTACTTTTAAAAAAGTTCTTGTAATCTGTTTTGAAGACAGGTGGTACAATGCAATATAAAATAAATACGTCGATTTAATAAATATATGTTTTACAGATAATTTTATTTTCTTGAAAATTGTTTCACCAGTTACGCCAGCTACCGCAATCACCAGTGAAACAATTGTAAGTGAAATAAAATTATATGTAGAAATATACCAAGTGTTTATTCATAAAATTCAAGTATTAGTAAAATGGTCTACTAAGTACCGAGAGTCTATTTAATCAGAGTAATAAAATTAATATCAGTAATATACTTTTTTTAAATTTTGTTGGACCATCTAAGGACCACATGCCAACTTCAATACCAAATTATTTACCATTGCGCCTAGCGATGAATCACAGAAACATCATCTTCATTTAACAACCACAATCTTCAACTCTTTTCGACAGACCTTGAAGGTTGTGACCACTTGTTCACGCACAGCAGAATCGCCAGAAGTATACTGAATGTGTTGACCAGGGCAGAGCAATTTATCTCACAGTTTATCCCAAAATTTAATGCATGTTCTTCAATGTTTCATTGTAGAATGACAATAAATCGCCTGTTACCCCTAAAAACGACTCAATTGGCTGTGATATCTAAAATATTCATCAAATACAGCTTTTTAATTTTAGACGATTGTCAACAGCATGTGTACCAACGTAACAGTTTTTTCAGCGGACACATGTAGCAGTGGAAATTGCACAATTGCACGAACTGTTTGATCAAACCTCGTATACTGTATCGAAGCCGTGTACCAAACATAATAATGATTTTTTGTTACTTCCATGTTCCTTAAGGAAATAGAAGTATGGTGATGGCAAAAAAAAACGTGTTCGAGATTATTGCAGATTTTGATTGTACACACTCAAAACATGAAAAAAGTCGTTTTTCGAAAAGTGTCTCTGTGTGTGTCAGTGTGTCTGTAGATTTTTTTTTATGGCAAACGATAACAGCCGCAAATTGAAACAGAATCAAATAATTTTTTGCATACAGCCCTCATTTGTAGAGTACTCAAGACTTATTGTTTTTGGTGAAGATCGGTTAAGGGAAACGGGTAGCTTACCAGCAACGTTTCATGTTTTAACAAGGGTATTTTCTATGGCAAACGATAACAGCCGCAAATTCAAACAGAATCAAATGATTATTTGCATACAGCCCTAAATTGTAGAGATCTCAAAACATGTTGTTTTTGGTGAAGATCGGTTAAGGGAAGGGGTAGTTTACCGGCTACGTTTTATGTTTTAAAAAGGGTAATTTTCTATATGACGAACGATAACTGCCGTAAATTCAAACAGAATCAACTACTCTTTTGCAAACCTTTTTTAGTTATACAGTACTCAAGGTCTGTTGATTTTGTTGAAGATCGGTTAAGGGAAAGGGGTAGTTTATCAGCAACGTTTTATATTTTAAAAAGGGTAATTTTTTTATGACGAACGATAACTGCCGAAAATTAAAAGAGAATCAAATAATGTTTTGCACACTTTCCTGAGTTGTAGAGAACTCAAGGTCTGTTGATTTTGGTGAAGATCGGTTAAGGCAAAGGGGTAGTTTACCTTCAACATTTTATGTTGTAACAAGATAAAAGTTTCCATGACGAACGATAACTGCCGCACATTCAAACAGAATCAAATATTTTTTGCATGCACCCCTGAATTGTAGAGGACTGAAGGTCTATTGATTTTGGAGAAGATCGGTTAAGAGAAAGGGGTAGTTTACCTGAAACATTTTATGATTTAACAAGAGTAAAGTACTTAATTTTCATAAATAAAGTATCCTGATAAGAATCTCATAATCCACTGTAGAAACGTAGATGAAATATCTATAAATGAAGAGGTTAGGTGAACGGTGTGGGGGTAATTTCCTTTTATTAAAAATTATAGTTGAAGGTGGAGGGGAGAATTTTTTATATGTGTACTACGTTATCGGCAACAAAGAAGTAGTTTTTTGTTAAAATTGCTTCCCGGGCTGTTTAGCCGTAGTCCAATGTTTTCTGCAAAACCAGAATTTTCGGCAGCGCCATCGACTGCCATCATCAGTGAAAATCGAGTGCGAAAACGTGAGGTGGTATACGTTAGTGACCACAGTACTGTGGTTAATGCTCAAGCAATAAGTAGAAAGACGTAGTTTTTATGGAAATATTTCATTTCGAATATGATTTTAAATATAAATCTTCCAACATGGAAGTCATGTATGGTTCTCCATACCGATATTTATTGTTGTGAACGGTGATTAATTGAACCGGTGAGTGGAAAAGGGGATTAAGTACATGGAACTTTACTTTTCAGGAAAAAACAATACATTCTACACTTTTTTCTGTTGGTTTGACTTAAATGTTGTCAATATATGTTGTACGCTGTGTACGATTTGTTCATATTTAAAAGTTCTCCCTTATTTTCCATTCATTGATGCCAATATTCGACTACTTTCTAAAACAAAGGACACAGTAGAACAATGAAATAAACCTTTTTTACGCTTTGAGGAAAAAGTCACAATAAATCTACTACACGGCGGCAAATTGTGAGTAAAATATTAAAGAGGACTGCAAAAGAGACAAAGAGATATGCTCTTTGCACGTATAAGAATGTATGTAAAAGTTGAAACGTATTTTACTTTGTGTAGCAGACCTCATATCCATTCCCAAGACAATATCAAAGCTATTTGTTACGGAACTATTAAAGTAAAATACAGTTTGTTTTGCTACTGAATTCTTCCAACTTTTAGCTCAGCCCAGATACAATTATCATATCTGTGGTATGTAGATGATTACAGACTTTTGTCGTTTTATGTATTAATTAATTATGGGAATGGCATATCATGTGTTCCTTGTTCCCACCCAGTGAGCAGGATAACACGTGACACACAGCATTAATTGTTATCTACAGACACTGGGCGTGATTGGATAACAAAAAAGCGTTAAATCCAATTTGTAACATAAAAAGAAAGTACCTTGTTATACTTTCACAATTGTTAGCTAAGCTGAATAAATCATAACCGTAAAATATTTCTTTTTTTTATCGGCCTTCTAAGGACCACATGCCAATGTCAATTCTTTACTCTTTGTTCTTTTCTTTTTTACCAATATTCATTCATCTTTTTACTGTGTCCCTTCTTCCTGTTTTCAGTCCACTTTGAACCTGCGTTATTCTCTCTCCTATCCTGGACTTCTTCCATTTTTAACACTTTTACCCGAAAAACTTCTCTTTCAATTGTTTCTTCTGCGTTTATATTATTTTTTTCTAAATCATTTTTTACCCTTTAATCCAACTTGATGTTGACTTCTTCCCTCACAGATATTTGAAAATTTGCTTTGTCAACCTATTGTCGTCCATTCTTTATAAATATCCAAAAAATAATAGTCTTCTTTTTCTCATTGTTTCTGTTATATTTTCTTTACTCTGATATATTTCATCATTACTTCTTACTTAATTTCAAGCCTTCTGAAATTTTTCGTAGGCCTATTACTTTCCTAATAATTCGTCTTTCCAATATTTCTAGTTTGTCTAAATTATAATTCAATGCTAGACATTCACTTGCCTATAGACATTCTGGCCTCACTAATGTACTGTAAAGCCTTATTTTCGCATTTTTAGATATGCGCTTTTTATTATAAATATCTTTAGTTACACCATATCTAATAATTTACTTATACCATCGATAATAATTCGTGTTTTGCTTTTTTTAATGTTGCCACGCAAACACTGATCGGTAATGGAGAGAAAAGTATTTACTTTTAACAACAACAAGGATTCATCAGAGTACGACAAATAAATGTAAAAACAGAATTATAAAGCAACTAGCTTCATTAAAGCAAGAAAGAAAACGAAAAAGCACAGATCCTCAATATTGCTCTACCAATGTTACATACTATATATGTAACGTTCCCTAATTCGGGTAGTGTCTTAATTCCTGAAAGTGTCATAAGAAAAACCAAAAGGGTCATAGACTGGAACCTGATGTAAACAAAACCACGCGCCGCGCTTGTACTCGATACGGATTTGTTAGATTAGTGGCCGCGCATCACTAAATCCTCCTAGCGATGTTAGAGTGCTTATCGACATCCTTGCCGGTTTAATCGAAAGTCATCATTGTATTAATTAGTACAAAATGTTAATAAGGTAATAGTTCGAGGGGTTAGTGGTAAAACTACCCAAATCCATGTTTTAATAATATTGTAAGATGTTTCAAAAACGAAATTTTTATGCATTTCTCATTTTCTTTTTCTTTTTTAACAGCTATGTAATGAATAAAAAAACTCTGCTAATAATAAAAATTAACCTATAAAATTGGTTTTTATGATTTATTATTGCACTTAAAAACCATTAATTTCAGTTTTCGGTAAATTCACATGAGTGGACTTGGGTAGATTTATCAACAAACCAACGATTTACTGCTGTTTGCTGAGTTAACATGAGTTAACACAAAACAAATTTAACTTGCTTTATTGTAGATTTTTAACTATTGTTTATAAACTATTGTGACTTTTAAAGTTTATAATTAGCGACTTCACTGGTGTAAGCGGTTATTCTGTTTTTCCTGAACAATACGAAGATTCGTGAGACACTCGTAATAATATTGTAACGAGCATTGTATTGAACAACCTAGAACATTCTCCGCCCCATCGTCCAGTCTGGCAGGTGTTGCCTCAGTTAAGGCCGTTCACAAGTAGGTTCCAGTGTGTTCAAGAACATTTTAGATACGCTTAAGTGGTGTGCACATTGAGGATGGAAGATTTCTAGAAGGCGTGCGCTACCTATAAAAAGCCACAGCAGCCGGTTTGTCAATTCAGTGGTGTTGAGGGATTTCTTTAGAGTTCCTGTGTTATAATTAGTGCGGAATTCTTTATAGTTGACATTATTATTGAGTGTGGACACTTTTTACTAGAATTGTAGTAAGACTACAATGTTGATTACAAATTATTAATTGTGATAATTAAAGCTGGTTATTAGTGATTTAATTGGTGCCTTGTGTTTTGTTTTCCACTATACCATACAACGATCAGCTAGACTGTCGTTAACAATATACGTTTCATTAAACAATAATTACAGCTTTATTTAAAATCTAAAAATATATATTGTTTAGTAGTAAACGTAGGAAATATAGTAGTATATATCTGGTATAAATATATTTAGTATTCATCATCATCATCATCATCACCACCACTCCAAAGGCCTAGGCATTTAGACCTGTTCCGGAACCCATTTCCTCCTCGGTTTACCGACATCCATCTTCCCAGTAGGGTGATAATCCAAGGCAGCCATAGGTAGACGGATATCAGGCATGCGATTCAAGTGTTCACACCATCTCCTTCTGTGGTCTTCAATCTTCTGGTGGAATGATACAACGTTTGAATCGCGTCTAATATCCTCCGATCCAAAAGGGAACAACCTTGCGTCCCTCTTAGAAATTTCATTTTGGCTGTTTGAATCCTCTGCACGTACCTTTTACCAAGAGTCCATATCTCACTAGCATACAAAAATGTGAGGACAGCCACAGTTTTATAAAATTTCATTCGGATATCCTTCTGTGTTTTATTTTTCAGGTACTTACGAATCGTTCCACAGATGCGTTTAAATTTTGTTAGCTTACTATCCCAATCAATATCGGTTCCATAAGAGGTATTACAACCCAGGTAATTAAAATGATTAACCTGATCCAAAATCTGATTATTCACGAGTATCTTAGTTCTTATAGGATACCTGCCCTGAAATGCATAAATATATTTAGTATATAGTATACATTTAGTAGTATATGTGTAGTAGGAAACGTACGCTAAAGATGTTTTTCATTTTAACAAATTAAGTAGAAAAATATAGCACAATTTCTGTTGTTTCCCGTCACAGGACGTAGAAAATAAACAATAAACCAAGATTGTAGTACCAGATTGTTTTCTTCAGGGGGACTAAGGTAGTTCCTAGTTCCTCCGCCGCAGCGCCACTGTGCTACATATATTATGTAAACGCACTATGTTTGCGGCTGCAACAGGATTGATTTCACATTGTCTCGTAGCGTGTACCTGTAAAATCAACTCTGTTTACACTTTGTTTTAATTATGTGTTGTTGTAAGGAACAATGTTTGGACATCTTTGAGAACTACTCATTGTTTATTCTTTTTCCCTTTTTACTTCCATGTTCCATAAGGAAATGGAAGTATGGTCATGGCGAAAAAAATCGTGTTCGAGATAACGGCTGATTCTGATTGTACTACCCTCAAAACATGAAAAAAAGTCATTTTCCGAAAAGTGTGTGTGTGTGTGTGTGTGTGTGTGTGTCTGTGTACAAATCTGTAAAGTCTGTATAGAATTGTTTCTATGGCAAACAATAACAGACGCAAATTCGAACAGAATCGAATAATATTTGCACACATTCCCGACTTGTAAAGAGCTCAAGGCTTGTTGATTTTGGTGAAGTTCAGTTATGGGAAAGGGGTAGTTTACCGGCAACATTTTATGTTTTACAAAAGTAATTTTCTATGACGAACGACAACTTCCGCAAAGTCAAACAGAATCAAAGAATTTTTTCCATATATCCCTAAATTGAAGACAACTCAAGGATTGTTGATATTGATGAAGATCGGTTAAGAGAAAGGGGTAGTTTACCTGCAACGTTTTATGTTTTAACAAAAGTAGTTTTTTCATGACGAACGATAACTGCCGTAAATTCAAACAGAATCAAATAATTTTTACATATGTCCCTGAGTTGTAGAGGACTCAAGGTCTATTGATTTTGGTGAAGATCGGTTAAGTGGAAAGGGTAGTTTACCTGCAACGTCTTATGGCTTATCAAGAGTACCGTAAAGTACTTAATTTTGACAAATAAAGTATCCTGATAAGAAGATCATAATAATCCACTGTAGAAACGTAGATGAAATATCTATAAATGAAGAGGCTAGTAGAACGGGGTGGGGGTAATTTTCTATAAATGAAAATTATATTTGAAGGGGGAGGGGATAATTTTTTATGTGTACTATGTTATCGGCAACAAAGAAGTAGTTTTTTGTTACAATTTTTTCCCAGGCTGTTTGGCCGTAGTCCAATGTTTTCTGCAAAACTAGACGTTTCGACAGTGCCATTGACTTCCAACATTAGTGAAAATCAAGTGCGATAACGTGAGGTGGTATACGTTAATGACCACAGTACTGTGGTTAAGGCTGAAGCAGTAAGTAGAAAGAAGTAGTTTCTATTGAAATATTTCATTTCAAAAATGATTTTAAATATAATTCTTAGAACATGGAAGTCGTGTATGGTTCTCCATACCGATATTTTACTTCCGTGTTCCATAAGGAATAGAAATGGGTAGTTTACCAGCTACGTTTTATGTTTTAACAAGGGTAATTTTTTTTATGACAAACGATAACTGCCGTACATTTAAATAGAATCAAATAATTTTTTCCATACGCTCCTGAATTGTAGAGGCCTCAAAGCTTATTGATTTAGTGAAGATCGGTTAAGAGAAAAGGGTAGTTTACCTGCAACATTTTATGTTTTAACAAGGCCAATTTGTTCTATGACGAACGATAACTGCCGTAAATTCAAACATAACAAACTAATTTTTTACGTAGATCCCTGTATTGTAGAGGACTAAACGTTTTACGTTTTAACAAGAGTAAAGTGCTTAATTTTGATAAATGAAGTATCCTGATAAGAACATCATAATAATCCACTGTAGAAACGTAGATGAAATATCTATAAAAGAAAAAGGTTTGCGAAGGGGGGAGGGGGTAATTTTTTTATAAATTAAAATGGTAGTTGATGTAGGAGGAGGTAAATTTTTATAAGTTTTATATGTTTATTACGTTATTGACAACAAAGAAGTAATTTCTATGGAAACATTTCATTTCACTTTAAAAAAATTCTATATTTTTCATTTTAATTTAAATCACTATGGGTGAAAATATATCGTTCCTGGCAGGCAAACATATCTCAATTATGTAATGTTTACTTTTCCAAAGTTTCATTATTGTGATTACCGCAATAAAAAGGCCGGCAGGACACACACATACAAAATTGTCGTTATTTCTGGCCTCACTCATGTTTATTTTATTATGTTTGCACGCTTTTTAAATGGAAAGAGCCGAAACCCACACCAACACAACGCGTGCGAGCCGAAAAGGTGGACATCGATTTGCTTCCTGTGGATCGCTGGGCAGTGTTGTTGTATTAAAGCAATTAATACAATCTGTGTAATTTTTCTATTATGATATGAGAATTATAAACTAATATGTGCATGTGTGTGTGTATGAAAAATATATAAATATTTTTCTACTTTAGAAAATTGTTTGCCCCTCCTTGAAAATATTTTGAACTCCCTGATGGCTAATTATTTACTAGCCTGTGTGGCATATAGCGTTATGACATGGATCAGAATGGTGGGTGTTAAACAGGAGACACAAGGAAGACATTAAGGAAGAAATGTTTTGCTGAGAAATTTATAATTATACGGGTGAACAGAATAGTCGTTCAGGAAATCAGAAGACACATGGAAAGAAAGAAATGAAGACTCGATTTTAAAAAAGAAAAATGACTAGTGTAGTATTGACACGAAAGACTTTGATAACACTATAGACATCCCTCGGCCCCTCGCAGCGAGTGTCCAATTTCATTACAGGTCTCTTCGTTCGACCTACAGACATTTTATCCAAAAGTACAGTCCTTCCTCACGAAGTTTTAATCCATCTGACATGGTGGTACCATTTTAGCCGATACGTAGTTTCTTCAGAACTCAAGCATCCACTAATTTAATTAATATTTAAATGATTTTAAATATAAATTCTAGGACATGGAAGTCATGTATGGTTCTCCATACCGATTTTTTATATGTGCACTACGTTGTCGGCAACAAAGAAATAGATTGTTGTTAAAATTCCTTCCCCGTGTGTTTGGCCTAGTCCAATGTTTTCTGCAAAACCAGACGTTTTTGCAGTGCCATCGACTGCTATCATCAGTGAAAATCGAGTGAGCTAACGTGAGGCGGTATACGTTAGTGACCACAGTACTGTGGTTAAGGTTGAAGAAAAGTAGTTTATATGGAAATATTTAATTTCGAAAATGATTTTGAATATGCTGTAAATCTTAGAACATGGAAGTCATGTATGGTTCTCCATACCGATATTTTGTTCTTTTCTTTTCGGAGCTGGTTGTACTTACCTCTCTGGATATTCTCATGCGCGCGGGCGTATGTGTGTGTGTGGGTAACACGAACAGACAGACCAGAGGGCGTACATAAAGCATTTGCAATGTTCATATTTGAGTACACGATACGGTGAGGATGCGGTGTTTTGAATTTTAATTAAGATTAAATTTAGGCAGAGTCGTGTATAACAATATAATAATTTTGTCAACGTATATCATTGTGGTCGCGGGGTAAAGCCCAGCGGTGTCGTGTCTGAACTCAACACTTGTAAATATTAACATTCTGAGCTAAGTAAATTACAACAGTGGCCGCGGGTATGTTCTGTACCTACATGGTTCTGTCATAATTGTCTGCCTACAACATTTCTCTCTCTAAATTGAGACACTTTATTTGCATATTCTAGTTTTAGTGGGCTGTCATAGGTTTCAGAAAGTTTCATTAGCGATAAAATATATTATTATATATTTGTGCTTCCTTAACTTAATGTAGTGAGAAATGTTGTTTTATTTAGGTAATCAAAATGTAGACAAAACGAACATTATTTTCTACAGTGAACTTTTATAGAGACAGTTTTGGAATACTAGTAGATGTCATTATATTACAGTTTTTGTATGCTATCTATTTTTAGATATTAAAGAGAAAAGCGAATTAATTAATCATCAATAAAATTTAATTAATTAAACAGTTACCAAAAGCGAAGCGTACTAGATTAGGATCTATCTAAATTTAAATAATTAATTATGCCAACTCTGTCGTATTTACTTGCTGAACTGCTAATTGTCATGTTCCTGGTACTTGACCTGGTCGTGGTTTAGGACTTGAAAATGGAGGCAACACTGATCAGACTGTTAACTTAAGGGATTTATTTTCTGATTGCTAATAAATAAATAAATAAACATTTATGACATGGCATTTGGGGATCAGTGGTAAATCCTTTGTCCTACTCTATTCGTAAATTGTTTTCTATCCTTCTTTGATTCACGCCTTCCCCAGAACCATCAACAATTATTTCTAACCATAATATGCATCGTAAAGTCTAGTTGAGTAAACCGTTTTTTCATAGGGATCTGCTAGTCCTTAATTATCGTCGACCACGGAACAATACGTTACGAGGTGGGTTCCATATTTTATGTAATAATTAAACTCTTTATACTTTCCGGAATTTAACTGTGTTGTTTAAAAAAAGAAGAGAAACATTACATGTATATACAAACAAGTTAACCTAAGCTTTTCGTATTTCAGTTCGTGACTTTAAAACCCTACAATTATTAATTTTCTATTGTATTGTATTTATTGTTCATAGCCTAAAGGTACCATACATACGATTTGCAATAAAAATTTTTATTACTCACATTCTTAAAAACGATGTAACAAAATCAGTTCTCGGGAAACTTTGGACAACGACGTACGTATCACGTTCATTAATCAATGTCTACCAATTCGTTTTTGTAAATAGTTACTAATTTACGATATTGTGACCGCAAGTGTGCTGTATATGACCTGACGATGGTCTGTGACCGAAATCGATCGTTTTTAAGAATGTGAGTAATAAAAAATGGTATTGCAAATCATATGTACGGTATCTTTAGGCTATGAACAATAAATACAATACAATAAAAAATTGAGATTATAGGTACCATTAGTAAACAATAAGTGTGTGTATATTATAAATACATCACATTATTATTACCTACAATTATTATTTTTAAAATTAAACACCCTTTTTATGATACCTGGTGTTCTAAAATTATATAAATTTTAAAACTGAATAATGTATACTTTGCTGTTAAATTTTAGTTTTATTTTTTACCCCCACAGAGTTATTATTATTTTTTAAATGTTCACGCTAAACATTCTTTGTTAGAATTGATCTAACTTTTGGAAACAGTAGACGTTTGTAGGGTAGAAATACGTTGGTAGGGCACGCATGTTTTACTTTAGAAGAATATTTTTGATGCATTCCAATGCACTCACAATGGTCGGTAGAGTTAAAACTGAGAACTTGCTTTTCTCGTTGAATAATAAAGGATAACTAACAAAACGCACGAAACCAGCAAGTTACAGAACAGAAATAAGTTTAACAAGGCAGTTAAGAAAAGTTTAGTATTAATCTTTTTTTGAAACAACTCTTTGTTAAATTTACCAAGTTATATTAAAATGCCATCTCTTTATTCCCTATACCAAATTGTACTGTGGCTAATGCTTATTACAAATGGTTGTTCATCCATGACACCATTCCGACAATACCCCGTACATTGCCTTTGTAAACATAAATAGATATGATATTTGTTATCTTCTTCTTCTTCTTCTTCTTCTTCTTCTTCTTCTTCTTCTTCTTCTTCTTCTTCTTCTTCTTCTTCTTCTTCTTCTTCTTCTCCTCCTCCTCCTCCTCCTCCTCCTCCTCCTTCTTCTCCTCCTCCTCCTCCTCCTCCTCCTCCTCCTCCTCCTCCTCCTCCCTCCCCCCTCCACCACATCCTCCTCCTCCACCCCTCCTCCTTCTCCTCCTCCTCCTCCTCCTCTTCAAGGAGTAGGTTATATAAACCTGTTCCGACACCCATCTCATCCTCGGACGACACACGTCTCTTCTATCAGTGGCTGTATAGTTCAGTACCGCTTTCGGCAATCGATCCTCTGTCATCCTTTGCAGACGATCCCACCATTGTCTTCTGTAAATTGAAATAATTTTATTGATGTCCTTTACTTCGAGTTCTGGTCTGATTCCTCATTCTTTATTCTGTCCTGCAATGCATAATAATTAAGGTTTATAGCTTACTATTACCAAGACACTTATAGCTTAGTCAGCGAGACTATAACTAGCTTACTTTATAGCCGAGATATTTGAAACGGCTCACTTGTTCTAAAGTGCTGTTGTTTATGACTATCTTAGTCCTCACTGGATATTTACCTTTAAATGCCAGGGTTTTGGTCTTTCTTACTGAAATTGCCAGTGAGTACTCTCTTGTCACTTCTTGTGACTGAAACATACCTCTTTGTAAATTATCCTTATTTTCTTGAATAAGAGCTATGTCATCCGCATACAGCAATATAACCAGTGCTACAATAGTGAAATTATATTTGTGGTACAATACCACAGTAAAAAAGAATACCAAAGTGATAACGTGTTTTATTTATGCCGAATGTAGATTAAGCATAAAAGTAGTTAAGACTGACCAGAGGGCGTACATAAAGCATTTGCAATGTTCATATTTGAGTACACGATACGGTGAGGATACGGTGTTTTGAATTTTAATTAAGATTAAATTTAGGCAGAGTCGTGTATAACAATATAATAATTTTGTCAACGTATATCATTGTGGTCGCGGGGTAAAGCCCAGCGGTGTCGTGTCTGAACTCAACACTTGTAAATATTAACATTCTCAGCTAAGTAAATTACAACAGTGGCCGCGGGTATGTTCTGTACCTACATGGTTCTGTCATAATTCTGTACCTATTAGATATGGTTTAGCTTCACATTTATAAAACTATGTAGTTATCATTTCTGAACTCAAATGTCTGATTCATCAAGTTACACTTTTCGTCACCTCTTTATTCTGTACGCTGAATTCTACTGTCCCTAATGGTTATTTAAAATGGTTGTTTAGTCAGACCTTGGATTTCAAAAGATTTCATAGTATCAGTTTGATGGCATAACTGTTGAACAACGACTACAATAATTGTCACGTCTCTTTTATGTACATAAACAAATAACTTCATTTACTAAGCTTATTGGTAAAATATTTTCTGGGTATCCAATGTGTGTTCCTTCGTAACCCTGTGAAAAATAAATTGTATACGTTAAGTTATTTATATCCTAATATTTCCAGTGCAGAAGGCGAATATTGTGCAGGAGCACCCTATATGGACTGTTACACAAAATCTCCCGTGGTGTGATTTAGATCACGCAATTAACCCATAAGTGGGTCAGAAAAAGGGTTTCGGCCACCCCTAACACAAACTTTTATTTACTTTACTAAATTATTATTTTCACAGATAAAAATTTCTAAGCTGAGACCGTAGCAGTACAACTCCTTTTCCCGTTTTTTAAACATATTTTTATATGTTTTCTGTGTCTTAAACCCCAAGACTAATTTTCCAAAAATTATCTAATCATAAATTTCAGTCGTCTTTAAGTTGATAACAACCATTAGCTGGACCGTATGGTTGTCAGGTAGAATCTTATTGATAATTAAACTAGAATGAGCTTAGAAGACGATTCCAAACCATTTAAATAGTTAATAATAATGACTCCTTTCTTACACCACGTAAGTAGCTTAAGGATAGGATGCCCGCTTAAAAAAAGCAGTTTGCCCAGCACATCAAAAAACCCAAGCGTTTCTTATGTACTGTAAATAGTACCCAAGCGTTTGGACTGCAAATAGAACTGTTTCTAATGTATGCGACTGGTTCACTGCAAACAGCCGGTCTATTGGAAGCCTTTCTGTCTCGTTAAACTAGTCCACCAATACGTTTTGGCGTCATATGCTGGATCCACTTTATAAATTGAAAAGTAATCAGTTTGCAGAAGAGTCATAATTTTGAGCTTAAAGCAGGAATCCCAGTTTGCTTTTCTTGGTTGTGACATAAGTTATGAACATGATGATGATAAGAGTAAGAAATCGGTATGGAGAACCATACATGACTTCCAAGTCCTAAAATTTATATTTAAAATCATTTAAATATTAATTAAATAAGTGGATGCTTGAGTTCTGAAGAAATTACGTATCAGCTAAAATGGTACCACCATGTCAGATGGATTAAGACTATCCTTAACCTTCGTGAGGAAGGACTGTACTTTTGGATAAAATGTCTGTAGGTCGAACGAAGAGCTAGCTAAAGGTAGCTGCGATCTGATTCCTGTAGTGAAATTGGACTCTCGCTGCGAGGGGCCGAGGGATGTCTATAGTGTTATCAAAGTCTTTCCTGTCAATACTACACTAGTCATTTTTCTTTTTTAAAATCGAGTCTTGATTTCTTTCTTTCCATTTGTCTTCTGATTTCCTGAACGACTATTCTGTTCACCCGTATAATTATAAATTTCTCAGCAAACCTTTTTTCCTTAATACGTTTGTGTCTCCTGTTTAACACCCACCATTCTGATCTATGTCATAACGCTATATTCCACACAGGCTAGTAAATAACTAGCCATCAGGGAGGTCTAAATATTTTCAAGGAGGGGCAAACAATTTTCCAAAGGAGAACAATATTTATATATTGTTCATACATACACACATGCACATATTAGTTTATAATTCTCATATCATAATAGAAATAATTACACAGATTATATTAATTGCTTTAATACAACAACATTGCCCAGCGATCCACAGGAAATAAATCGATGTCCACCTTTTCGGCTTACACGCGTTGTGTTGGTGTGGGTTTCGGCACTTTCCATTTATAAAGCGTGCAAACATAAGAAAAGAAACATGAGTGAGGCCAGAAATAACGAGAATTTTGTGTGTGTGTGTGTGTGTGTGTGTGTGTGTGTGTGTGTGTGTGTGTGTGTGTGTGTGTGTGTGTGTGTGTGTGTGTGTGTGTGTGTGTGTGTGTGTGTGTGTGTGTGTGTGTGTGTGTGTGTGTGTGTGTGTGTGTGTGTGTGTGTGTGTGTGTGTGTGTGTGTGTGTGTGTGTGTGCTGCCTGCCTTTTTATTGCGGTAATCACAATAATAAAACTTTGGAAAAGTAAACATTACATAATTGAGATATGTTTGCCTGCCAGGAACGATATATTTGCACTCATACGTGATTTAAATTAAAATGAAAAATATAGAATTTTGTTAAAGTTAAATGAAATGCTTCCATAGAAACTACTCCTTTGTTGTCAATAACGTAGTACACATATAAAACTTTTAAAAATTTACCTCCTCCACATCAACTACCATTTTAATTTATAAAAAAATTACCCCCTCCCCTCTTCAACTACCTTTTCATTTATAGATATTTCACCTGGTGCTTTACAATTCAGGACTGCATGCCAAACATTATTTGATTCTGTTTGAATTTGCAGCTGTTATCGTCTGCAAAAAAATTCTACACACACACACACACACTTTTCGAAAAATGACTTTTTTTCATGTTTTGATGGTAGTACAATCAGAATCTGCCGTTGTCTCGAACACGATTTTTTTCGCCATGACCATACTTCCATTTCCTCGTGGAACATGGAAGTAAAAAGTAAATAAGTATCAGATGATGTGTGGTACAATACAACGAACACTAAGAAACAAAACAAGAACTGGTACTAAATTAAAGTTCTCTAAAGTAATGACGATACCGGTTCTTACATATACTAGTGAAACATGGACGATATCTGGGATAGCGTTGCCATGACAACCGCTTGGTGTTACGACGAAGTTACAGTTTGCGTTTAAAAATTATTTAATCGCAAACTGTGTTAACGAATTTTCTATGTTAAACTCTCTGTATAACTTTCCGGTATCTCTGCGTATGTATGTGTGCGAGAGAGAGAGAGAGAGAGAGAGAGAGAGAGAGAGAGAAAGAGACAGTCAGAGAGATATAAAGTATACATAAAATAAGTGCAATGTACTGATTTCTAGTAAATGATACGGTATTTTATACACGGATTTGCATAAGATTACAAGGATTTTAATTAAGATCAAATTATGTCACATAAAAGTACGGCAACATAAAAATTTTGTCCACATAATTATGTTTTCGAGTTCGCAGAGTAAAGCCAAGTAATGTTGTGCCTGACCTTAACACTCGTAAACGTTAACACTCTGAGCTAAGTAAATTACAACAGGCGGCCGCGGGTTTGTTCTGTACCTACATGGGGATCTGTCACAGTCCTGCTCTTTCACTACTTATTTCTTCAAACTGGGGCACTTTATTTACATAGTCCACTATTTGCCAAAATTATTGTTTTAAACAATTTTTAATCAAAAAATATAAATTTTTATTTTATAATTAATATCAATTAAGCAACGTCAATCAATATAAATTATTAAGGTAGGAAATATTCAGATCTGAATCATCAAAAATGGAAGAAGCAAGAAGGAACAAAAATTATCTCTCAAGTGAAAATAACATTCAAAAATAAGAAACGTTTTTTAATTATTAACAATGTCAGCTGGATAGCAAGGAAACGGCTACTGTAGGCCAAGGCCAAATACTAGGCGTACAAAAATATCGCTGGTACGCAAGGAACAACCAGTATTTCAAATACTAGGTATTTTAAATACTAGGGGTATCACCGATACACAAGGAACAACGCGTATTACAAATACTAAGTGTATCAGAGGAACAGTAGTATTTTAGGAACACCTAGTATTTTAGGAACAAGTAGTATTTTTATATCAAGCGTATTTCGAGTAGAAAGTAGTACGAAGCCACTTTTTCGTCCTGAATACTTCATTCTCCGCAAAGAGACGAAGCTGTTTTTAATAAAGGAAATAATTCATCCTGCTGTTACACTTATTCTCGTGTGATATGCAGATATATAATACAGATTATATGCTAATAAATTATATATTATACTAGTCACCAACTTGTAACTAAAATCGGTTGGTAAAACTTTATGTTTTTACTCAAAAAAACTTTGTGTTCCGAGTCGTTAGTGAAATAGTTGTATTTAATTATATTGAGTTATAACCTATAGAGTGGCTGATGTTAGTAAGCTATATTATACTTTTTATTAATGTGATTTTAACTTCACTACACATCTCACGTAAATGATGAGATTGTTGTAATGGACATTTATGCACTTTATCTAGTCCTGTTCCTTAAATATCTGTAATGCATTTAATTTACTTTTGTTGTTGCTTATTATTTATAAGTTTTTATTTATGTATTTATATTTATTTTGTTAGGATTTGTTTTTTTATTTTTATTTGTAAAATTTTGTTTATTCTCATTCACTCTTGTGGCTTACTGTTATGTTTTTATTATACGTTTCTGATGTTTTTTCACATTATTTTTTGTGGTATTACGTGTAGGCCTACTCTAAATTATTTCATTGCCCCGAGTTTCGCATCTTATTTGTCTAACCAATGTTAGTTTGTTTACTACTAGTGAAAACTTAAATTGGTATTCCCAAAGGGAGATAGGCCTATAAATTCTCTAGTTTCTTATTTTCATTTAAACAGTAATAGTTTAATAAAGTCACAGTGTAAAGTAACACTGTTAATACTTTTAGTTTCAATTTATTTCTTATAACAAATTATATAGTATAGGTTATATAATATCTTCAAATAAATACACAGCAAGTAGGTTTATTAATATATTAATAGGTTTATCTAGGTGAAAATAAACCTACTTGCAGTGTATTTATTTGAAGATATTACACAGGAGACCTGCAGGAAACTCAAAACGAGTTACTTACAAAGGATAATATAGGTTATGTATATATAGTATATAATAACAGGTATTTGTACCTGTTATTTTTTTGGAACGGTATTTTCATACCTAGTATTTTAAAATAACAGTTTAGCCCACCTCTAGTCGCCAGAGGTGCAGATCAGAAGATACTCGAAGATGACTGCCGCAATTGCAGTCGGAACGTTTGGATTTACAAGAAGATTACTACGGTCCAACAGCCCGGAAAATAATTTGACTGAAGAATACTTCGTGTAACGCTATAAAATCTTCCTCTCCGAAAAAAAAACAATACAAATTCAAGAAAATTAAACGTTGTATGCACTTTTTCTTCCTTTCAACCACTCCTTTAATCCATCCAGTGTGCACTCTTGGTCTGGCGTCACCATTAAGTGCCCTGAGATATTTTGAATATAAAACAACAAGATAGTTAGGAGAATTGGCAAGAACATGTTTTAACGTGGAAGGATAAGATACAAATGTATATTATTATTCGAGTTATGGTCTGTCGTGGATAAAAGAAGATGAGAAAAACTATGACTTCATTAAGAGAAGACGGTTCTCTGAAATCTTCCGTTGGAGACACGGAATTAGGTAAGACACTCACTGGGTGTATTCTGCACTAAAACATAACATAAAATATACGACCTTACATATTTTTAAAGTTTAAACAGAAAACGACTTGGGAACAACTTCAAGTTCGTTTTAGTTTTATTCCCGAGTTTCTAAAACTTTTATTTCTGTAGTTCACTGCGTCTGTACAGCGTGCATATATTCATTGCACTTTGGCGTATTTGATATTCTAACTGTAAAGTAAAGTATTATGGTAAAGTTTATTTTCTTACTGTTTTGTTTGTTTTAACAGGAGGTACAAAAAATAGTGACGTATGACGAGAAGAAGAGATGTATATCCGGTTACGTCAGCATTACCAAGGGGTCTCAGAGCCGTGGAGCCGTTACATAATCACAAAACGGTACTGTATCTTTATTTGTTCCTACAATCATTTTCGATATTTCGACTATGTGATTGTTTGGCTTTGACCTTTAGTAAATATCGCACATAATTTTATGCATGTGAAATAAATACACACATTTTAATTTCGCATGTTGCAAAATAGTTGGCTGGCGATTGCGGTTAGTGTTCTTAGTCCTTTTTTTTTAATGAATAATGATTGTAGCAGTAGTATATCACAGTTGCGTACCTGTGACGCGAAAAGTTGATGTTGTTAGGTTAACATAAGAACTGAAATTACACATGAAAAGCGATACGTGTGCAATGGAAACCTCGTTTTTTAGCGAAAACTACGAAAAAACCCCAAATCGAAACCCCGCCTTGAAAGTAAGGCGGGTAGGCAAGGGCCTTTGCCTGTTACTATACATGTCTCTTTTTTGGGCCAGAACTATTCGGTAGTATTCGTTTTCCAGCAAGTACTCGTTTCCTGGCTAACCATAAAGAAACGTCCATTATATACAATATGTACCGTGTATGTTGTCATTCTTTAACACATTGTTTTTTGTTTTTCTGTTAACCATAAATATTGTAACGGTACATATGACACTACATACACCAACGTACCGAAAATTAATTTGAAAGCCACTACTATTAAGAATACATAAAAGGTCAAGAATACCACCATGGATAAAGAAGGAGAAAGTACCATATGTTAAACTAAGTGAATTATCATAAAAAAGGAATTACTAGTAAATGTACCGATAAAGAGGAAAAGAAGACTAACAACGAGACGACTGACATACCTTACACAATATATCAGTGAGAAGAACACAATGGAAACCCAACAGAAGGAGGAAGATCAGTGAGGAGAACACAATGGAAACCAAAAGAAGAAGGAAGATCAGTTGGAAGGACACAACAATAACGACTTCAAGAAAGAAGAAAGAAGAACAGAAGGAAACAAGTGAAAACCACATCATGTATAAAATAAATAAGAGTGAGAAAGAGATCAGTGAAGGAAAGAAGAAAGATATCCAGACCAGACACAAAAAGGGAAATAAAATGAAATATAACAAACTAACATAAACCTAGGAAGGAATAATGGTACAAGAAGAAAGAATAAATGTTAATTAATTACATGATATAAATCCCTAAGCTCTATGGTAAAGTCAACACTGACCACAACTCATTTATTGAATACATTCCTTGTCCATGTAAAATAAACTGTAATCAATAAGGACTAATTATTGTAAATAAAGAATAACCAAGAAAATGAATAAGACTAGGATAAGTTTATTTCAGCTAAATGATGTGTAGACATAGAAAGAAGACTATGTCCAAAATATAAATAACCCGTTGTACAGTGGAATTGATGTTAGAAAAAACCCACTAATTAACAATAATTAAGACAATAGAAAGTAAACAAAAGGCACTATAATAACTAACAACAAATGTACCAACATTAAATGAAAGCAAATCAATCAGATATAATGCAGAAATACAAATCCAGCAGCAACACATTAATGCTACCTAGTATGCAACATAACCTAATCTGGGCAACCAGTTTTCAATAAAACTGAAGAAAAACAAAGCCAAAATAATATCAAACCAAAATGTATTAAAATGTGAAGTAAATAGATGATATAAGGAACGTTTTGTATACAATAGATGATGTAATGGATAAATATAAAAGCTATATTTATGTAATCCAATATAACTATATGCTTGTAATAGCAAAGATGCCTGATGCAACCAAATTATGTTGTAAACTTATTATATAAGAGTAATAACTCAACTAACAACTTGGAGTGGGACAGAATACCGTTCAATTGAATAAATTCAACAAAGATAACTACCTAAATAATAAACATAACGATAATAACAACAAAACTATATTAACAACTAGCTGCAAGCAATTTTGATAACATCTAAACCAAGGTGATAACCAGTACAAATGCAGAATGAACTGCTGCACATTGAGAACAATGTCATTAAAACCATTATAAGAGTCATTTAGACAACAATGAAAATAATATGGAGAGAGTATTAAACATATAATAATGTAACTCCATGAAGTATGGCAAACATACTTGACAAACCATAATTAAGACAATAAACCTATAATATAAGGAAAAAGAACGCTATCCATAGTGACTGAAACCAATAAAGTGTAAATAGGCCCTATTAGAAAGTAATTAAATGTTAATATTATTATAATATAAGTAATAAACAATATGTATAGCCATAGACTTAGGATTGAACCTATGAAAACAGACATAGTGTAATTATTAAGGCATAGTTTTAAGGGAAAAGTGAATAGTAAGATAAGAATACGTTATTACCATCAAATATGGAATAAAAACAATGTATTAAAAATAATTAATAGCTTAATGGACACTATGTATTTATACCAAGTGCGAATTTAGCAACCCCGAATCCGAAATATATGATGAGGGGATTCAAATAATCGTCATTAAAAAATAGAAACGATAAGGGTAATAAAAATAACATCAGTGCAGTTATAATTAAGATATTTGACTTATGAAAATAATTGTGAGATGCTTAGCCCATGCGCTTGGGTCTGTGAACCACGGATTCATAATCTCAAAACCAGCGACTGACGCGACTTTAAGCGTCTATTTTAACGAAGCCCGCCGAGGTTAGACGAATTAAAATTTATTAACCAATCAGATCCTATAAAAAATACGAAGTGCATCATCCCGACAGAGAAATCGGAGATAGTTTTTCACCAGCAACGAGAGCAACTACACGCTCGGCAATCGTCCAGAAAAACGTGCTTTTGACAGCGAACAGCTGTAAACACACGCACTAACCTCAAACCTTGAGTGGAGGTTATGATAACTGAAGAAGATAGTGCAGTATATTTTCAAGTGAACTAATTCGGAGTATATGCGCATAGGAGTGAGTGCAGTGCTGTCATTAAAATTAATTAATTAATTAAAGAATTTTAATTAATTGGAAAAATTACGAAAAAGTGTAAACCCTACGAACGACCAGTTACGCAAGTATCAATACCCATAACTATTATACTATGTTGTCAAGTAATATATAAGTAAAAGAACGCTAGTAGCGAATCGAATTAACGTCAGTTAATCGATAAATTGCCCAATTCCAAAAGGAAGGGAACTTAGAAATATAGATAAACAATGACAAAATTGAACGCTTTCAGTAACGACAATTTTAATTATTCATATGATTCTAATGTATTAGCATAAGCAAAGACGTTGTATAACCAATGAAGGGAACCTGTACCCTAATCATTAGGAAGTTAAGAACGTTTATATTTTATTTTAATAATTGAACTTAGAGTTACACAAGAGGGTAACCTAAATGTATCAAATGAAGTACAAGTACCTGTGTTATGTACATCCAATCTAGGAAATAATTCCGAACCATGACACTGAATCTAAATAATTATTATCACATATTAAATAATTAATGCATCAATGAAAAATAACTAATAAATTTTAAACAAACCAGGTCACACGAACCTGTATTAACTTCAATGATTAACCATGAACAGTTGTTCATATTTTGTATTATTTCAAGTTAACCATCAATGATTTTATGTTTTGTCTACTTATTATTACAGTAGTACTTTTTATTAGCTATGTGTATTCTGCATACTCAAAGAACCTACTACCACTACAAGTTGTATAAAACATTATAACCTATTTGTTTACTAACAGAAAATATTCGACTAGCCAAATGCAGTCATACCAACCTGAGATTTTTAAATGTTTTAGAGTCCATGTTCTAATTTAATTGTTAACCAGAAGGAAAGTAAATTATCTTATTGTATCAAATTTTAATTGTTCTAGAGTTGAATAAACCACTATTGTCATATGAACCTTTAAAAGAGTTGGCTTTTATTGTAAACAGTAGATACAGCTTGGTGAGAAATCCGAGACGTCAAAAACGTTAAGCTCTTTATTTAAATTATTACTGTGTTATAAACATTGTATAACACATTGTAACATATAACATATAATTATATAAACATATAAGCATTGTATAAACGTTTTTTTCCTCAGCCATGGGTTTTATTTATTTCAACAGTAAACTAATAACCAAAAACCATTGTCACCTAACCTCACAAATGAAAACAACACATATTTTCGCTTTGCATTAAGAAATAGGACAATTTACAGTTAGTACACTTCTTCTTTTCCACATCGTAATATATCGATACAATCGCATATTAAAAACATTGAAAATGTACTGCAGGAACGGATAATGGTACAGTTCCCGCAAAACAAACAAAACATAATCTTATGATCAGAACCATAGTCATAATTGAAACCGCGACTCTACGAAACAAACAATCAAATGCTCTTTGTCAGATCAGTTTTCAACTGAATCGTACAGATCACTTGATACATTTCCTTCTTCATCAACAGACATAGTCAACATGGCATTAATTTCATGTCGCGTGTTGAATAAAACATATGTAGTCTTGTTTTCATTTCCATAATTTGTTACTATAGTAACCGAACACAGGAAACTGCTAAATTTCCTATCCCCAGTGTAGAGTCACTGATGGATGTGCCTGAGTATGGCCGGCTCTAGTAGAAGGCCGGAATATTATATGTGGCAACACTGAGCTAAAATTTAAGGCCGACAAGACGATCTCTTAATTTATGTATTCCAATAATCAAACCGCGTCATTTTTAGTTACCGGTTAACAGCAGTTATATAATTCTTCATTTTTTGTAAACTAAAAGTTTACTATCCAAAATACTGTTATATTTTTTAAGAAATGTAATAATTAACTCATTCATAGGATACGAATTCAATAATCTATACAAAATTAATTCATTAGGCCTAGTTCACTAATTTCTTTAACTTAAACGTATAGTACTAATTACGCACAGACATATAATTCAGATTTACCTTTAAATAGGCCTACTCATGATGCTAAGTAATGGTAAGAAATTAAATCAAAACATATCATGTTCACTTTAGCTATTGTATTACACTATGCTTATAGGTCTCAGACGCAACGTTGCCACGTTTAATATTCCGGCCTTCTACCAGAGCCTGTCATGCCCTGAGTTGTGGCAATTGAAGTGGTTAGGACATGGAAGTAGGGCAAATAAAGCAAGAAAACTGAAGCAGTTGCTTGCAGTAAAGCCGGATGGTCAGAGACTAAGAGGAAGGCCAAGGAAGATGTATAAATCATGCATTGAGAAACTGGGGCTGAACCGTAGAAAGAGTTTACAGGAAATGTGCATAGACAGAAGAAGATTGAGACAACTTAAAATCCGATGGTGAGAGGCAGATAAAGAAGAAGAAGAAGAAGAAGAAGAAGAAGAAGAAGAAGAAGAAGAAGAAGAAATAAGCACCTAGTTTCACACATTATTAGATTCAGCCGAATATTTATCCATCAATTGCTCCTCTTAACTTTAAGTACGTCTTTATTTAGGGTAAAAATTTTAATATAATCTATTTTTTCTTTTTCCATCATGATAAATGTTCTTAAGTCTTCTGCTTTAAAGTAATCAGTCATTCATCAATCTTTATAAGCAGACGAAATCAAATTAGCTTCTTTTTTAAAGGAAAATAATATTGTCATTAAAAAAATATTTATTTAAAACTTTTATAATATTTATATAATTATTTTATAAGAAGCAGTAGTAGAAGAAGAAGAAGTACTAAGTTGAAGAAGTTGAAGAAAAGGGGGATGGTTTGGATTGAAGATGGATGGAAGAAACCAATACTAGGTTTTTAATAGCGAGATATAGTATTTAACAAAAGTAAATTTAATTACTTTCTATTCACAAATTTTCTTTTATTAAAGATATAATATAGATATATTAATAGTCCTCCAGAAATAAATAATTATCTGTTGTCAGTTGAAAGTTAATCCAAATTACCTGAAGGGACAAATTGCAATATGCATGAACGTGAGATTAGAATAATATGATACTTTGTGAGAAGATGTGACGTTTTCAATTTTAATTAAGAGCAAATTAGAACAGGGACAGGTCCTGCCAACACAATAATTTTGTCAACGTATATTGTTATGGTCGCGGGTTAAAGCCCAGCGGTGTCGTGTCTGGACTTAAACGTTAAAACACTGAGCTATGCAAATTACAACAACGGCCTCGGGTCCGTTGTACACAACATGCATTATTCTATCATCATTTTCCCTTTTCCCCTAATACTTTGACCACCGCTCTAAACTGTGACAATACATTTTCACATTTCTGTACTTTAAAACACGTATTGTCTCATTTGCAGTAAAAATGTTACATTTTAGTAGTTTTATTGAACGAAATTTAATAAAAAGGTATACTATATTTTGAAATCGATATATAGGCAAGACAAGTTTCTCGTAAAAAAAAAAAAAATAGATGTAGCGATATGAAAATCAGATGAAATTATACAAAACGTTTCTTACTATACCTTTCACCCTCCTGCAATCATTTTCGATATTTCAATTATGCGATTGTTTGCCTTCGATCTTCAGTGAATATCGCACATAATTTTATGTAGATAAAAGAATTATACAAATTTTAATTTTGTATGTTGCAAAATACTTCTCTGGCAATTGCAGTTGGTGTTTTTAGCTATTTTTTAAATGAAAAATCATAGTAACAGTTGTATATCACAGGTCGTATCGTACCTGTGACGCCAAAAATTGATGTAGCTAGGTTAACATGAGAACTGACATTACACACGGAAAGCGTTACGTGTGTAATGTAAAACTTGTTTTCTTGGCGAAAACTACGGAAAAACCCTACTCAAAAGTAAAGCGAGGCCACCCCTTGCCTGTTATTATACATATCTCCATTTTGGTGGAAGAACTGGGTTTTCAGTAGAACTCGTTTTTTCGTTAATACTCGTTCTGTGAATAGATCACTGAAAACCCACCGAACTCAAAAATAAGCCATGCATATTACTATACGTTCATATATAAATTATAAATGTTTATAGGCATATATAAGCCACGCCTACAAAAAGAAACATTCATTATGTACAATATGTAGACCCTATGTTGTCATCCCTTAATACATTTTTTTTGTTTTCCATTAATCACAAGTATTTTTATTGTTTAGTTTACATTTGCTCTTGTAGTGTTGTTAATTTGTCAACTCAAAAAAGGTTAGGTTGTTTATTTTAAGTGTTAATGTGTTTTAATGATTGTATATACACATTAAATGTAATGTTTTCCTCAACCATGGCTTTTATTTATTTCAGTAGTAAACTAAAACCCAAAATCCTTTGTCACTTAACCTTACAAATGAAAACAACACGTAATTTCGCTTTACATTAAGGAACAGGACAATTTACAATTAGTACACTTCTTCTTTTCCACATCGTAATGTATCGATACAATCGTATATAAAAACATCGAAATGTACTGCAGGAACGGATAAAAGTACAGTTCCAAATTTTCTTATATGAAAAAAAAATTAAAAATAGGCAGTCATTGAGGACTGCCGACAGAAGTGAAAACTTAAAACTATGAAATAACAGTGGTTTTTTTGGATATTGAAATTAATTGTAGTATCAAAAATTAAAATTTTTGTAAATTAAAATCTTTAACATCAGTCTGGTTTTCACATCTATCGGCACTCCGAGCAACATTTATATACATTTTTATATGGTTTACTTATTAATCAAAACATATGATGGGCTGCGCAAGCCCAGTACAAAATATAAATACAACTTAATTGACATAATCCAAAATTTCGATAATATAAGCTAATAAAAAATAATTTTGAATTAGTAAGCATATTTTCAAAATTCAACACACAAATCTAAAATTATTATAAAATTTTATAGAATTTTTAATTTTAAAATCCGCGGCAAAAATACTATCGAACAACTAGAAATTTGTTTTACCACGCTAGTAAGATAACTCCTACTCATTGCATGATGTATGGCAGAGGTCAAATATCAAAAATAAAAAATAAATAATATCAAATTTTTAAACGGAAATATTGATACGAATATTGGAAATATTTGAAAATACATGCTTTGTTTATGTTATTCATTTTTCTATATAAAAATATTAACATATTTAGTACTCACTTTTGTACTGCACAGTGATCCTACATTTGAACATTTAAAATAATGATCAAACTAAAACACAATTTAAACAATGCACAGTATACACACATTAAACTTTCCACGTAGTCAATTTAACTTTACTTATATACATATACACAGCACTAATGTTACAATCTTACAATAATAAAAAACTATTAAAAATACATACTTCGACATTAGACATGACGAAAAACCCTAAGTTAACAGCCAGACGGACAAATAACAATTATGTAAATATCATATAATATAGTATAAGTAATTAATAAGAATAAAAATAATGTAAAATAGATCATAAGTATTGCGTTAATTGTTAATACGGAAAGCCGAAATCGCGCTAGGGATCGAACACGCGATAGCAAATTCGGCAGCGTAAGAAACTCCAAAATAAAGTACGTAAACGATAAAAGTGTGTTAAATAGTATAAATAGTATTACAATTGTATAATATAATTGTAGTATAATAGTATTACACGCAAGTATAATCTATACTTTCACTGCTGGCCACGCGCAACACGTCATACTTATAGCTACAGATATACTGTTAGCATTTGCATGTCGGTGACGCGAACTCATAAGATTTTACCCATCAAAAAATCGCGCTAGGGATCGAACACGCGATAGCAAATTCGGCAGTGTAAGAAACTCCAAAATAAAGTACGTAAACGATAAAAGTGTGTTAAATAGTATAAATAATAGTATTACACACAAGTATAATCTATACTTTCACTGCTGGCCACGCGCAACACGTCATACTTATAGCTACAGATATACTGTTAACATTAGCATGCCGACATTATCATGTTGGCATTAGCATGCCGGTGACGCGAACTCATAAGATTTTACCCATCCAAAAATCGCCCAACGTGCCTATAGAAGTTTTCACTTCAAAAAATCAATTATATGAAATAGTGATTAAGTTACCAGTGGTCAGCAAATCTGAGGCGCCTTGGATTCGAATCCACCACAAAGGGAATAGTTGACATTCAGCCGGACTGTGGCCGGTGTGTATAGTAAGATTCTAAGATCCTACGTCTGTGAGGAAAAAGTTTAATACCGTAGAAAGAAAATTAATTACATTCCAGGAACTATGAAATACTTGTTAAATATGAACTATACCTAAATATTGTTAAGATATTACAGAACAATCTACGTGTTTATCTAATGTTCCAGCGGATTCCAGCTGTAATGTGTGTGTGTGTGTGTGTGTGCGTGCGTGCGTAATGCTGCTACTTTGCGGTGAAAGACAAATATCGGCTCAATTCCAGACAGTATCGGTCGTGCATTCGTAGAGTGCGGTTATAAGTTTGTGCTCCGTTATCTCTTGTGTTATCTCTTGTGTTATTGTTTTGTTATGTTTATGAATATAGTTTATCATCTTAGTTTAACATTTATCTAATCTGTATATACTGTGTCTGTTTAGACTTCCAGTGCGTGCGTACGCTGTGTGTGTGTGATTGTGTGTTAGTGTGTGTCCAACTTGTCAACATACAATAATGAATTATCAGCAACCAGGCCTGTCAACTAACGTTGAACCTGTTCCTACAGTCCACTCAGGAACTTCAGTACCTCCAATGTCGCAAAATGCCCCTCAATCCTATAACAGTCAACAGCCAGGCAGAAATGTTAATGTTGATTTCACACAACACGGATCCCACAGCTGGCAGATGGTGAAAAAACGAAAAAGAAGTCGTCAATCTTCAGAAAACACATCTGAAACACACACTCAGCTTAATGACCACAATCGATTTACGGTGTTACCTATAGATGACCCTGATGACGTCCAACCTACTCAAGTCTTAGCTCAGCCGAAAGTACCTAGACCTCCTCCTGTATACCTTCATGGTATCGTCAATTACAGTGAAATGATCAATAATCTTACAGCAATTTTGGAATCAGAACAGTACACTACTAAATCGTTCGATGACAATACGGTGAAAATCAACACTTTTGCACCTGATTCTTACAGAAAATTAATTCGTCACCTCGAGGACGAAAAAATTATTTACCATACTTATCAAATTAAAGACCAGCGAGCATACCGGGTTGTCATAAGAAACATTCATCCTAGCATCGGTGTACACTTTATTAAAGAAGCACTAAAAGAAAAAGGACACTCGGTCAGAAACATAATCAACGTTCGACACAGAGTCGAGAAAACACCCCTCCCTCTCTTCTTTGTTGATCTTGAACCTGCAGCAAACAATAAACAAATATATAGCCTAAGGTCTTTAGGTAACATGCAGATTGCTGTAGAACCACCTCGGAGAAAAAACTTTATCATACAGTGCACTCGTTGTCAGTCATACGGTCACAGTAAGACGTATTGTAGGAAACCTTTCCAGTGTGTCAAGTGCGGAGGTGAACACAACTCCGCAACTTGTTCCGAATCTAAGGATACACCAGCCACACGTGCATTATGCGATGGTCCTCATACAGCTAATTATAAGGGCTGTGAAGTTTATCAAAACCTGCAGGCCAGAAAAAGCCCCGTACGAAACTCCACACCTAGGAGAACCCCTTCAATGTTTAGGACTATGAACACGGAACAGAACATGAATACCCGTAACGTCTCTTCTCCTACTTACGCTCAAATTGCAGGACTACCGCAACACTCAGAATCATCGCCCCCTTATGACAGCAATCTCAAACAGACAGCAAATGAGGACATCACTCTTTCACACTTCCTGACAAAATTTGAGACTATGTTCAGTCAACTCATGCAGCAAAATAGCGTCATGCTTAATCTCCTTACAACACTTGTCAATAAACTTTCTAATTAATAATGAATAACAATTACAGGATTGGATTATGGAACGCCAATGGACTCTCTCAACGCACCCTAGAACTCAAAGCTTTTCTTCTTGAAAACAGATTAGACGTAATGCTTATATCTGAGACACACTTCACAGACAGAAGCCATATTAGGATTCCAGGCTTTACTGTTTATGATACCCAACATCCGGACGGGACAGCTCGTGGCGGAACCGCTCTGTTAATCCGAAACAATATAAAACATTATCTCTTCTCTAACGTCAAAACTGCTCACCTACAGGCGACCAACGTTTTAATTGAAGATCAAAGAGGCCCTCTAATTGTTTCTGCAGTCTACTGTCCCCCAAAACACAGAATCAATGAAACTGACTTCAGCTCTTTTCTTGGAACTCTTGGTGCACGTTTTTTGGTGGGAGGTGACTTTAACGCAAAACACCCGCAATGGGGTTCGAGATTAGCTAATCCAAGAGGTAGAATTTTATATAACGTCATTAGACAAGAATCCCTGTCCTTTCTGTCCACTGGTCAACCAACCTATTGGCCTTCTGACACAAATAAAATACCTGACCTAATTGATTTCTTCTTAATACGAGGCTTGTCTCATAAATACTACAAAGTTGAATCTTGCCTTGATTTGTCCTCAGACCACACTCCAATTATTGCCACTATTAGCAATACTATAATTGAGTCTGAAAGTCTACCAACACTCACAAATCGTCTTACTGACTGGGATTACTTTAGAGAGCTTGTAAATTATAATATCTCGCTCGAACTTCCACTCCACACGCCTGCTGAATTGGATGCGGCTGTAAATTCTCTCACCAGTACTTTTCAAAAATCAGCCTGGGAAGCTACACCTTGCAATACAGCGAAGAATAAGCACTTGAACCTTCCTCTGGTTGTCCGGAAGAAATTAGCTGAGAAGCGTAAATTGCGACGAATTTGGCAGCATACTCATCATCCGGATGATAAAAGAAAGTGGAATTCCGCGGCCAGACAACTTAAACGATTGTTGGAAAATCTAAAGAATGAAGGGATTCAGGATTATCTAGAAAATCTGTCACCAAATGAAAGTACTGATTATTCTCTGTGGAAGGCTACTAAACGATTAAAAAGGCCACTATTACAAATACCACCAATACATAAACCAGATGGTAGCTGGGCGCGCAGCAATACAGAGAAATCCCAGGTTTTTGCCGAACATTTGGTCAACGTTTTTCAACCTGAAGCCAGCAAGAACGTCTCTTTCGATGAAGAGGTACAAAGATACTTACACTCCCCGCTCCAAATGACTCTACCTATTAAGCCTTTTAAAGTTAAGGAAATCAAGGAAATAATCTTGTATAATTTGAAAAGTAAAAAGGCTCCCGGCATTGATTTGCTATCGGGGAAAGTTCTAAAGGAGCTGCCTCACAAAGGCGTTGTACTAATAACATACATTTTCAATGCCATACTCAGACTCGAATACTTTCCTCTTCTCTGGAAATCGGCTCAAGTTATCATGGTCTTAAAACCTGGTAAAAACCCTCAAGAGCCCTCTTCTTATCGACCCATAAGCCTTCTACCGATACTTGGTAAGATCTTTGAAAAGCTGTTTGTAAAACGACTTATGCCAACAATTGTAGAAAACAACCTAATTCCCGATCACCAATTTGGTTTTCGAGAAAAGCACTCTACGGTAGATCAAATACACAGACTAACAAATGTTATCAATAAATCGCTGGAATCGAAGATGTTCTGCTCAGGTGTGTTTCTCGACGTTTCCCAGGCATTTGACAAAGTCTGGCATCATGGACTCTTATATAAAATAAAGAAAAATCTGCCACATAATTGTTACCGTATCTTACATTCCTACTTAGTGGGCAGAGTGTTTCAAGTCAAGTACTCCGATGCTACTTCTCCTCTATTACCAGTGGGGTCGGGTGTTCCGCAGGGTAGTGTCCTGGGTCCTCTGCTCTACCTCCTGTTCACCTCGGACTTACCGTCAGCAAGTGAAACCACTGTTGCTACCTACGCCGATGACACAGCGAT
This sequence comes from Magicicada septendecula, assembly GCA_034769895.1. Classification (NCBI taxonomy): domain Eukaryota; kingdom Metazoa; phylum Arthropoda; class Insecta; order Hemiptera; family Cicadidae; genus Magicicada; species Magicicada septendecula. The sequence continues at coordinate 883,503,114 of CM068368.1, read as the reverse complement.
CCTAGCGACACACTCCGACCCCTCAATAGCATCTCTTATACTACAAGAATCATTAAACAGCGTTCAGTTATGGCTTGATAATTGGCGCATAAAAATCAATTCATCGAAGTCAGTCCACGTTACCTTCACCACACGTAAGGCAAACTGCCCTCCAGTCACAATTAACGGTCAACCAGTACCGCAAGCTGAAAGTGCTAAGTACCTTGGGATGCATCTGGACAGGAGATTAACATGGAAAAAACATATAACATCTAAGAAACTTCAACTTAATCACAAGGTCAGAAACATCTATTGGCTTATAGGCAGACAATCACGGTTAAGTCTCGTCAACAAACTCTTGATCTATAAAGTCGTGCTTAAACCGGTATGGACTTATGGTATTCAACTTTGGGGTACTGCAAGTACAAGTAATATTGAGATTATCCAGCGCTTTCAGTCCAAAACACTTAGATCAATAGTCGACGCTCCTTGGTTTGTCTCAAATAACTCTATACACCGCGACCTCAAAGTTTCAACCGTGAAAGAAGAAATCATGCGCCTCTGCAGGACTCACATCTCCAAACTAGAACAGCATCCCAACCACCTGGCTATTAACTTGTTAGACAACAGTGAAGATATTTATAGACTAAAAAGACACAAACTATTAGACTTACCATTCAGGTTTAACTCATAATGTATTCTCTGTATTTTCTGTATTGTACTGTCTGTGATATCTGTTCTGTATGTTTTTGTATTCATGTCATTCATACGTGTTAATGTCAACCTGTATATGTGCCTTATGGGCCCAGTGTTTAATGTTTGAACTTATTGTATCATGCCAGCAGGAAGTGATAGTGACTTTTGTTCATTTGTTTACATGTTTTTATCATTTAGTTTTGTATTTTGTTACCTCTTTAATCTATTATCAAAACCAGAAGAGCTGTCAATGGTCAGCTCTTCATAATCCTGTGTGTGTTGTCAGCCAATTTGTTAAATGTTCGCTCAGTCGAACAGCTTACAGATCTCCAATAAATTAAAAAAATAAAAAAAAAATAAAAAAATAAAAAAAAATTCCAGACCATACCGATCCGCGCATGCTTTTTTTAAAGGGAGCAATGAATTACGTTCTAGTGTTTTCTAGTAGACGCCTATTAGCGAATATTCTGGAACCTCAGCGGGATATAAATACAAGTACTCGGCGACGTTCAGTTTCAGTTTGATTTGCGAGTTACGTGAGCGATTTTCGTTAGCGCAGATCGAGTGTTTGTCGAAGTGAAGAATTATTCTGTTATGTGTTTCATAATTGTTCAAGACTCTATTAGTGGACATTATTATTGCGAGTAAACAATTTTTATTTGATTTGTTGCAAGTGACTGTCTTGTTCATTACAAACTCTTTAATTGTGATAATTAAAGCTGGTGATTAGTGAATGAAGTGGCGTCTTGCATTTTGTTTTCCACTGTTCCATACGCCGACTGTTAGAGCGTCGTAACAATATGTAATAGACGTACACGCAATATATATAACGAAAACCAAATTTTAGGACTACACACACTTTCTGTTGCTGCTACTAAATAAAATGCTGTTTCTGTTCCTGGTTGCAACTCTGCTGGTACTGATACTAGCAATGCTATTGCTACACTTTACGAAGCCTAATGTACAGTAAGTGCGTAGAGAAGGAGAAAGAAAAGCAAAGAGCATTAACATTACTAATAGCATAGAGGAAGGATTACTGATTATAGAGCTACCGTATGTGAACGTTTGCAAATAGAAAGCGATGATAAAAAGCCGGAATAGAATTGGTGGAAGAGATACAACTTGACAGCGTGATACGTCGTGTCTGATGTACAAGAGGAGTTTGGGGGGGGAGGGATGGCACGCGTGGAGATTTGAATTGTGTTCCTTCCCTCCCTAACACTGAATTATTGCACAATTCACAGCGATACTTCAGGTTTCGTCTTTGAACTAGTGATATGATAGTTTTGTATAATATTTCATCACCGTAACATGTAAGTTTTCTTTACTGCTGTAACCGCCTCCCGTATTCGAGCTTCCAACGTCTGCGGGCCGTCCACTCGCCCGTACTCCAATCCTCTGTTATCTAAAGCAATGCTCACTTCTCTGTTCCAAATCTTCCTCGGTCTGCCGCTTTTTCCAGAGCAGAGGTGTCCGTTCGATTAATAGTTTAGACTACTGAAATAGGTGTCTAGAAATTGGCCTTAGAAGTGGGGTCCAGTCATGTCGGCTTCAAAACAAAAAAAAAAAAAACAAAAAAAAAACTAGTTAAGACCAATCAATATTACTACAATCTTCAGCGTCGTTGAAAAACGTCTGATAACATTCTGAAATCAGTCCCATTAAAGTAAATTGTAATACCACAGTAATACAACAAGCTATTGAAACATTTTTTAGAAGATATTCATCGACTGAATCGATTTTCCTATATTACGCAACAGCTGTGTAACAAACCTACTTGTATAAAAGAGTTACTACTATATTACCTTATACAGCTAAAGAAATAATAAAAGAGCCTACGAATTAAGGGATTAACAAAATTTCTCATCAACTACTTTCGACTCTCTTTGGGGGGGTCCGGTTCGGTTCGCCCCCCCCCCGGAAATACGCCCTTGAGGCCACCTCTCGACATCCATCCTCTGCACTTTGCCATATACCAATTTGATCCCTAACACTAGATTCTTTTTATGCCCCTTCTTATTTCAGAACTCCTTACTCTTTCAGTTCTTATTTACTGTACCATCTACACCAGTAATTTATTTCCACAGTTTGCATTTTAGATACATTTTGTCTATTTATTGGCCACGTAATACAGCTTTGTACGTGGTAACACTTTATACCATGGCTTTTTACATCTTTATTTTAGTGTTCCGAGAGAGAGAGAGAGAGAGAGAGAGAGAGAGAGAGAGAGAGAGAGAGTTTATTGACGTAAAGCAGCATTTCTGTACTAATAATTTTCTCCCTATTTTTATACTTATTATTTATATATAAAAAATTATTTGTTAATAGTCGAAGATACGAGGGTCATTCAATAAGTAAACAAACAAACAGCTGTGGAGCAAAAACTTTTTATTCAATCAATACAATTTTGTTTTACTTTTCAACGTAATCTCCAGCAACGTCTATGCACTTGTCCCATCTCTTTACAAGCTTTTGTATTCCCTCAGCAAAGAATTCTTTACCTTGATGTCGAAGCCAGTTTTGGACTTTTTCCTTCACTTCTTCATTGCTGTTGAACTTGACACCATGCAAAGTCTCCTTAAGTGGGTCAAACAAGAAAAAAATCAGATGGGGCAAGGTCAGGGCTATAAGGGGGATAAGGCAGGATCTCCCAACATACTGTTTTTATTGTTTCGAGCGTCAGTTTTGCCGTGTGTGGGTGGGCATTATTGCGAAGAAGAATCACACCTTTCCTCTGCCATCCCGGACATTTCTTTTTCAATGCAGGCTTAACTTTGTTCACGATCATGTCAGAATATTACTGACTATTGATGGTACGCTGGTCTTGTAGGTAATCACAGACAATTGGGCCCTGGGAGCTCTAAAAGATGGTTAACATCACCTTACCAGCCCATGGCTGGGTTTTGAATTTCTTTTTGGCGGATGAACTGGGATGCTTCCACTCCATGCTTTCTCGCTTTGACTCAGGTTCAAAATAGTGAATCCAAGTTAGTGGTTATAGTGGTTCCAAATCCAAAAATCTTATAACAGAACGCTGTTCTTCGAAAGTACTGTCCTCAAGAGGACACGCCATCGTAAATAAAACTGTATTGGTTATGTTTATGCAATATATTATTGAACACCTGATCAAAACTCACAACGACGTTGCCAGGTAACACTCCTGAAAGTTTCAATCAGCTGCTACAATTAATTTCTTTTCTACAGCTGTTTGTCTGTTTACTTATTGAATGACCCTCGTATTTCCAACCTGATGATAAGCTGTGAAGCTTAAAATGGCTAATCGGAATTATTTCTCTATAGTGGTGCGAAACAGTGTTATTTCTGTTCGTGATACAATTATTGCTATATAAGTTCAGATAATTAAGTTAAATTGAAGTATAAACTTATTTGACTGGAAATAGGTGAAATTTAAGTAGGACGTGTAAGTAGGAAAGCTAAAACTTGTATGTTGGAAACAACACTGCAATGGTAGCAATGCTGGGAAACAGAGGAAATAGAGTTTGTCTCTAAAATGTGCTCTAACGATACTATACAAAAGCTATTAAATGTCCGACGGCTGGCTGTGACCAAATGACCCACTACGATTAACTGCGGGGGCACTAAATCACACTGCGGGAGATCATATACGAGTACACTAGTTCATATAGGTGGTCCTGCTTCCGGTTCCGTCCTGGCGATATTAAGATATAAATAACGTCCCATAAACAATATCTGTGATTTGTGCGCGCACTATAGACATCATGTCTGATAACAGCTCGTGAACATTGGCTTTGTACTCATAAACAGGCATTACGATTATTGTAACGGCGGAGTAATATTACTGCCATCAAATCTGACATCCGCCATTACTGCACTTTTTAAGTAGAACATTCAATATAGTAATAATAATAATAATAATAATAATAATAATAATTTAAGGCTTTGATCTCTTCTAGGTTAGCAGCCCATAGGCTGGTTGGCAACAGCTCGCCATTCTCCATGCTTCTGTGCTTCTCTTTTCAACTCACAGTATGATGTGCAGTTCATATCGACCATAAGCTGTTGCATGTAGTCTAAACGGGGTCGTCCTCTGTGATTCTTCCCTTCAATTGTTCCTTCTATTATTCTCTTAACCAATCGATTGTGTCGTAGTATATGCCCTATAAACTTAACTCTCCTGGCTTTAATTTTTGCAGAAATCTCTTCTCCTCCTAAGCTCTTCTAAAGACTTTCTCATTCGTTATCTTCTCCCTCCAGCTTATCTTGAATATTCTTCTGGAGCATAGGTCTCAAATGCTTGAAGTCTTTCCTTGTCACTTTCTCGTAAGGGCAACACTCCCAACGTATTCCTTTACTAGATTCTTCCTTATTTTTAAGCTGATACTGTTAGAAGTGAAGAAGCTTTTCTGTTTGTTGAAAGCAATTTTAACCTGGTTAAGTCTGCTTATAATTTTCTTACTGCTACGTCCATCACTTGTGATTTTACTTCCTAGATAGTTATATTCTTTAACTGTCTGGACAACATTATTTCCAAGAGTTATTCTGACTGGATCTTCTTCCTTCCGACTACAGACTAAGACTTTGGCCTTTTGTTCATTTATTTTCATATTAAATTAATTTTTCATTACTTGATCCGTTATGTTAAGAATAAGGCTTTGATAGGAACATAAAAATACTCTTACCGAGATACTCCAAAAATACAAAAGACTGATGTCAGCAGTGCAGCACAGTGGCGCACTCAAGAGTGGCTTGCTCGTACCACACAGTCTTTGAGGTTGCGGTTCTTGTAGTCGCAGTAATAATTCCAACCAATCTGCTGGTGCAGGAATGGAAACAGATTAACAACAGGAAGGCTAAAATAGGGAAAGTACAAGCTTTAAGGGAAGCTAGGAACATTCTATTGTTCAGTGGCAAGAAATTTGAACAGGTGACAGAAAGGCAAGATAAGATGGACTGCCAGGCTCATGAAACAGTTAGCTGAATGGCCTGACCACAAACATGGAGAGTTAAAATATATTTTCTGACATAATTTCTAACCGGTCACAGCCTGTTTCAGACTTTCGTCTATAATATGGGAAAAGTAGACAGTGAAGACTGCATTTTCTGTAAACAGGAGCTAGATGTTATGCATCACACATTTTTTTTGCCTGTGGTAGATGGGAAGAGGAGATGTTAACTCTGGGAGAATACAGTGCGACAGATCATACCCCACAATATCATAAAACTGATGGTGCATAGCAAATCCACTGGAATTGTGTAGCAACCTACACAGAAAAGATTCTGAGGCAAAAGAAGATCGGCTAAATATCTATTGAATTTTTTTTAGCTGGGGAGAATCATCACTTGTAAAAATAGATATAGGACAGAGTTTAAGAGAAGAATAGCTCTAGCAGAGCAGGCGTTTTAGAACAAAAGGGACGAAAGGGTTTACTTACAAATAATTACCTAAGTATGGAGTTAGCAAAAACATTTGACTGGTGTGTCTTAACTTATGTGTTGAGACGTTGACCCTCGGTAAAATAGAAAGGAGGAAGCTGGAAGCAATGCAAATGTGGGTCTGGAGAATGACAAGGACGAGATGAATGGATAAGAAAAGTAATAAGCGAATCCTCGCAGAAGTGAACGAGGCAGATTAAATTTAAAAATTATTTGGTGAAGAACAACAAAATTGATCCTGCACGTGTTACGACACAATTGAAAAGTGTTAAGTAACATTTCTGAAGGAAAGGTGTGGGGGGGCGACAAAGAACAGCGTTCTTCCAAGACATGGGAAAGGGAATGAACTTCCTATCGTACTGCGATTTAAAGAGAACAGTGATCAAGAGAGAGAGAGAGACAAATAATCACGTAAGTATAAAGGTAAGGAAAAAGTTCGGAGAAATATTTGTGTGGAGTGTCTTAACTTATGGATGTAAGGCGTGGACCCACGGCAAAATAGAAAAGTGAAGCTGGAAGCAATGGAAATGTGGCTCTGGAGGAGATCGGCGACGACGAGTTGGATGGTTACGAAAAGGCCTAATGAGCAAGTCCTCGCAGAAGTGAACGAAGACAGATCACTTTTAAAAATGATTGGAAGAAAATAAGAAGAAGAAAAAGAAGAAGAAGAAGAAGAAGAAGAAGGGCAAAATTGATCGGGCAAATGTTACGACGCAATCCATATTCTTAAGTAACATTTTTGAAGAAAAGATGTTGCGTGGAAAACCAAGAGGACGGCCAAGAGCAGCGTTCTTCAAAGTCAGGGGAAAGGAGGTGATCTTCCTATTGTACTGTTATTTAAAAAGGGCAATGCTGGAGAGAGAGACGTGGCTAAATTGACAGGGCATGCCATTTAGATGATGATGATGATGATGATGATGAGCATCGGCTTTACCGTCTACACAGCTTGTACACAGATTATAATTATCTCGAAATGACACTGATACAGGATTAAGTTAGTTTTAAGTCCTGATCTGGCAGTAGGTGAAGGGGCTCCACTGACTCTCCTCTCCGAGTGGTATTTGCTCTCAGGCTAAAAACAAAAAGTAAATCGATCCATTTAGTGCAACCCAAGAAAATAAAACAGTTCATTTATTTAAAATTTCAAGACAATTTCGCTGTTTGAAGGGGGACAGAAATCCACACCACGCTTGTGACAGACGTAATTTCAGTCAGTGTATCTTACATTAGATTTGCCAGTTTGATAATATCTCTAGAAAATCAGTGATAGCTAACTTACTTGTTTCCGAGAATTACAAGGTTGTAAGACTGATTGCTGAAAATACATAAAACATGCAACTCTGTCGTGTTTACTTGCTAAACTGCTACTTGTCATGTTCCACTACACATAGAACTTGAATATGGTGGAAACACTGGAAGGCGTCGTCCAGAACATGACAAGTAGCAGTTTAGCAAGTGAACACGACAAAGTTGGGATTACAGAGACTGCTAATTCAAATAACAAGATGAATAAAATATCTAACTCTTGAGTTGGCAGTATTGTATGAATTGCGGGAAACTAAAATAACTCCAGAATTAGCATCTACGAATTGATTAGTCACAAAAAATTGCCAAATGTTAAGAAAAAATGGCAACTGCCCAAACACCGATTCTGAAAGCAACTTTTGCTTTACAATCAAAATCTAACTATTTGGTTACATAAAACAATTTAATAACACGTATGTGACGAGATTTCGACAAATTTTTTGACATCGTCAGGAAAATTGTTTTTGACTTGTCACAATTGACCTGATGATGAAAATAAATATTGTCAAAACGCCGACACAAATATTATAAAAATTGTGTTTTATTTGTTGACTGATGCTCACTAAATATTTATTGATCTACGTTAACTACTAATTTAAGGATAATAATGGTGATAACAATACTAAAAATGAAAAAAATAATAACAAAACCAAATAAAAATAATAATAACAATAACTAATACAAATAATGTCTATTAAAAACGTATATCAGGCCAGGGAAAAATGGATTTATAAGTCTTAAAACAATGTAAATCTCTATTCAAAATATGCATTTTCTAACATTCAATTTGAATGTTTTAACTTTTTTTAACGAGGGTAGGTGAAAAATCTCCATAGACACTAGGAACCCCGTAGTTGCTAGTAGTGTGGGTCTCTAACCCACTTAAAACGCCTCCCTTAATGCTACAACTGAGCAAGCTCATCCAGCAACTTCTCCTTCATGTTTCCTTTACTGGTGATGGGAAGAAGCACAGTGGCTAATCCCAAGATTATTCTGTCTCCCACATAGAGTTTTCTGGGTCTATACGTATTAATTGCTTTCTATTGCGATACCAGACCAAGTGGCTTCTGTCTTTTGAATCGGCTCAGGGTGTGTAGAGCTGTATGTTTAAACTGAACAAAAAAGAAGAAGAAGAGGACGAGGATGATGAGGAGGAAGAACAACATGAAGAACAACATAAATAACACAAAAGAACATGAAAACATAAAGAACGGTAAAATAATGCCGTTATTACCAAAGTTCAGTTTAAACTGTTCATAAACAAGACAAGACTGGCCGTCGAAAGACCTCCACCAAATTGAAACAAAGCCTTTGTATATAAATTAAATTACTATTAAATAAGTTTTAATATTTTCAATCATCATCATCATAATCATCATCATCATCATCATCACCAGTCCAAGGAATAGGCCTTAGACTTTTTCAGAAACCCATCTCCACTTCGGTCTACCGACATCTCTCTTCCCAGTAGGGTGATAACCCAAGGCAGCTACAGGTAGACGGATATCAGGCCTGCGGTTCAAGTGTTCACAAGACCTCTTTCAGTGGTCTTCAATCTTCTGGTGCAATGATACAATGTTTAAATCGCGTCTCATATCCTCGTTCCTTCTCCGATCCAAGAGAGGGCAACCTTGCGTCCCTTTATAATGTTTTTAATAAATTACTAAAATGTCACTCTGTGCCTGCGCGCGCGCGTTTTTTTTATCTTTACAATTAAATATAGGAGTTGCTGTACGTACCTGACTAATGTTAAGAGTTCATAACCTTTGTGTAGTTAGTTTCCTGTGTTACTGAGTATTCTCGCAAACGCCTGTTCTGCTACCAATTCTTTATTTACCTTATTTACCTCTCTGTCGACTCTAGCAAACTTGTCATAGCCATCCTTTATGAATATGCAATAAGCCAATTTTGCTGTTGTGTACATTTCGACTTGTTTGTAGAGCGGGAACACCAAACCAGCGCTCGGAAATATTGTGTCGTCTGAAATATAACGAAGCCTAGTTACTTGCAAATTGAAAAATCCCTCTACGTTTCAGTCGAAAGCAAATCGACGTTCCATCACTGTCTCTTCCTCAACCTGATGTTTACACTGGCTGGCGTATGTTCGTTGATGTTTACAAAATTTTTACTTCTAACTTTATCGTGTGTGTCGTGTTCCGAACGAGGCCTTTCAGTGTTTCCACCATTTTCAAGACCTAAACCACGACAATTACAGACGATACAAGTAAACAAAAACACGAAGTTTATGTAATTAGACGTAAAAGATATGTTTTCAAAAGAACTATAGAAATAATTAAAAATAATACTAGTTTGAATATGGTAGAGTATAAATAAGAGCTAATAGAAATATTAGAAACTTGCGTGAATCACTCTTACTTTATGTTTAATAACAAATACTATACCCAAGACGGCTGTCAATGTGTTCACCGTTGTCTCCGGTAATGGCTGATATTTATATGAATAGTTTTGAAAAACTGTTTCTAATAGGTGCAAAGTATAAATAAAACGTGGAATTGTGGATCACAAATGTAGATGACATTCTAATAGTTTGGGATATTTGTGGTTTAGGACTTGAAAATGGGCAAGTAAACACGAAACAGTTGGAATTACAGAGAATAACAAAATGGTTATTTCTTTTATGTCGGAAATCCATCATGGCTGTTATAATTATCCTTGATGATTCGCTGTTGACAGCTTACGTTTGTCTTTATAATTACCCAGTATTAGGTTTGTTCACAAACCTCTCCTGTTGTTCTTTTTGTCATTAAACCGATATTACTTTTTTAAACGACCCTCGTAGAATGCATTTCATTGATTGAAGAGAATTTAGTTAGAAAATTGAAATGGAACAGGTTAGAAATGGCAACATTTATCTAGTCAAAAGATGTCAAAATTGTTCCAGACCAAAACAATTGCCAGGAGCATTAAGCTGTTTCTGTATGAAACACTGATCCGCCCAATTGTCACCTATGGTTCTGAGATCTGGACCATTTCTAGAAAGTCTGTGTCAAGTCTGCTGGTTCATGAACACAAAATCCTCCGCAGTATTTATGGTCCAATATGTGTGGGATGTGAATGGAGGAAAAGGACCAACCAAGAACTGAACACTCTTCTGAAAAAAACAGATATTTTGAAACTTGGTAGACTCAGGTGGGCTGGACATGTGATCAGAATGAAATACCCAGAAAGGCACTCACAGAACAGATCATAGCACCAGGAGAGTTGGTAGACCAAAACTACGTTGGGAAGACAGTGTGAATTATATCCTTGGGACCCGGAACTGAGAGCAGCTGCACTTGACCGGAACAACTAACGGAGGTTGTTAAAGGAGGCCTTGACTCAGTAATGGGCTGTCGCGCCGCTGAAGAAGAAGAAGTCAAAAAGATAGCGTAAAGATACAAAGGCTGAGCCACTAGTTGCCAAGTGATTAAATCGAGTTTTCTTTGTTATTTGTTTGGGCGGTCTCAGTCAGTTTCGACGGAACAAGGTTTTTACCTGTTTTTACGCGGTCAATTGCTCCCCGCGCTTTACACTTACTGACCGAATCTGTCATTTTGAAACGTTTCTGTTCTAAACTTCGATGATATTTCAATTCTGCAACTTTGCATTTGTATGAGTAACCTCTTTCATCCAATATTTTCATTACGTTAGGTTAGGTTAGGCTAGGTTAGGTTAGGTTAGGTTACGTTAGGCTGTTAGGTTAGGCTATGAATGAATAGAATTATAGATTATAGATAAATAAATCACCTTGTATCCGTCGTGTGACTTCGTTACGTTGATTAAAATGACGCGTTTCGGAACATCTGCTCCATCATCAGATTAAATCACTCTATTGAGGTCGTTAACAGTTAAAATCACATGTTACACATAATTGTCAACGAATGTAACTCACTCGCTTTCTAACTGGTGCGCACCACCGCGAAGCCGATCGGACACTGAATTATTATCTGAGTGATTACGCCTAAGCAGGTTCAATGCTGTATCGTATAGCGGGTTGGATTTAAAATTTAAGTGGTCATTATTAAGTTAAAATTTTAAATAATTTTAAAATTTTAAATTTTAAATCCGTCAAATTTAAGTAATAAGTTAACATTTTGGTTTAATCCGTGAAGATGATGATGATTATAATAACGTGAAATTAGAATTAATCGGCACTGACATGCTTGAAATTTCTACCTCGGTCGCAATTGACCGGGTTTTATACGATTGCGTCACAACAGACCACAGTCCGTTTCGGGTAGATGTTGTAATACAAATTGTTGTAGTCTGCACATTACAAAGTGAATATCTAGAAGGCAGTTACAATGAATATAGTACAGTTCAGTCAATGGCAACAGTGATAAATGGATGACGGTAAATGTGGTTGTCGCTGGCGCCCAAATAACTGTATTGGTGTGTATTCTTTGCAGAACTGCGCGCGGCCATTATGCTGACACTGCCAATTAATTATGCTAATTGTAGTCATTTACTGCCGTGTACACATTCATGCAATGCAAATTTATGTAAATAAAACGTGTTGTTGGCGTATGGACTGAACCTTAAACCTGTAAACTCCACCTGCACACAAACACAAAACTGGTGAACACATTCATCCGTAAGCCCCACAGCCTCGGACAATGTTAGTTTAGCTTGTCGAAATAGCACAAAGAAGAGTAGCTTTAACAGAAAGGCTGTTTGTTAATTTTTTCAGTTATTGAATTACATGATATGTCGTGTTGATTCTCTCCCGCTCTGTTGATACCATGAATGAATTTAACCAGGGAGATGCCCTAGCCTCTCTACTGTTCAACATTGCACTTGAAAAGGTAATACGAGACTCTGAAATAAAAACTTCTTCTTATTCTTCTGATAGTTCTTATCCGTTTCAGATGTTAGATATAATACAGACTGTTTTCACTTTCTGTACTGCTGCACGGAATAAGTCACTTGTATTCATGCCAAACCAGGTCCTTAAATTTCTCAGCCGTGAGATTCTCGGTCGCCCAACTCCTCTCTTTCCAAGTACTTTTCCCTGTAGTATGGACTCCAATAAGTAAAATCTCTGTTAATTTCTCATGAGATGTCCCAGATACTGAAGCTTTCTTATTTTTACTGTTTTGAAATACAAACAGGAGGACATATTTTTAATAACAGAGTCCATCTCCTAGCATATGCAGATCATGTAGATATTATCAGCAGACATTAAACTAATCTGAAGAATGCCTTTAGAGCACTTGAATCATCGGCTAAGAGTATGGGCCTTGTTATAAATAAAAATAAAACAAAATTTATGGCTGTGAGAAGCAATAATGATAAGATTTCAAACATACTAATAGATGGCTATAATTTTGAAAGAGTAAAAGGCTTCGTATACCTGGGGACATACGTCGATGCTGAGAATAACTGCACAAAACATTGGAAGAAGGATTCTAGCTGCTAATAGAAGCTATCACGGGCTGAATAAACGTTTTAAATCAAGACCATTAACCTCAGAAACTCAAATCATGTTTATAAAAAATTAGTAAGGCCTGTATTGACATATGGCTCTGAGTGCTGGGTACTCAAGAAAATGGATTAACAGAGGCTGGCTTTGTTTGAAAAAAAGATACAGGGAAAGATTTATGGGTCAATTCAACAGGACGGAGTCTGGAGAAAGAGAAACAATTATGAATTAAATACTAAATACAATGACAATACAGTTGTCCGATTTGCAAAAATTAATATATTAAGATGGGCGGGACACGTTTAGGAAATGGATGACAAACGCAAAAAGTCTTTAGGTCATATTGGATTTTGTGAAATGTTATAAACGTTAATGTAATTAGAGAAATTTGGTACCTGTTTTAAACAATAATAAAAGTAATAATAATCACTGTAAGAAAAAACTGTAGATTGTTAACTTCAAAATATGTATTTAATGTTGTAAATACTCAGCATTCAGAGCTGCACTTTGGACTTCTTCATCGCAAGCTTCGCGAGAGTCTCTTTCATAGGTCAGAAGGTATGGGATAATTCTAAGGGTGGTTATTGTCCCTCCTGTCTGATAATGTTTATATACAATGTGATAATGTTTATGTTCAAATTTATGTAAGATCATAATAAATTAATCGTTGAAACAATTTGTTCAGAAAGTAGAATTTAAAATAATATAATAATAACATAATTATTATGATATTATAATATAATAATATAATAGGCCTAATCAACTAATCACAGTAATTATATAAAGCCATGTAATATAATACATTTCCAAGTGAATGTAAAGCATGAAAATAGTAATTGTAAAGTCATGTAACATAAAGATTAGTGAAATTATATTTTAAATATAAAAAGTTATGTGATGGATACAATTAGGAATTAGAAACATTATAAAGTAAAACTAGATTAAAGTAAGAAGAAGAAAGCTTGATTCACAACAATATAAATAAGATAAATACTCACTTTTATTTGAACCTTTCGACGAGAAACACCTATCATTAAGCGTGCTTTAAAAAAATTGAACAAAATAATAAAGAGAAGATCAATAGTTAAAATGAACACACAACTATATCAGTTATTACGAAGAGATACAGTAATCAATGTATCAGTCTGTAAAGCATGGAGTAATGAACGTACAAGGAAAATATAATTATTACCATCAACGAATAATAGAAAGATAGAATAAATAAAGTTAAAAATTTAGCGGTCATTCTATACTCCAATTAAAATTTTACAGAGTGCAAAAGTAGGAATTAAATTTTTAGATAAGATCAGATTGTTAGTCCGAAATGATTGTTGTTCGTGGTTTACACTACTAGGTTCTTCCGCTCTCTCTGCCGTAGGGAGTTGGGATGCCTCATCCGCCTTTGAGAACGTTGACTGGGTCAACATCAAGTTAGATTAAAGAAGTCCAAAAGGATTTTAAAAAAAAAATAATATAAACGCAGAAGAAGAAATTGAAAGAGAAGTTTTTCGGGCAAAAGTGTTAAAAATGGAAAGAGTCGATGGTAGGAGAGGGAGAAACGCAGGTTTGAAGTGGACTAAAGACAGGAAGAAAAGACATAGTGAAAAGGTGAAAGAATGTTAGAGAGAAAGAAAAGAACAAAAATAAAGAATTCAAATTCCCATGTGGTCCTCAGATGGCCGATACAAAAAAAAAATTAATTAAAATTAAAACACCACGTACGAGGTAATAAGTAATATGACATCCAAACACACGCTGATTTTGAATATTTTTATGACCAGAATTAGTAAACACAGCACCTAATCATCATAGCTGACCGTTACCAAGAAATTATCGCCGGTCTTATAACTTTGCTAAATGAATAAAAGGCTTGACATCTATAACGTTTAGAATTTTGGATTGCGTGGTCTTTTTGGATCGTTCTCTGTACAACGACCATAGACAGCGTTACCAAAACTGGCCGTTCCTACCATTGACAGTTCAGAACAACATGGTTTATTTACATAAATTTGCATTACACGGTTACAATTAGCATAACTGATTATCAGTTGTCAACCCGTAATGACCGAGCGGTGCGGTATTGGAAAGGTCACCCACCACTGCAGTTTCTGTGCTGTAAGCTGCAAACCAGCATTTACCATTATTATTATTATTGGTTTGACGATGAACATGGCAAAAGGTGAGTACCTGACAGCGGGCAACGAAGAAGTTAAGGACTTAAATTGGATGTGGACAGGATAAGAAGTGTTGAAAAAAGTAAATACTTAGGTGTTATTTTCAACAAACAGGGAAGAAGCAAAGATGAAATTCAAGAACGTGTTAACAAGGGGCGAACCGTTATAAGAACGCTGAATTCTCTTCTATGGGAAAGAAGTATTACAAGAAATACAAAGGAACATATATATAATAGCACGGTGCAAAGTTTAATCCTTTATGGAACAGAAGTTTGGAACGTTTCAAACGTAAATAAGAAAAACTGATGGCAGCGGAAATGGACTTCTTCAGGAGGAGTTGTAGAAGATCAAAATTAGACAGGGTTAGAAATGAAACTGTTAGAGCCGAGATGAATGTTGACAGGACAATAATAGATGAAATAGAAAGAAGACAATTGACTTGGTTTGGGCATGCGAAGAGAACGGAAGATGACAGATGGCCTCGCAAAGTACTGGAATGGATACCGCCGGTGAGGAGGAAAAGAGGACGGACGTCCACAGAGGAGTTGGCGAGATGACGTAGCGGAAGCAATGGTTGCTAGAAATTTAGAAGAACTTACATGCTATGATAGGTTACAACGGAAGTTGGGGACGGAGAAACGGCGACAGCTGTACAGATCCGTTTTATAAGTATACAATATATATATATTGTGACAGGACGAATAGTCACAATATGACAACCGTCACATATGCGTATAGCAAAATAGAAAATACAGTGCATTAAGCAATGATCTGCTTAGTATAATAAGAAACAATGTATAAGATTAAGTAAATAGAGTTAAGAAAGTATAATAATAAGAATGTGTAATTGTGTATCAATATTCCAAATGTAAAAACAGTTATAAGAATGAAAAGTGTTGGAGTGCGATAGGAAGTGCGACGCGTAGGTGCGTAAGGATACAATACAAAACATATACGATACGATACAAAATCTTTCGAGCGATGAGTGATTTTACTTAGTGCGCGTTCAGCTGGCGTGAGGTGTGCACCTTGGAGCCTATACGTGCGCCTAATGTTGTGGTTTTCATTAATTTATTCAATGTATGTGTTGTATTTTGATATTTTATAATGTTCGACGATTCATCCTCTATTGAGGTTTGAAGAGTATGTTTTTTACTCCTGAGGATGGGACAAGCTGTCCCGAAACATGTTGAGTCTAATATAACATCGCAAATATAAGAATTAAGCCTCTGACGGTGAGTAACGTTGTTTATTTGATTGTCATACAAGTGGCTTGGTACTATAAACAAACTTAATATTATCGTTCAAGTTACTCCGGATCGCCTTTCAAGGTAAAGTAGATGAAGAAATGGAGTTTAACTATCGGTCTGAGTTTTGGATCAAGCTGAACATAAACAACATTGTTATGGAAAGATGTTATATGAAAATCTGGCAACACAAAACGTGGAGGAGGCAGGCCTAATTGCACTGTAAATAAAATAAGTCACAATGTTGGGAAAGAAACAACGAAGGCAAAAAAGGAGAAACAAAATTTAAGTAACTGTTAAAACACGATAAACCAAATGGTTAGCGTTATACGTTAGCCAGCAACGGTAGCTGGTATTGCCAGTTACTGGAAGTGATGTATGGAACACTGTAAATATGTCAGCAGTTTACGCAAACAATGTGTGGCGCGGTATTCTTCCTAATACGATCATGTTGGCACCGCCAATTAATTATGTTAATAGTAACCGCCGGCGCTGGTGTAATGCAATGAAACATGTTGTAGGCGCGTGTACTGAATATTGAATGCATAAAACCAACCCACACACAACTGATGGGCGCGCCTTGTCACTCGTAGCAAAACACTCGGTCTCAGGACAACGGTTGTTTGTTGCTGTGTCATTTCTTTTACGAGAGAGAGAGAGAGAGAGAGTAAAATGTCCTGGGCCTGAATAAGAAAACAACACTGTTTTTAGATTAACCTGCAATTTTTTCTCAACATATTGCCTATTTAGTTCTATACAATTTATCCAACTACGATCTAAAACGGTAAATGCCAGACTGGGAAGCCGATTTGTCGATGTCCTCAAAGTAGCCTTTGACAGCATTATTGACTTGATTGTAGTCAGTAAACATTTTCCACCGAGCCATTTTCTTATGTTAGGAAACACGTACAAGCCGCGATGGACTATATCGTGCGAGTATGGTGGGACAGAAAGCGATTCGAACATCAATTCTTTAACTTTACCCGTAGAAACAATTGACGTGGTGAGATGGTGCATTGTCATAGTGAAAAAACACTTTCTTCTACGTTACATGTGTCCGTTTTTTCTTGAAATCATCGTTTAAAAGATGCAGTAGGTTTGTGTAATACTCGTCATTAATTGTGTTTATCTTTTTAAGGTAGTTTGAAACTCCCCCAAAATTTTGTTACATTTGTTTATTACATTTTTTTTTATTGGGGGCGTTATTTAATTTTTAAAACCAGACGCGTGGCCTAGATGGAAATAAAATGCGCTGAGTCGAGCCCATCGTGACAGGACTTGCAATGGAAACACTTGTTTAACAGCAACAACATTTTTATTACTGCGTTAGTTAGTTTCAGACGTATTCCTTTTACAAAACTCTAATTCTTTTCGTCTTAGTTTTCAAGCTAATTTCAATCAATCTTATTTTATAAACACTAGTGTTGTTGACTTGCCCTAATAACATCCAATAATATATCTCACAAATAAATTAGTACAAATGTATCAGCAGAAATTTTCTATTTACATTAACAATAGTTGTGAATTTACTCAGCAATGAAATCACTAGAACTATATAACAAAGAGTGCAAGTTGTTCATTGTATAATGGTTAACATTTTGAGTGTGGTTTTCTGAATGATTTCCAAGTTACTTTCATCTATCTATCCCAAGCACTTGCAATTACTAATAATAATAACATGTAACGATAAGATCAGACACTGTAATCACTGCAATGCAGACATTAAATTTTTCAAGTTATAATTTAAAAGTAGTTCCAAATTATTTCCATTTCATAAATACAAGAAAGTTTCAATTTATACTAAAGCCATCTGGTAATATGGTTAACCCATGCAATTACAAGTTTATATGACAGGTAGATGCAAGTTGTTCATTGTCTGGATACTGTAATTTTTAAAGTTTAGTTTTTTAAGTTAATTCAAATTGGCTTCATTTTTGCAGAAATTAAAAAAAAATTAATTTGTAATAATTATAACCTTTAACACCACGAATAATTAAAACACTAAAATACATTATAAGCATTTTCATAATAATAGTCATCACAATAGGCACAGTATACAGCATTTCTGCACAGAAAATGTTCCAGGCAATCCTATCTCTTAGCTATGAGTCTACTTTGTTTAATTGAGTTTTTGTTGGTTACGTTATAAATGGCGGAGTACTGTGTGTATGGCGAATAAAAGAAACCCCCACCTGATCCCTGAAGACACATACAATAGAGTTTCCTGCTATGTAAGCCTGGGTATGAGTGATGGTGATGATTACCATGACGAGCTTCTTCGAATAGTAGAATTCTTTCTTTGCAGCGGTTCGGCTGGATGTGGATGGTCTAGCGTGGTGTGTCGGCGTTGGGGATCCCTTCGTTCAGCTCTGCGGATGTGGAAGGATGTAATGTCCCCATCTCGACGACCCTTTTACCTCCCGACTATGCGGGGAACCCTGTAAAAATTTCATTTGTACATTGGAGCCAAACAAAAGAGAACACTCCGCCCCACAACTTTTTCGCTCCATAACCCAGATCACACACACTATTATAATTTCAATTCAACAACTGCCTGTCATTAACAATAGCATGGTCACATTTCAAGTTATAAATTTAACTATTAAATTTCAGTTTCATTACAATTAAATTACCACAACTCCTTCAATTCATCCGGCTTTAAATATTTATGCGTTAAATTCTAGTTTTAAATTCACATTACCTATAACTTACGGCCACGTGATCTCGGCCATACCAGAAGTAACTACACCTTTACAAACTATTCAAATTAACAACTAAATTTTAGTCTAATCATAATTACTATTTATAACTCATTCAATCTATCTGCTTTAAATTTTCATTGCTTTTAAATTAATTTTTTTTAATTTACATTAAATCATATGACCACGTGACTTGGCCGTACCGGGACGAACATGGCCAGTCAGGGCCACACACACACTATTATCAATATTTTACAGACACAAGCCCAATTAAATTAACATTAAGGTATTAATACATGAATACTGGCTCACCTGAAGCTCTTTATAGAATTACAGACTCATTATAAGATGTCAACTACAACACGCCGCCACGACCCTCTCTGAACGAGTGTTGGAAGAGAAAAGCCACTTATTCACGCAGCAACGGATCGAGTAAAGTTACAAACAGCTGATGCGCGTCTGCCCAGATTTCGTTGTTATAGATCGTAGTAACGCGGCCTGCTCGATTACATCGACGATCAAGGTCACGGCGACTGACTAAATAATGCTATCGCTGGCGGCTTGCCTAACTTGAAACTTTAACGTATCAAGCGGAGTGGATTTCATTTAAAACAACTGACCGTGGAATTTTAAATTTATAAATTGCCACGGCACAAGTTAATGAAGATTATCGACGTGCGTTTAAAAAAACAGTTACCACAACCTTTGCCACCAGAAGGAATTGCCAGTTACAAAGTCTTCATGTGAAAAACACAAAGTCATTTAATTGAAAGATGGAGATCAGAGCAAAATTTTACTGTCGGCCTGATCAAGTGTGGAATAAACGAAAAATTTAATTCTTTGTTAATATGCGTGTTTTAACGTCAAAATATTGAAAGCGTTACATATATAAATTGGACACAAAGTGTAATTTTAAATTATTTATCAGTTTATATTTTTCAATTATTGTGTATGTTTGTATGTTGATTTTTCTACTTTTTTTTTGCTATTGCTATTTATATTGATTGAGATAGTAAACTAACAAAATGTAGACGCATTTATAGGTACCTGAAAAACAAAAAAAAAAACACAGAAGGATCGTCGAATGAAATTTTATAAAACTGTGGCTGTCCCCACATTCCTGTATGCTAGTGAGACATGTACTCTTGGTAAACGAAACGTGCTTAAGATTCAGGCAGCCGAAATGAAATTTCTAAGAGGAAACGAGGATATTAGACGCGATTCAAACATTGTACCATTTCACCAGAAGATTGACGACCACATGAGGAGATGGTGTGAACACTTGGAATCGCATGCCTGATATCCGTCTACCTGTAGCTGCCTTGGGTTATCACCCTACTGGGAAGAGAGATGTCGGTTAGTCCGAGGAGGAGATGGGTTCCGGAACAAGTCTAAGGACTAGTCCTTGGAGAGATGATGATGATTATCAGGGCTGTAAGGGCGTGGTCTGCTAAAAGTTTCGTGTTGATTGATTTTGATATTTAAATCAGACGGTTCGGCGTTCCGTGTGGAGGGTGATGTTGATGATGCTATTGGTGTCGCTCAACTGACTCGATAACTATAGACTACTTAATTTATAAACAAGTAACTTTAAATTCTTCCTGTGTCGTCTGCCATTGGACTTCGGCAAACCGTACTCTTATACCCGCATAATCCTGTCCATTTGTAGGCCATTTTGTCTGCACTCCGTCACGTAGGTTTTGACATGATAATGTCTTTTAGCTGGACATCGTTTGAAACTTTCTGTAATATTTTATTTACCGTCACACTGTATGACGTCATCATTTTTAGGCTGGGGGTCATTCCACAAAAATGTAACGTCATCGAAAAATGTAACGCTTCCACACTTTCGATTCCCCACAGTCTAGAAATCCCTTCGGTGTCTGTCGTTTTAACATGATAATGTTTGTTATATAGTAAATATATTTGTTATATAGTAAATATTTGTTATATGCACATTATACGTTTCAAAAGCCAAAAAACATTATCATGCTTCGATGTTTCGGTTTCGTCGAAATTTCTTAAAATTTTTTTTTTGCACAGAGCCAGACAAACAAATAGCCGGCATATATACTATGGTTTATTTTATTGTGCTGATTGCAAAGCGGAACAATGAAATGCACAGCCGGACGAAAGTCAATAAATGTGACAGTAAATAAAAAGTAAAATTGTCGTTTTTCTCTGTGGGCAATACTTTATTAATGTTTAATGCACATTAAGCCCAGCTGTGGAATTACATTTCGCTGCAGATATGGCGGGTTTATGTTTTGCAGCTGGCGCAACAGCGAAAAGCCATTTCGTCGTCTATACTCTCAGTGATTACCTGCACTGGCTTAATATATTATATACATTTTGTACACGGATAAAACAGTGACCGCGCTGAACCAAGAAAATCAATAATCAATACGCTTTGATTTATTCACACTGTAATCACAAAATGCAACCTAAACAAAAACAATTCCTCACAATATCATTTTATATAATGTAAAAGCGTTTTATTACAATTTGTGTCTTGAATCTCAAATTACAGCAACAATCTATTTCCATTATATTTGTGGTACGATTTATAGACTACTTAGAAATAAAACAAGGCACAGCACAAGGATTAGAATATTAGACAATTGTGCTACATTTTTCCACTGAATTTGTTAAAATTAAAACTTTCTAAGCGTACGTTTTCTACTAGATACACACTACTAAATTTATACTATCTACTAAATATATTTATAGTAGATGTTTACTACTATATTTCCTACATTTACTACTAAACAATATATATTTTTAGATTTTGATTATGGGTATGGGTTCCTGCGATAAACTGATGAAATAATTGTTATTCAAGAAAATGTGGATGATTTACAAATATCTATGTTTCAATTACTAGAAGTGCCAAGAGAGTACTCACTGACAATTTTAGTAAGAAAGAACAAAAACATGGTCTTTAAAAGTAATTATCCATTGAGGACTAAGGTAGTTATAAACAACAGCACTTTAGAACAAGTGAGCCGTTATGAATATCTCAGCTGTGCGGTAAGCTATAAATTTGAATATGATATAAGAGAGAAGATAAATAAATTTAGGAATATTTGTGGTATTATTCACAGAAATCTTTGGAATACAACAAGACACAGCACAAGAATTAAATTTTATAAGACAATTCCAATATACAAGTTGATTTATGCGAGTGAGGCGTGGGTCATGACAAAAAAAAAGAAAGCGACAAGATTCAGAGTGGTGAAATGCAGTTTCTTTGAAATACTTTAAATTATACTTTGCAAGATGGAATAAGGAATAAAGATATCAGAGCAGAACTCGAAGTAAAGGACATAAATAAAATTATTTCACTTTACAGAAGACAATGGTGGGATCTTCTGGAAAGGATAGCAGAAGATCGATTACCGAAATCAATCTTTATAGATTCATTCTATAAAACCATTGGTACTAGAGACGTGGGACGTCCGAGGATAGGATGGGTCTTAAATCAGGTTTATATAAATTAACGCTTGAAGATATATTTCCATTTATATCAATTGCGGCATGACGGGTACGGGTAAAATTCCACCAGTTCGGTACTATAGGCTCAGTGTTACATGTCTGTAGGTTTAGAAAAAAATAATATAATCGCAGAAGAAGCAGCCGAAAAGGAAGTGTTTTGGGCAAAAGTGTTAAAAATGGAATAAGTTTAGGGTAGAAGAGAAAAAAACGCAGGTTCAAAATGGACTGAAAACAGAAGGAAGAGACATAGTGAAAAGATGAAAGAATATTAGAGAAAAAGAAAAGAACAATGAATAAAGAATTGAAATTGGCATGTGGTCTTCAGATGGCCGATACAAATAGACAAAGAAGTTGTATTTTTGTGGCATATTGTATTGAATGCACATAATTACTCGTTAACTGATTTGTGTGAAAACCTAAATGGTATTATAAAACTATCTGTAGAATGTCTTAATACGTTTCATAAACAAAGGTAATGTAAACAAATAACTAAGGTCTTGATATTTGCTAAAAATTGATTCATTATGATCACAAAAACAAATTGTAATGTACACGTACTAGCAAAAATACGGTACTATAACAAAGGATGCGGTGTTTTGAGTTTTAATTAAGAGTAATTTAGGGCAGAGACAGAAGCGCGACAACGCTATAATTTTGTCAACAAATATTGTTATGGTCGCGGAGTAAAGCCCAGAGGTAGCACACGGCAAGCTCTGGGCTTAACCCTTGTAAATTGTAACACTCGGAGCTATGTAAATTACAACGGACGCCACGGGACTGTTGTATGCGTACACTGTTCTCTCAACATTTTCTCTGCCTATACTGCTGCCCACATCTCTCAAAACTATGTGATATTTTATTTTATTTTTTTCAGAATTTAGCACCAATAATCAGAATTTGTTGTGTTCAGAAAATTGTCAATTGATAGGAATTCAACATTAGAAAATAATATTAATAAAAGGCAAGATCCCAAGGAAGAACAAAAGAGACCTTCCAGGAACTCAAAGGTGAAGCAGAAGAGATAGGATTACAGGTAAATATAGATAAAACAAAGGTTATTATCACCATTCCAAAGAAAACCAGGAAATCTGAACAGTTTGAAATCGAACCACTAAACCTGAAAATAGTTATTCATTTTTAATATTTGGGATGTTGGATGGCAGAAGATAGTGAAGAAATAAACGAAATAAGGAAAGGATACAGGCCGCAATTAGAGCTGACAATGCTTCGTTGACAACTATATTCAAGGCAAGGAATATCCGCCATCAGTCCAAGGTCACATTATATAAAGTTATGATTAGACCGGTGATAACATATGGCAGCGAGACTTGGACTCTGAACAAACAAGCCGCTAACATAGTCAATACCATTGAAAGGAGAATTTTGAGGATAATTTATTGACCAATCTAAGTCACAATGAGGAATATGAAGAATGCGTCACAATGAGGAGCTATACAAGCTGTATAAAGACAATGATCTGGCCACCACCATCCGACTGCATAGATTGCAATGGGCAGGACACATCATTGGTTGGAAGGCAAACGAATACCTAGGAAGGTACTGTTTAGAAAATCGAGGGAAAATGCCTGTCGGAACACCCAAGCGTCGCGGGATTGACGTAGTGGCGAGGAATGCTGATACTTTAATTAAAATAAGACGATGGACGTGAATTGCCAAGGACAGAGAAAAATGAAGGCGTATGATTATGGAGGCTAAGGTTCGACTCCGAACTGTGAGGCCAAAGAAGAAGAAGAATGTACTTTATATTTTTCATTAACAGTCACAAGTATTATAGTTGTTTTTTTTTTTCAGAAAATAATGTGAGTTGCATGAGATCTCCACACTGAAGACCAATGCGATTCGATTTTACGGAGCTGATCCCATGCAAGCAAACATTGTTGTAGATGGTACTATTCTGGAGCAATATTTAATGGCTGGGCTACAATATGTCTTATATTACAAAACATATCGTGGTGAATGAGCCACGTAAGTTACAACGATAAGCAATTATGCTAACAATAATGAATTAATTAATCTGTGATTGCCGAGCCACACGTTCTTTGGGAGCCAAATACAACTTTAATGGGGTAATTATTATGCTGACTGTGATTAATTAATTATGCAAATATACTAATTTGCATAATGAGCTCGTGTAATCACTCAATTAGGTTACTCATATCAACTGAACTGATTGAAGCTAAATAACACGTTAATTTCTTTATGTTAGCACAATTATTGCATGGAGACTCTAATTGTTGTATTAATAAAAAAAAACTACTATAAATCACTCAAATGCCATTACTTTCTTGTTCTGAGGTAATTTGACAATAATGAACGCATATATTCTGGATAAAATAAACACTTATTTATTTAACACTAGCGAGTACCCGGCATGCGTTGCAATGCCACTCAAAGAAAGAAAGTGTTTGTATATATATAATATATAAAGACTTCGTTCGCGTGGTCTTCAATTTAATGCGATAATATATTTAGAACAGAATCTATTCCATTGGGTTGCCATAGTAACCAGATCTAATAAGTTAGTTTTTTAAGACTCCAAAGGACCCCCCAGAGGATCGTATCGAAAAAAACACCTGTCCTATGTTGGTTCTCCCGTTGCGTGAAATATTTGTGCCAAGTTTGGTTGAAATCGGTCCAGTGGTTTAGGAGGAGATGTGGAAGACCCCAAAGAACCCCCAAAAGAACCCCATCGAAAAAACACCTATTCTATGTTGGTTCTCCCTTTGCGTAAAATATTTGTGCCAAGTTTGGTTGAAATCGGTCCAGTGGTTTAGGAGGAGATGTGGAAGACCCCAAAGGGCCCCATCGAAAAAACACCTATCCTATGTTGGTTCTCCCTTTGCGTAAAATATTTGTGCCAAGTTTGGTTGAAATCGGTCCAGTGGTTTAGGAGAAGATGTGGAAGACCCCAAAGGACCCCGTCGGAAAAACACCTATCCTATGTTGGTTCTCCCGTTGCGTAAAATATTTGTGCCAAGTTTGGTTGAAATCGGTCCAGTGGTTTAGGAGAAGATGTGAAAGACCCCAAAGGACCCCCCAAAGGACCCCATCGAAAAAACACCTATCCTATGTTGGTTCTTCCTTTGCGTAAAATATTTGTGCCAAGTTTGGTTGAAATCGGTCCAGTGGTTTAGGAGGAGATGTGGAAGACCCCAAAGGACCCCCCGAAGTATCATATCGAAAAAACACATATCCTATGTTGGTTCTCCCGTTGCGTAAAATATTTGTGCCAAGTTTGGTTGAAATCGGTCCAGTGGTTTAGGAGGAGATGTGGAAGACCCCAAAAAACCCCATTGAAAAAACACCTATCCTATGTTGGTTCTCCCTTTGCGTAAAATATTTGTGCCACGTTTGGTTGAAATCGGTTCAGTGGTTTAGGAGGAGATGTGAAAGACCCCAAAGGACCCCCCGAAGGATCATATCGAAAAAACACATATCCTATGTTGGTTCTCCCGTTGCGTAAAATATTTGTGCCAAGTTTGGTTGAAATCGGTCCAGTGGTTTAGGAGGAGATGTGGAAGTCCCCAAAGGACCCCCAATGGACCCCATCGAAAAAAACACCTATCCTATGTTGGTTCTCCCGTTGCGTAAAATATTTGTGCCAAGTTTGGTTGAAATCGGTCCAGTGGTTTAGGAGGAGATGTGGAAGACCCCAAAGAACCCCCAAAAGAACCCCATTGAAAAAACACCTATCCTATGTTGGTTCTCCCTTTGCGTAAAATATTTGTGCCACGTTTGGTTGAAATCGGTCCAGTGGTTTAGGAGGAGATGTGAAAGACCCCAAAGGACCCCCCGAAGGATCATATCGAAAAAACACATATCCTATGTTGGTTCTCCCGTTGCGTAAAATATTTGTGCCAAGTTTGGTTGAAATCGGTCCAGTGGTTTAGGAGGAGATGTGGAAGACCCCAAAGGACCCCCCAATGGACCCCGTCGAAAAAAACACCTATCCTATGTTGGTTCTCCCGTTGCGTAAAATATTTGTGCCAAGTTTGGTTGAAATCGGTCCAGTGGTTTAGGAGGAGATGTGGAAGACCCCCAAAGGACCCCCCAAAGGACCCCATCGAAAAAACACCTACCCTATGTTGGTTCTCCCGCTGCATAAAATATTTGTGCCAAGTTTGGTTGAAATCGGTCCAGTGGTTTAGGAGGAGATGTGGAAGACCCCAAGAACCCCCCATAGGACCCCATCGAAAAAAATTCATGAACCTTCGCGGGCGTGCGCACAACAACTCACCGAAGTTTCATCGCAATCGGATGAATGGTATAGGAACGCATACGGGACAAAGAAAGAAAGAAACAAACATTCATTTTTATAGATATAGATCATATCATTAAATAAAGAGACTTCAATATATATAAAATATGGATGATTCCCTGTAAATACATTCATAAACTCATAAAAAGAACATAAAAGAACACATGTATATACATCAAATTACAATGTAAATCCAATACGTTGTTTGCTGGAAAACATACACATACATATATAATGCAATCGATATATAGAAACACAAATAGTCAAACAATAAATCTTATACTAATGCGTTCATCGTTTGCCTCAGATGGATGGCGTTAATTATGTTTATCATGTTTAATTTAAATACTCAAGGGGTGTTTCTTGAAAAGGAGACAGGACAGTAGAGTTCTTATGATAAGAATAGCATAAAGATTACTTGTTAGGCGAATTTATCCGATATTTCCATCGGCGTAACTCCTCCTCTCTGCTGGTCCATGTGTGGGAAGCTGCGTAGCTGTGATGTCACTGGCACTCAACACACGCGGAACAGATTCACTCGCGCTGTGTGTGTATTCTGTTGATTCGGCTGTTACTGTTCGAGTCATGAAATTATATGTCGTGAAGATAAGTTCAACGTTAACTATGGTGTATATGTCTGTCTGTCTATTGTTGAACTTCTGGTATGTACATTAATGTTTAGTGTCTTTGATGCCGTGGTGTAATTGTTCCAAATGATATTGTATCGCTCCGCCGCACTGTACAACGTTACGATTTCGTCGTCCGGTATTACATCAACGATAGTTCTACGCGTCGGTTATGATGAAAGTGTGACTGGTTAGTTCAGTTATGAATTTGAGTGTAATAAAGAACTCTATAATTGTTAAGCACTGGCGTATGTCACATGTTTTTAGACACTGTAGGTACACTATTACCGGATACGCGCCAATATCGAAATGTCTAAGTCACTTAGTTATATCTCGCGTAGCAAAGTTTCAAAGTCCCACTGCTGTCCGTATGTTAATCGAACTTTGACGACCGACTGTTGAAAGTTATAAATAGACTGTTTAAAAGTACGTGAAGACTGCTCAAAGTATATGATTGAAAATTTATGAAAGACTGTTCTCCCGCGTGCTCTGCAAACAGTTTTTATCAATCATCGTTTATCACAATGCACCCTTCTGGAAAACACGCCTCAAGTCGAACATGATAGGACAGAAGATCTCCTACCCTTATGCCAGACCATCGTTCTTCACTTCTCATTCGACGTTCCCGTTGCCATGCTGGCGACGGTCCTCTCCACCTGTTCTCTGGGTAGATGCTGGGTTGTGATTGGGTATCCTGTCTCCCCACGAGTTCGCGTCGAAAGCCTCCGTACTCTTTTCCTAGAACAGGAGCAATTTTCTTGGTTGTCCATCATGTCTTTGTCTAAGCGTACTCCGGATCTCGCTGCAGTTCTCACGCAAACAATGTGTCGTATTTTGTTATTGTTTCGCTGTGCTCGACCCCTTTTCCGAACGCTGTCCTGGCGCAGCGTGTCGTCGTTTCCAAAACGGCACTCCTTCTCCCTGTCGTAAATATCCGTTGTCGCCAGTAAGACGTTCCCCTGCTGTGTACAAGTTCGATTCTATTCTTTTAGGTATCGATGTCCGTTCTCATATAGGGTACATACTATTGTGTCTTACACCCTTTTCTTATTACTGGTACACTTCAAATTATCCCGGCAGTGTGTCCGTCACAGTTTCACTCTAAATTGGTACTTGACACAGTTTCTTTTATCTTACATTTTGCAGGTTGTAAATCTCGTGTTTGAGTCGAGTCTGTCACGGCCAACCTTGTTCCCTATTGTAAAGCTATGTGAAGCGTATTTGTATTGTCCGAAGCAAACGTTCACTTGACACCTCGACACACACTTCCTTATTTATTGCTCGTTGCCTGAGTAGGTGTGTCTAGCTGTATGTAACGTCTTTTCGGTCATACTAAAATTTTTAATTTTTTTTTTGTTGTTACAAAGTTCAACCACATGTGCGGGACCATCAGGAGAACCGTAGGGAACACTCCAGAGTTCTACAGGATAGTGGTTCTCCCCATACTTCTCTTGGAATTTAAAAACTAGACTTGAACGAAGTCCCAAGCTAATCATATTCAATCGCTCGAAATAAGATTTCACAGGCACGTGGCAGGATATACTCTTGAAGATCGCAAAAGAAATGTCGATGTACGTCAGGAACCAAATACTATGAGTATTCTCAGAAGATTGCCCAATATCAGCTAACGTGATTGGAAAATCTTAATGGAATGTACGATTCCCGCATCCCCAAGCCACTATTGAATTACAAGCCGAAAGGACGAAGAGGTGTGGGAAGTTCGAGGAAGCGCTTGAGTGGGCAGGTCTAATCTTTGCCTATTTGAGACCGGAACAAACCATCCTTGGTTTGATCCTTGAAGACGATGAAGGTGATGATGTATCGAAATTAGTACAATGATGGACCGAATGGGTTAACTGCCGCATCATTTGTACTGTGGCTTGCCTAAGATATTCTCAGTAGGCGTCTATAGAGCCACATTTCAAAAGCATTAATACGAACTAAAGTATTTTGTTTTAGTGTCCGCATTTCACATGCGTATATGAGGATAGACCTCAGGAAATGTCTAATTAATGTCTATCCAGAGGCGCACCCAGAATTTTTTGTCGGGGGGGGGGGGTTGAAAGTTAAGTTGATATTGGTCACATAAGTCGATGAGCCTTTCTCCATTCTCATTAACTGTTTGTTCTCCGAATGGTCCTACTATATTGTTGTTTCTCATTTTTCCTGTCCGACTGTTTAGGTCTCCTAAAATTATTAATTCTCTATTGTCACCTACTTTTAATATTTCTCTGATTCAGTGTTTCAAAAAAACTGTCTTTTTCACTAACAGTGGCGTCACTTGACACTCCATAGGCTCCAGACACTGTAAGTTTATGTTGTAAGATGTTCATATTTACTCTAATTATATTCTCATTTATTGCATCCCAATCTGTTATTTTATTCTTTAGTTCCTTAATTTAATATAAAAAAGTTCCTTTATTAATGTCATAAATTATTTCCTTAATTTAATTCCTTAATTATTAAGTTAATGACTTAGAATACATGGCTCGCAAACTGAAAGAAGAATACGGAAAATGGGGACTGCAGATGAATGTGGAAAAAACACAGTATTTGTGTATAAGAGAGGACACGACCGACATAGTATTGGAAAGCGGTGAAATTGTAGCAAAATGTGAGAATTACAAATATCTGGGAATAAATTTTAACAAGGAAGGGACAAACGTTACAGAAATAAAGTGTAGAGTAAATAAAGCAAGAACAATAATTAAGTCTCTAAATGGAATATTGTAGAACACCGAAATAGGAAAACGAGAATATAGAACACAATGATTAAAAGCACATTAGTATGGAGACTGATAGAAGCCACATAAATGGACGCCTTAAGAAGAATATGTAGAACATCAAAATTAGACCGGGTCAGAAACGAAACAATTAAGCAACAATTGAATATAAAAGAAACTGTTTTAGAACACATCGAGAAAAAAC
This sequence comes from Magicicada septendecula, assembly GCA_034769895.1. Classification (NCBI taxonomy): domain Eukaryota; kingdom Metazoa; phylum Arthropoda; class Insecta; order Hemiptera; family Cicadidae; genus Magicicada; species Magicicada septendecula. Next base: position 883,472,849 of record CM068368.1, on the reverse strand, counting down.
AATTAATTTGATATGGGCACGTGTAGAGAATGGGGGAGGAGAGGTTGCCAAAGAGAGTGATGAAATGGATACCACAGGAAAACAGAAAAAGGGGAAGACCTAAAGTAACATGGATACAGGGTGTAAGATCAATGAGTGTACGAGCTCTAACCGAAGAAAACTGCAACGACAGGAGATATTGGCAATTAGGCATCGGACAACGTCGCAGGGCGTTTTAATCCGAATATATATATATTTGAAAAGTTAGATACATGGTGCACAATTTTGGGTTTTATCATTATTTTCTCTACAAGAAAGGCTTTTTCCTGGAGAAACGACAATACGCAACTTACAAGGAGCCAATGTCGCAATAACAGGTAAAAATTAACAATGCTTCGTAGAATTTCACTCATGTACGCTCCACCTATAATGCCGAAAAGAGCCCTTCTTTCACATATTACACGAGAAAGAATCGTCCACACAATGTTTGTAAGAATCGTGTTAAGCACATATTTACTAATTGCTTACAAATTTGCATACGCTTACTGAATAATTTAAATAACTTAGTCAATAGACGCTGATTTAATCGAGATAATAATACAATAGTATAGTTAAAATAATCAGTCATGAAACAGTTGCGCATTTTATAATGGGAATAAGGTAGGAAGAATGTAATACACATGAGTAGAAAAAGGCCTTTTTAAATATTAGTTTGCTCCCTGCGTGAAATCTGTAGTCGAGTCTAACCAGTTAAACATGTCTTTTTGTTAATGATGTTGCAGGTGGATTTATTTATTTATTGAAATTTTTAGCCACTTTTGTCACTGTCTACCCACGTTTTTTAACTAATGTTGAATTAAGTTTCGTCTGTGTATATTATGGGCCGCCGTTCATCTCTGAATTGCCGTAATTTTCTTATATATCAACTCTTAACTCTCTAATCTCGTGTTATTCTATTAAAAGTTTCCTATTGCTTTTGGCACGTTTTCATCGTAAACCCATTTGGCGAGTAATGTGGCTCACACTAGATGCACTACCATTATAATTAATTCATCTCTTACAATTGTTTAAATTACTTTGTATGTTGGTGTTTCCCCTTCTATGAATTGACATTTGTAAATAATTAGTTGAATAGTACGCTTGTCAAAATCGTCTAAATCAGTTTTTATTTCCTTAGTTGAGCATTTATAAAGTGCTGAAAGATTTTATATCAACCGTGTACTCTGACGCTTCTTTAATAATAATAAAAACACTACTTAGAGACATACCTCATGCTTGAGCTACCCTTTCCCCTTATCTTCCGATTTAATAAACTTGTACACTACGTATTTACATTATTTTCCGACTCTGACAATGTACGACTTTCCTTTGCACTGAAGTTGAAAGGGCACCAGATTAATCCAGAAAATATAGCAATAAACTAAACGCTATGCTTTTGAAAAGTACGAACACAATTACATATCATGCGCCGTTGGTAAAAAATGTCTACTAAACTTACCTATGCTGAATTTTATTTTACTATTTAGTAATAGTAAAAATGTTACCTTGTAAGAATATAGTAATTAACATATAAAGAAGATACTATAATTAATATATCTTACTATTTGATTAGAAAATTTTTTCCGGGGGGGTGGGGTTCTAACCCGCAAAACCACCCCTGGGTACGTCACTGTTTCTATCTGAGACGTAGGCTCAGTGTTCAGTTACCGAGAGGTGACTTTAGTTTGAGAAACACAGACCGAGCCATGCTTTTGATTCTTGTTTTGATCTCCTCAACGTAATCCAACAATATTGATTGATTCATTCAAGATATTTAAAGTTCTTTACTGTTTCTAAAGGTTTATTATCTGCGTGAAATGAACTGGCTCTATATTATTTTATTTTAAACATAAATTTGTTTAAAACAAAAAAATTAGTTGTTCTCTTCTAGATCGACAAAGAAACGAGGATGTTAGACACGAATTAAACATTGTATCATTGCACCAGAAGATTAAAGACCACAGAAGGAGATGGTGTGAACACTTGAACCGCATTCCTAACGTCTACCCGTGGTTATCACGGCTCCGGAAAGAGAGATGTCGATAGACCAAATAGGAGATGGGTTCCATTACAGGTTTAGTGAATAATCCTCACAGTGATGATGATGATGATTTAAAAAAATTAAAATCATTAATTTTCTTACACGAAATGTACACAATTAATAAAGTTACTTGAGGAATACAAGTATTTAGGGGTGCAAATTACGGCCAGTGGGAAGCAAGACAAAGAAATACAATCCAGAATTAACTTGGAAAAAATCGCTACATCTACATTAAATAGAGTCCTGTGGGATAAGCAAATTACAGCAGAAACTAAAACCAAAATATTTAAAACCATTGTTACAAGTTTCATGACTTACGGCTCGGAGGTTTGGACTACCAATAAACATACAAGAACAAAATTAATTACAGCAGAGATGGAATTTTAGAGACGTTAGGCAAAAGCATCCAGACATTAGAAAAATAGAAATAAAGTCATTAAGGACAGAATGAACGTAAACAATTGAATTGCTGATTTTACCCAAACAACAAAATTACAGTGGTATGGACACAAGAAAATAATGGCACACGAAATATTGCCAAGGAGAGTTATGGAATGGACCACACCTGGATAGAGAAAATGCAGACTATATTGAGGGAAAGAGAAATTGAAGAAGATCTTTGGATGGACAAGCAGCAGTGGAAGATGAGAAATCATTCAATTCTGTAACCTTTGGTTCCGGAAAATCTGTAAACATTGTACAGCCGGAATAAAAAAAAATAATAATAAAGTTACTTGTTAGCAAACTACACTAAGAAATATAGCAAAGCAAGTATTGTTTCCTGCTCCAAGCCGTAGAGAAATTAACGATTGAACAAAGACTGCAGTATCAGTGAATGTAGGTACTATAGTTTGTTTTCTACAGGGAGACAGCGGTACTTCCTGGTAGCTCCACCGCAGCGCCACTGTGCTGCATGAAATATGTAAACGGGAACCATATTTGCGGCTGTAACAGGATTAATTTCGCATTGTCTCGCGGTGTGCATTTGAAGTTGTTTACACTCTACATTAATCATTTATTAGTAGAAACAATGTCTAACCGCTTTAACCCTTCTTAACTTTATTTTGTTGAATACAGTGTACCGTAGAGGAATACAGTAAGGCTTACGGAGTTTTAAAATAATTTTTACATGTACTGAAGTTATGGGCAACAATGGCAAGGAAATGGATCCGACAACATCTAATTAGAGCTATACAGAGTCATCATGTAGAGAATAGAATTTTATTTGAAGCAGGGAAACCGAAAACAGCTCCTACACTTTGAAAGATCAATTGTGGAGTACGACAAGGGTGTCCATTATCACCTGCTCTTTTTAATTTATCTATTGACGATGTCGTACAAAACTGGCAGGTGTGTCTCCCAGAGCATTTTATGATTTATCACTCTACAACTGACACTTTATTGTTTGCGGACGATCAGGCTGTTCTGTCGGACTCGGAAAACAGGTTGCAGATGGGTATACGTTTGTTAAATCGAATCTGCAAAGACTCCGGATCGCAAATATCCACACTTAAGACGCTTTTCGTGTAACAGATCCCGTAAGGGCAAAAATTGTTATAGATGGTACTGTCCTGAAACAGATCAGCGATTTTAAATACCTGGGCTACAGTGTGTTTTATAATGCAAGAAGGTACGTTGTGAATAAGTTGCATAAGCTCAACCTTATGTGAGGGACGATTAGGCGAACATTTAGGTCAGCAAGTACAGGCACAAGCCTAAAATTCTAGAAGGTGATGGCCTTCCCACACTTCTTTATGGGTCTGAGAATTGAATTTATAACGAAAGGCCATGCCAGTCGCATCCAAGCGGCTGAAATGAGATTTCTCATTCACGTGTCGGGTTTAGTCTTTATAATCATAGACAAACCACAGATGTACTGCAGGAATTTAATATTATAAGTATACTCGACAGGATCGCATAGTATCGGCTGAATTGGTGAGAACATCTTTGCCGAATGGATAACTGCCACATCCCCAAACAACTTTGGAACAATACGCCGTGGGGACGGAGAGGTGTGGGACCTCCGAGGAAGCGCTGGAGTGACCAGCTCTAGACTTTGCCTGTTTGGGACCGGAACAAACCATCTTTGGTTTAATCCTTAAAGACGATGATGATAATGATTTAGCGAAATTAGTACCAGAAACAAAACTGGAGAAGGGAATGTCGTAGATATTACTGTGAACAATTGAAAGGCAGACTAAAATCAAGATAAGGACTGCAGACAGATAGAGGAGGCCAGTTTGATTTAAAACATTGGAGAGTACTAAGAGAGAAAAGATTGTAACTGTCATGTACAGTGGAGGATGACCCAGCACTGTCGAAGTCACTATACCATCTCCAAAAGACCCCTTTTTGACACTTTTTAGACCACCATAAAATAACATAAGCTTACCAGGATGGAGCAGAAAAATCTTAGAAATATAAATCTTTTTTAAACAATATTGAATAGAATGTAGTTTTATTGTGTTTTTGCAGTTTACTTTAATTGTATTTAATTTCGGAATGAAGTCTTTTTTAGCGTCTTTAAATATAGTAATATTAATTGATGACAACTTGTTTTTTATTTTTATATCAAGGTGTGGTGTGGGACAACACAGGGAAGAAGATATGTGGTAATTAAAAGACTCTTAGAAAGGGAAGAAATTCAAAGTCTACAACCTGTGTGTAGAGAAGTAGAAGAAGAAGGAACAACAGTATTTAAACAACGAAACAAATCCGAAACTCAAACCTAGAAAACTGTGTAAAGAAAATGAGGCCATATTGTATTCTACCTTCTCTATACACGTGTAAAAATATAATGGTACCTTATTGTTAGTTATTATTACATTATAACTAACAATAAAAGAATATTCGCCATCAGTCCAAGGTCACATTATATGAAATTATGATTAGGCCGGTGATAACACATGGCGGCGAGACTTGGACTCTGAACAAACAAGCCGCTAACATAGTCAATACCTTTGAAAGGAGAATTTTGAGGAGAATATATGGACAAATCCAAGTCAATGGGATGTGGACAATGCGTCACATTGAGGAACTATACAAGCTATATAAAGACAATGATATGGCCACCACCATCCGACTGTGTAGATTGCAATGGACAGGACACATCATTAGGATGGTAGGCAACCGAATACCTAGGAAGGTACTGTTTAGTCAGATCGAGGGTAGAAGGCCTGTCGGAAGACCCAAGCATGGCTGGATTGACGCAGTGGCGAGGGATTCTGATACTTTAATTAAAATAAAACGATGGCCATCGATCGCCAAGGACAGGGAAAAATGGAGGCGGATGATTATGGAGGCTAAGGTTTCGACTCCGAACTGTGACGCTATAGAATAGGATTATTACATTATAATTGTTATTATTATTGCTGTATATTGTTTGATTGGATTGTACAAATCACAGAATCTGACCTATATTACAACGTGTTGGGATCAGAGTTTGAGGGTTGACATTAATGGCGGTAATGTGACGTATGTAGGGTATACATTTAGATAATTGATTGGGTTTGCTGATAACGGGATTACAGCACGGAGCTGCGGTATGTGTGGGATTGAACTGAGACCCTGCCACCCAAGACAGCGTACTTAATCTGTGATTACGTATTGATTACACTCCTCAAGGATACTCTATGCCAAAACACACACGCGCCCGCATTTTATAAACAATATTTACACTATATGTGAATTTCATTTTAAAGTAAAAATATATTTTCTTTCACAAAAGAAAAATTATAATATAGCCATTCTGTATAGCAAATGGAGAAGGTAGACTTTATAATTTGCATTTTATATATGAAGAAATGATTCCAGTATCTACATGGACGACATATTTCGGCGATGTACAGCTAAAGTTGACTTGGAAATATTACTACAGAGAAATATTCATTTGAATCCGTTGCTTTATGAAGATGACAAGGTAATGATACAGAAAACAGAAGACCAGTTACAGCGGGCGGTATTTAATAGCATCACACAAGACTGTGGGCTAAATATCTCTGCTAGAAAATCTACAACGATGGCATTTCAGGGCAGGTATCCTATAAGAACTAAGATAGTCGTGAATAATCAGATTTTGGATCAGGTTAGTCATTTTAATTACCTGAGTTGTAATATCTCATATAGAACTGATATTGATTGGGATAGTAAAGTAACAAAATTTAGACCCATCTATGGAACGATTCACAGGTACTTGAAAAATAAAACACTAATGGATACCCAAATGAAATTTTATAAAACTGTGGTTGTTCCCACATTTCTGCATACTAGGGAGACATGGACTTTTAGTAAAAGGGACGTGCTGAGAATTCAGGCAGCCAAAATGAAATTTCTAAGAGCGACGCAAGGTTGTTCTCTCTTGGATCGGAGAAGGAACGAGGATTTCAGACGGGATTAGACATTGTATCATTCCACCAGAAGATTGAAGACTACAGAAGGGGATGGTGTGAACACTTGAATCGCATGCCTGATTTCCGTCTACTTGTGGCTGCCTTGGGTTGTGGTTGTGTTGGGTTGGGTGTGGGTTGCCTTGGGTTGGGATGGGTTGGGTTGGGTTGGGTTGGGTTGGGTTGTGGCTACTGGGAAGAGAGATATCGGTAGATCGAGGAGGAGATGGGTTCCGGAACAGGTCTACGGCCTAGTCTTTAGAGTGATGATGATGAAGACGACCAAATGATTTTAGCAAACGTTGAAAATGATATACATTACGTGCAACTAGAAATTTTCAAAGGATACAACAACTGTGGGCTGACTATATAACCGTCTAAGAAGGTAAATTACTCTCTATAATTTGTAACGTCTTTAAACAGACAACTAAAATATTGTGTACTTACAAAAAATTTTAAGATAAACTTAAAAGTGATCTTAAGTAAACAATGGAAATCAAGACATCGATCCGGTGGCTTTAGCAGCTGGCCAAAAATCAGTCTCCGAATTGGGGTTACAAAATCGAAAAAGAAACTTGCCTTGGGGGACTTTTCACAAACGGAAGTGTATAAAAATTACTGTAAAAACTACCACCAAAATTGTGTTATTTTGGCGAACGGTTGTAATCCTGCACAAAATGTGTAACGCGTCCACGGCGTTGACACCCACAGTTCATCATCGTGATAATGGTTTATGACACTCAATACTTGCATTATTTCCTAACGACCGATCGCTTCTTCTTATTTTTCTCTGACTACCCGCCGAATAGTAAGTATGGTCTAGAGCAGTCACAGGCAACCTTTGAATTTATGGGGGCGCATATGTAACTGAGAAGCAGTTTGATTGGCGTACCCCTCCCCGCCCCCATCCATGGTGTAACACTTCCCGCTGCTGGGCTCCGGAAGTGTCCCGCATACACACAAATAACATAACATAATATCTAAATCCATCAAAATGCTTAAGACACTTTTTCTGTGTTGTTACCTATTTCTCAAGTGTTTCTATAATTAACATAATTCTATAAAGGGAGGAGGTGCAAGTAAAAGAAATTGTTGAATGCGTCAATCTGTGAGTAGAGCCGGATGCGACCCGTTTATTTCAAAAACATTACGAGCCTCTAAAATTTACCTAATTATGTGCCAGTCACCAACGGTCAGTACTGAGCTAATTTTTTTTTGAAAAACTAAGTATAGAAAATGTTAAATGCTAAATATGGGGCTGTCGCATAAATCAATACTAGTTTACAAAATGGTGTTCAGCGTACACGCTGTGATCTACTTATAAATTTCTGACACTGTTATCTATCACAAAAGTTTATAAAATTGTTTCTGACACTTGGGATGAGTAACTAGTTTGTTTCGCTTTTCCTTCGTGATTATGCAGCAACGGCCACCGTAAGTTATTAAAGGTAAAAATATTACTTGGCAATCCAGATGAGTCCTTTTGCAACCTGCTGTGTCTGGTCGCTACGGCTGCGTGTTCCTCAGTACCTGCTTTGAACCACTGCTATATCTGTGCTGGAAGAACGTGTAAAAACTGTACGAAGTTCGTGTTCTCGTGTCTTCGGTCCGGAACGTCGAACCAAGTTTTGAACTGAAAGTTTTCACATCTTTTAGTACACTTTATACCCACATCGTTCGATTAACACGCACACATGCATTCATACAGTGCGTAGTTACAATTTACAATATTACAAAATTGCATTACAAGGTTACGACTTCAAATTACATACATAACGAGTACTGACACTGAACCTTACATATCTTAGGTCTTTTCATCAAGTTGACTGACTGAAATTTAGTTTTAGGCGAGGCTGACTATTACAGACAAGATACGTCTTGGTTGGTTATGGATAACAAACTTTTTACATCTATTACAAGTTTTCTTCTTTTCGTTACAAACGTAATATACAAAATTATTAGCCACTAGCATTGATTTACGATAGCTCAAAAACAATCATAGTTACCTTGGTTATTGAGGCTCCCAAACTTGACGAAAGTCCGGCGACAGGCCGCTCTGCTCACGGCGTTTGATGGGAGACTGACGAGATTTAACAAAGCAAACGATAGGGTTAGTAAAAGGGAGGGCGTGACGTCAGGGCGTCTGGCAAGGTACAATTCGCGGATTGTTGCATTCGGCAGAAGACGAATAATTGCAACAATGGAAAATAGAAAGGTGCGGAGCTGGACGTTGGACATCAACAGCTGGACGTTGGATATCAACAGCTGGACGTTGGATATCAACAGCTGGACGTTGGACATCAACAGCTGCACGTTGCAAACATTAACTGTAGCTTTATAATACCCTTGCGCTTATATTTAGCGACGTGGAACACTGAATCAAAAAAAAAAGCAATGCAGTATTTTTCATATATATTTTTGTGAAAATTGTTCATATTATTAGTAGGACAACAACAATTCCAAACAGAATTATCACTGTTGCACACCACTATAGAAAAATTATCCCGATTACCGCTTTCAACCTTTACAGGTCATCATCAGATCGGAAATATAGCTTGAAAGTGCTAATCGAAATAATTTTTCTATAGTGGTGTGCAACAGTGATAATTTTGACTGTAGTTATAACCACTAACCCAACTTTCTTAATTAAATTTCATCAACAATTCGTCATCATGCACAGATGGTTACACAGGAGCACATTTTAATAAAATAAATTTATAAACTTACCGCAATAACACTATTTATTTTTATAAAGTGCACAGAAATGTAAAACTTGAAAAACTCACATTTAAAACGTAAATGAAGGTTTTTTTCTTGAAAAAAACTAACTTACAGTACCGGTAATTATTGTATCAGAAAAAAGTAAAATTTGAAACGGTTTGTACTATTTTATAATTCAGTACTTCGAAGTAGGTACAATGCGTGTGCGTTGCAAAGAAAATAAAATTACAAATTGGTTCGCGGACGCGTCAAACCTTATCGACGGGCGCAGGGTTGCCAACTGCTGGTCTAACGGTTTTGTTTCTCGATAAATAATGTACGTCACAAGCAAATGGGGAAGAGCAATGCTTGTTGTGTAAGTGCATTATAGACGATATTTATGCATTGTCTCCTGAACAGATACTGTTAAACAGAATTACACGGGGAAAAATTATTAAACGTTTTAAATAATATTTACGTTATTTGAATAACAACAGATATTAAAATTGTCATACAGACGTATCAGTTAGAGAGAATGAAATAGAATAAAAGAGTAAAAGAGAGGGTCAGGGAAAGAGATAGAGAAAGAGAAATAGAAAGAGAGAGTGCAAGAGACAGAGACAGAGATAGAGAGAGAGAGAGAGAGAGAGAGAGAGAGAGAGAGAGAGAGAGAGAGAGAGAGAGAGAGAGAGAGAGACAGCGGAAGAGAGTCAGAGGGGTGAGAGAGAAAGAGAGGGCTTAAATACAACATACAAACGTAGTACAGTATGTAATACATACAAAAGCTTTCAACTGTATAATTTCCATTTGCCTGCAGCTAGTGGTGTACTTGGGCTAAACGTGTTTTCACAAATTTAACACGAAAAAGTGAAATCGCATCTGTTTGAGGCTGTGACGCAATGATGTTGGTACGAATGAACTTCGTTTCCAGTGTTAATAACGTAAAATAATTATTTTTTAATTTCTAAATGCCTTTTCAGTTAAATGCATGTAAAAGTTTATTTCAAGATGATATTCCTTACAACAACAAAAAACTGGAAAAATCTAACGTTAAACGGGTTTAAACTGAACGGCTTTTGAGGAGATGATTAACTGCGCTATTATGCATTTCACTCAATCTTGTGTACTAGCCATCCTGGATTCATTGCGCTAATGTTTTGTATACTACAAGTTCCCATAAAACTGTGTCTGGCATGTTCGATATCCGAAGCTAGAAACAATCCTTTAGACCCACATCATGAAACGTATGCCCCCGCCATGTCAACAGAGCTGTTAAATCAGTAGGCTCGTGTGGAAATATTTTTGAAACTGATGTTTAGGATACATGCGCAAAGGGGTATCGCACGTATCCGACTTTGTAACCGTACTGATCTGCTATTATCAACTTCATTTATACGAAACATAAAATTCAATTGCATTAGTTTGATACTGGTTAGTACTGATAATATTTTTAAGCCAGTACGTTTGCAAGTCGGGGTTTCGATACCGGTTATGCTAGTACCTGACTTACTAATCTAGAAGTCGTGGGTTCGATTCCCAGTCATACCATGAAATCAATCTGCATTTACAGTCCAGAGGTGGTCATGCCTGTTACAAAGAGTACCAATGGGGTAAGAATGGGCAGCTGAAACGGTGATGTACAGTCCACAGTCCACGTTGCCTACCTTTTCACAAAACGGCAGCCTAACTCTGTTACCTTCTAAACTACTTTAATTTTCAACAACAGGGATCACCGTTCATGTACGTGGCTTTACGTATGAATGACCTTTACTTTCCCTAGCTGACAGAGCTAATTTCGAATAGGTATACTTTATATATATTATATCAAAATGTACTCCAAAATGTCGCCATTAAGAAAGTTACCATCAACAACGTTGCACGTCCTTATGTCATGACCCCACAACGTCATCATGTCCTTATGTCACGATCAGATATGTCAGTGTACAAATAAACAGGTACTGTTCGAGATTATTTTTTATTTACTTTTTGCACCAGATTTGTTTTTGTTCTACTAATGGGGTTCAGTAATCAATTCTGTTAAAAAATCAAAATTCTGGTTTTTGACTATCGATATTTTGTAAACTTTTAGCTTTAATTTCAGCTCTCTTTTATTGAATTGTGATTGCTAGAAAACGTTTTTATGACAATTTTTATATATCATTGTTGTTGGCTGTTACCTTGGAAACGACAACAATGACTACGTGTTTCATTATTTTTGCAGGGAATTTTGTCTTTCCTTGAACTATGGCAACACTGTCAGTTTACATGTGATTTCAAAAACTTTTGGAGGAATTATGAGTGCTATTTTCTTTGTTTAGAATTTTGTTTTCAGTATGAAATAGTGCTTTGTTTCCAATTTGTGGGTTATTATATTATGTTGTTTTGTGTATTACATTTTTAAAAGTCATGAGCAAACCTATAGGGATAATTTAAAAGCAAATAAACGTCTGGAGAAGAAAATGTTTGTCTAATTCAACTGAAACTCAGCCTAGTACTTTTGCACAAGTAAGTAAAGAAATAAGATCAGTAGTGTACCTAAACGGATGGTTGGGGGCGTCCTTTCTAATTATAAAGAATTTTATAAAGATAATGTATGTGTGTAGTAATTTTGTCACTGTATGCCAGAAAGGAAGTTATACGAGTAAAACGCCTTAGTAACTGAAGAAAATGAAGATTTTCACTGTTATGGGAGTGGAATCCGATAATAATGGGAAGAAATAATTACTTTATAATATCATGTTATTTATCTTCAAACGCGTTTTCGGGTCTTTGATTTTTTTTTGTATAAAAGACCCATTTCTTATGGAACTGTTAAACTGATTTGTTAAACATTTTTGGCGGCGTTTCATATGGTATAAATATAACTACTGATAGGAGCATTTTGTAAAATATTTTTAAAAATTGAATTAGATATTTTTAATAATTTAATACATTTCAAACTAGAAGTTGGGAAAATATTTTTAAATTACAAAATAAGATATCAAACAACGGTTACACTTAGTTTTGCAAAATATGTTAGTAAACAAAGATAGGGATTAACGCCCCTCTTTTAGTATTTATTGTGGTTTATATTAGGAGGAGAGTAGTTGAGACACTGAGAAGGAGGTGGATCCCGGAAAAGGACAAAAAAGGCCTATTCTTTAAAGTGGGGGTGATACGATTATGATGATGATAATTATGTGACTGAAGATGGTTACTGTATTAGAAACGTTGCTTTTCTAAACCAAATAGGTGTTGGCGTACTGCAGGTTTACAAGCTTCAATTCGAATATTTTATTACTGCAACATTTAGGCATTAAACTGACGGTGTATGATAACTTCAAGAAACAAGTAAAGTAGTAAGATTGGGTTACATTCACATTTCTCGTAGACGCCTAGTGGACCAGTGTGTGTGTGTGTGTGTGTGTGTGTGTGTGTGTGTGTGTGTGTGTGTGTGTGTGTGTGTGTGTGTGTGTGTGTGTGTGTGTGTGTGTGTGTGTGTGTGTGTGTGTGTGTGTGTGTGTGTGTGTGTGTGTGTGTGTGTGTGTGTGTGTGTGTGTGTGTGTGTGTGTGTGTGTGTGTGTGTGTGTGTGTGTGTGTGTGTGTGTGTGTGTGTGTGTGTGTGTGTGTGTGTGTGTGTGTGTGTGTGTGTGTGTGTGTGTGTGTGTGTGTGTGTGTGTGTGTGTGTGGTACTTGACCAAAACGTGGAACCACGGGTTAAATTATCGAACGCATCATAAAATTGAGATGTGTTTCTCAACCTGCAAGTCGAATAAATTTTGTAGGAATATGTGTCCCTCCCCAGGGCGAGCCTCAGCTACTGGGAGGGTTGCAGTCGGTGGACAGCGAAGGTTCCAACATATGTGATGGACATCTGCCAAATAAGCGGTCCAAAACCGAGGCGGCAACATTAGCAAGGTGTAGTGGGATCACCGTAGGCGTGGTTACACCAGCTAAAATCCACATAATCCCTATGGCAATGCTGTGACATGGCGAGTAAGTGCCGCCATAAAATAAGCAATGCATCATACTGCCTTGTACGGTATGGGGTAGATTCCCAAAGGCTAGGGGACGGACACTCCGAAATAAAACCGAGGGGTAGGTCAGGCTCCAAGCTGCAGAGAAAGCAACTTGCCTAGGAGAGTAAACTCCGATAGAAAAATTGGACATGGCAGGTTGCCTTGAGGTGGCATTCCCATGCCAACCTAACTACAGGGTGGTAACCTGTATTAGGGAATTTGTTTGAACACTTAGAATCTTTAGAAGCATCCGAATGGATTTAATAGAGTTATTACTAGGCATTGAAAGGATAAGCGATTTAGTATTGCGGAAAGATTTTGTTCTTACAGACATCTCTGTAACCAATGGTTTCGATAAACTCGTATCATACTACAGGGTGGCGCAGGGAAACGGGAAAATTTGAAGTTGATGTTGGCAACCCTGTAGGTGTAGCAGAAGTGAAACTGTCTGTCTAGCAGTAACGGACATTTAGTTACCATGGAGCAGTGGAGCGGTCCAGAGCTTGCGGTCGCCGTAAGGGCGTTTTACCGACATGGTGACAGTTTGACAGCTGCACAACGAGAGTTTCGGCGCCACTATCAGATCCCGCCCCGCGGTCAAGTTCCTTCGTTACACGCAATCGAAACGTGGGTTCGTAATTTTGACGAGACTGGTTCAGCTTTGAAGAAAAAGCCTAATGGGGATGTACGGTCTGCACATACCCCAGACAACATTGATGCCGTGCGAGCTGCCATCTTAAGGAGTCCTCGTCGTTCGGTGCGAAAAATTGCCTCGTCATTGCGGCTCGGACGTCGGAGCGTTCAAAGAATACTCCATGAACTTTAATTTCATCCGTACAAACTTCAGATTGTGCAACAACTGAATCCTAATGATTGTGTATTGCGCCTCCAAATTTGTGAACAATTGTTGGCTAAAATCAATGAGGATGCTAACTTCATTCAAAATCTTTGGATGTCCGGTGAAGCCCATTTTCACTCAAGTGGATACGTGAAAAGCAGAACTTCCGTTACTGGGCTCAAGGAAACCCTGTTCAGCTTCACCAGCGTCCATTACACAGTACCAAAGTTACCGTATGGTGTGCAGTGTCGTGTCATGGGGTGATAGGCCCTTACTTTTTTGAAGATGAACGAGGCACTGCTGTCACTGTGACGTCTGAACGTTATGTCAACATGCTAGAGACATTTTTGGCTCCAAGACTCCACACTTTTCCAAATCTTGACATTCAGCACACCTGGTTTCAACAGGATGAGCCACCTCACACACTGCCAGACAGTCTATGGCAGCAGTGAAACGTTTGTTTGGGGATCGCATAATTTCAAGGAATGCTAACATCGCTTGGCCGCCCCGATCTCCAGACCTTTCAGTCTGTGACTTCTTTTTATGGGGACATCTGAAGAGCATCGTGTACCAGACTAGACCAAGAACCCTTGCTCAGCTCAAGACACAGATTGAAGAGGAAATCGCCAAAATCCCAGGTGACACATTGCGCCGCGCTATGCAAAACCTACAGAAACGACTTACTGAATGTCTACGCAAAATTGGCACCATTTAACTGATGTAATTTTTAAAAAGTGATGCCTAATGTAATTTCCAGTCTTGTAGAACATATTTTCAGCCTCAAATAATGTTTTGTAACGTTTCTTCATTTTTTTATGATTATTTCAAATTTTCCCTTTTCCCTTGCGCCACCATTTACAATACGTCTGTAAATAAATTCGGCAATATTGTAAAAAAGTACTTTTAATCTTATTCTTTTCTAGCACTACAGCTCAACGTGAGCCCTGCCTTCGAACACCAATCTTCTTCAACGCCCCCTATCCATTGTCCTTTTAGTGTAACTCGTCACATCCATTCTTCTTAGATCTTCCACAACATAATCCAACCATTTTATCCTAGGTAGGTCCCTCTTTTTGCTTTTATTGTCCTCAGAAACTAGGTGGCGTAGCCACTGTTTCGTCGAGCCTTTGCAAATCTCACAATGTCATTACGCTTTAATAACTCGTCTCTCTCCTGGTTATTTCTTAACCTCCATTTGTTATCTTCTTTAGCCGGGCCACAAACACATCTTACAATCTTTCTTTCAAACATTCTCACTGCTTCTTGTTACTTTTTTGTCAAAATCTGCATGTCTCACCTCCGTAAGTAACATGCGGTCTGATAAGTGTCTGTCTGGTATATTATTATTATTGTATTATATGATATAATTTCTGGGTTACGACTAAAGAGTTTGTTTCTCAATAGTCTGCTCTTGGAATGATATGCTCTATTTCCTATTTGTATCCTGCCACTTATCGTCGTGTTTATGGGACCTTCATTATCTATCACGTTACCCAGGCATCTGAGATTACTAACTGCATCAAATGGCTTATCTTCCCTGCATAATATATATATATATTCAATCACTTTCTGCTACAGTCCGTTTCTTGATGTATATAATAAATTTAATATTTATAACTAAATTTACCTCAAGATGTTATTTTTCCTTATTTGGAACATGTTTCGAGAGTTCCTGTGCTCTCATCTTCAGCCTTCGCGATCTTTTGTCTGGTGAAGATCAACAAAAGAAAAACATAACAAAATCAACTATTTAGACATAACCATCACAAGATACAACAACCACATACAATATGCAATATATAGAAAACCAACTTCCACTAACATCATTATACCTAACCATTCTGACCACCCACCACAACATAAAATGGCAGCATTCTATTCGCTATTTAACAGAATGTACAAAATTCCCCTAAACAAACAAGAAACTGACAAAGAAAGAAAATATAATATACCAAATTTGTTATGAAAATGGATACAATAAAAATACTGTGAACAAAATAGAAAATAAAATCAAATATAAAATAAAAACTGAACAATTAAGAATTAATCGAAATGAACAACACATAAATAATAACAACAACAAAAAATGGGCCACATTCACATACATAAATAATAAAATGACAAAACTAACAAAACTATTTAAAAACACAGATATAAAAATAGCATACAAAACTAATAAAAATAAATTACAAAATCTAAATAGCTCACACAACAAAGATAATACAACAACCAACGGTATATACAAAATTGAATGCCAAGATTGCAATAAATGTTATATAGGACAAACAAAAAAAAACAGCTGAAAAAACGTTATTTTGAACACCTAAATGCATACAAAAAAACAAATATATATAAATCCAATTTAGCCACACATGCAATAAACACAGGACATGAATTTCCAGACATAACCAATGTAACACTAATAAAACATATACCACACAAAGGCACCATAATGAACATTTGGGAAAATTTACAGATTTACAAACACAAAACACAAAACAAACTAATACCTGAACAAATACAAATCGATACAAAACATGACACAATATTCAAAGCACTAAAAATTAAAAATACACAAAATACATATACTACAATCACACACAATAATACAACTTTAAAATACCAAAGACCAACAAACAACCTTAATAGCATCCAGCAGCCAACACACAAATACTTCACCAGACAAAAGATCGCGAAGGCTGAAGATGAGAGCACAGGAACTCTCGAAACATGTTCCAAATAAGGAAAAATAACATCTTGAGGTAAATTTAGTTATAAATATTAAATGTTATAATATTAAATATTAAATTATTCACCATTTTGTTGCATAAATTAGCATATATTTGTAGGTGGTCATTAACGTCTACCACCGCACGTCACCAAAAGTCGAATTTTACACTGATGATGGCAGCCGATGGTACTGTCCAAACTCCTGCTTTCGTTGAAAACAATGGACCACGGCGAAACGCCTTGGGAATTAATTTTAACTACACTGACTCCGGCCATGTAAGCCTACGATATGTAGTAAAACAAGTATCAGTTTTGCTGATATTTACACTCAAACATATTCAAGCTGATATTGTATCGTTAATCTACTTTCAGATTAATTTACAAAATTAAGAAATATTTCATATTTCTTGTATATTTTTTTGTAGCGCAATTAATTTTTTGACTGTCCGTCTTATGTCATACGGCGGCATAGGCTTTCCAGAATGCAACTAACTCTCCCTAACTTCTAAACTATTCTGATGGCGAAGAAAGGACTCTATTAATATTGTAACGAGAAACACATCCAACAGCCCAGAACATTTTCCACACCCCCGTCCATTGTAACAGGTGTTGCCTCAGTCAAGCCCGCGCACAATTAGATTCTTGTGTGTTCAAAAACACTTGAGATACGCATTAAGCCGGCGTGCAGTAAGGAGGAAAAGCTATACTAGACCTCTGGAAGACCGTCTGGCGTTGTAAAGTCAGTTACGTGAGCGATTTTCCTTACCGCGGATCGAGTGTTTGTCGAAGTATTGTGTGAAGTGTTATTGTGTTATAAATTGTGTGGAACTATAATATTTGACATTATAATTGCGTGTGGACAAATCTAACTGGAATTATTGTACGGGTTGATTAGGAATTATTAATTGTGATAATTAAAGCTGGTTATTAGTGACTTCATTTGGTGTCTTGTATTCTGTTTTCCACTGTACCAATCGGCGATCAGTTAGAGCAGGGGTCTCCAAACTTTTTTACTTGAGGGCAGAATTGAAAAATATTGGAAGTCAGGCGAGCTAACAACACACTCATGCGAGCGCGCGCACACATGCATATATACATATATATTGTAAACTTATTTTTTAAAGTTTACGAAATAATGAACTCATAAAACTATTTTAATACCTATGTATACCTTAGTATTTAAATAAAAATTAAGCATACTTAGCCAAACAAAACGAGTTCATTTATTCACTATGCCAGTAAAAGTAAGGAAAAAATAACATTAAAAAATATTTCTTATGTACTATTTTTTGGGTTTCTGATGTACGTATGGGATGTGTGGAGTTCCTACTGGCATTTAATGTCTGTTCAATTTGGGTCAAATTTTGATGCTTCTATCTCTAGAATGGATTTCAAGTGTTCACCTGACAAGTTAGCCCTGTACTTTGATTTTACAAAGCTCATTTTTTTAAAACGTGAATGCCGAGCGCACGGGGGAATAGGAATCTTCTCTTTAGATTGATGCGAGTGAAAAGCGTGATTCATTCAAGACCGCCAGACGAACAAGCACATTAACCACGTAAATGTTTTAACTTGTACAAAATATTATAACATTTTACTGAACTTTTTTCTTGTTTAGTTATTTATAAAAATTCTGTAATATTAGAAGTATTTTGGCGATCTATTTAAAAACTTCACGCAGCATCGGGCGGGTTGCCGCGGGCCGTGGTTTGGAGCCCCTGAGTTAGCCCGCCGTAACAATATTATTAAATACTGCCCGAGAGTGAACGTGAACAACTGGCTGTTCCACAAAGGAGTAAAATATTTAAAAAACACATTTTGCATTCCAGCTTGTCTGCAAGTAAACACACACACACACATATTCACTGGTGTATAGACAAAGTAGCTGATGTTATCACACGACCTGCGGCCGACAGCAGACTGACTGTTTTGTATACTGTGAAATATTTATACAACATACACATACACAGTTTACATAATGTTTTCTGTTTGTACATGTTTCTGTTGTGTGTGTTTACGATGTTTCGTATTAAAACAGTACAAAGTAAACCGATACGTTTTTGCCTTCAATCAATTTATTCTTTAGGTTTTATTAATACGACTAAATTATTATCTAATCGTTCGGTCAACGGCTTGAACACAAAATGAGTAAAGGCTAGGTTAATATCAGAAGTTAGAAATTCTAGTCTCCTGTAGGAATAAATATTGTTACGACTGTCTAAGTGATTGTCGTATGGTACAGTGGAAAACAAAATACAAGACACCAATTAAGTCACTAATCACCAGCTTTAGCTTATCACAAATACAGTTTATAATCAACTTGTGCAATAATCCGAGCAAAAATTTGGCCACACGCAACAACAATGTCAACTAATTGAGTTCCGCACAATTATAAAACGCAATACAATTCGCCAAAATAATTCGAACCTCACTTGAATAAATCGCCACTTAAACTGACTCTATGCGGCAGCTGTCGTAGAATAATAATCCATAATACTCGTCAACACTAGAGCGTAATTGATTGAACACAGTGCGTAACCGGTGCGTAAAGTCTGGAACAGCGTCGATGGTTGACGCATGTTAAGTGTCACGTAATTGTCTTTCTTCTAAAAGTAGCAATATGTACGCACACAAACATTACAGCTTGGTTCTGCTGGGATAGCCGAGAAATGTTTTATAACGGCGTAGCAATACCCTAGTCTCTTGTAGTAGGGTGAAAATATACTTTAGAAAGAAAATACAGTAAAAACTCGGGAACGTTATTCTCCAAGACGTTAAATAATTCAACAACGTAAGTGATATATCTCTGTACGTCACTTTACGTGCTTTTTTGCGATATATATTTTTCCTCTGAATACATTTTTAATCTTCTTCTTCTCGTCTTCAAGGATTATGTTACGTAAACCTGTTCCGGGACCTACCTTATTGTCGGACAACCCACGTCTCATCTACCAACGGCTTTATAGTTCTGTCCCGCTTTCGGCAATCGATCCTCTGTCATCCTTTGCAGATGATCCCAACATTGCCTTTTGTAAATTGAAATAATTTCATTTATGTCATTTTCTTTGAGTTTTGCTGTGATATTTTCATTCCTTATTCTATATTGCAATGTATAATTTAAAGTATTTCGAAGAAACTGCATTTCAACATTCTGAATCTTGCTGCAGTTTATTTTTTTTCTGAATGACCCCCGCCTCACTTGCATAAATCAACGTGGGTATTGCAATTATCTTAAAAAATTTAATCTTTTGTTTGGTCTTGTATTATTTCTAAGATTTCTCTGAATCGTGTATCACTAGTATTCCTAAATTCCACTAAAATATCGCAATTTTGAATTGCAAATATTTTTAATTGTACTTTATATTTTTTTATCTAAATATGAAACTTTTACTTGTGAACTTACTGTTTTTTCTTCTCGTCGAACGCGTTTCGGCGTCGTATTCGCCTTCTTCAGCTTAGAGACAGACTGCCAGTATTTAGTAACGTTTATATTTTTATTTATTTAGGGTACATATCAAGATCAAGGCTGCCCTCTTTGTAATCGTCCGTTAGAATTATGTTTGTATTACTCACCCCCGCGGTTTGTTTTTAAAATTTAATATATTCGTTGGGTCAAAATTTGTGAAAAATTAGCTGAGCAGAGTTGTGCAGTAAATGCAATCAAAAGCGTCTGTTCTTTAGAACAATCGTTAAAAAAGTGTCTCTCTGTCTTATTGTCTACAATTCTGTCTACAAATCAGCGAACGAAATACAACATTTTTAACAATTCAGGACCTCAGAGGAGAAAGGGCGAATAAAAAAAATCGATTTTTTTTTTTTTGCGGAATCCTATTTTCTGACATGTTAAGAACACAGTAATACCACTGTCACGTATATATTCGCCCTTAGTATTTTGTAAATAGCACTGAAATGTATGGACTGCATAAAACCAGCTGAGAGCTTAGTGCTGTAATATTGGAGGAGTAAGGGCGAATATACTGCATTGTGCCACACGCAGCAGGATCTATTTCTTAGGTTCACCCTTTTTCCACCGTGCTTAGACAGAGTTATACTTGACCAGATATATTTATGAAAAGTTTGGTCAGTGTGAGTTGGTATTTTGATGTCATTAGTTTGTTCTTTCTTATGTATACTGTTTATGTTATTTCTTTGGTGAAACGTACCAAGTGTTTATATATTTTTAAAAAACCTTTTTGTTAATACCTAGTGTTAAGTATAGCACTTACCAACAGTTCAAATTTTCATTCGATTACTTTAAATTTTAGAATAATCTTAAAACTTGTTGTTTTTGTATTATTATTTTTTATTTTACTTATCATTAAGTATTTGAAAATAAAAGTGTAAACTAATCAGAATCTATGTTTTCTAATACCGTACTGAAATACATATTCGCCCTTTCTATCCTGAGAGTATTCACAAAATTTAAATGCGATTTCCCAACACCATGATATTCGTATTCGCTCTTTCTACACCCAGCTCCTGAATTCTTACAGCATTTTTAACCTGATATCCTGCGAAGAATACAATTTTCAGTTTGATTGAAGGTAAGCTTAGCATGAGAAATTCAACTTAATATCTTAATAGAAAATCGACTCTTTACTGGCGACATCACTGCCTAAATAACTAAAAATATGGTTTCATATTTAATAAAAAAAATGCCTTACCTGTATTACAAACACTATAAGTCTTACAATACAATTATTATTAAGTACCGATAAGCAAATAAAACGTATTTTCTAACCCAATAACAAAAATCAACAATAAAATGTTTTAAAATGTCAAAACACAAAATTTAAAAACCGATTATTTGGGACATTTTCAAAATTTTGGATAGCCACGTTTGTCCATATCAACGTATTTTTTGGAGGAAGCAATCTAAACAACGATTGACCTGTGTGGTAAAGCATGAACAGGCTTGTTACTTATTAAAAAAGCGGTTGGTCCATTCAAAAGTTATCGTGAAAAACACCGTCAAAATCTCTAAATAACTTTCTTTACCTTTATAGTAGTAATAGCCGCAGCAGCAGCATAGTAGTAGTAGTAGCAGCAGCAGCATAGTAGTAGTAGTAGTAGTAGTAGTAGTAGTAGTAGTAGTAGTAGTAGTAGTAGTAGCAGTAGCAGCAGCAGCAGCAGCAGTAGTAGTAGTAGTAGTAGTAGTAGCAGCAGCAGCAGCAGCAGCAGCAGCAGCAGCAGTAGTAGTAGTAGTAGTAGTAGTAGTAGTAGTAGCAGCAGCAGTAGTAGTAGTAGTAGTAGCAGCAGCAGCAGCAGCAGTAGTAGTAGTAGTAGCAGTAGCAGTAGCAGTAGCAGTAGCAGTAGCAGTAGTAGTAGTAGTAGTAGTAGCAGTAGCAGTAGCAGTAGCAGTAGTAGTAGTAGTAGTAGTAGTAGTAGTAGTAGTTGTTGTTGTTGTTGTTGTTGTTGTTGTTGTTGTTGTTGTTGTTGTTGTTGTTGTTGTTGTTCTTCTTCTTCTTCTTCTTCTTCTTGTGGTGGTGGTGGTGGTGGTAGTAGTAGTAGTAGTAGTAGTAGTAGTAGTAGTAGTAGTAGTAGTAGTAGTAGTAGTAGTAGTAACAAACAATGTTACATTAATAAATCAGGACACAGATTGAAACAAAACTGTATTTCTATACAATGAAATAACTTTCCATGTAATGGCTAATATTTTATGTTTCGTTCGGTATTAAACTACAAACATATCAAAGAGCACTTGCTATAGATTCACCGAGCTAAGTGATTACTGTTCAGCGCACAGTATACGAAGCGGTCGCACGTACCCAAGGTCGCAGGTACTGTAATCAGTTATTATACATTACATGGGGATGGGTTTATGCTGCAAACATAAAACCCCCATATCCGCAGCTAGAGCCAATTGCATTGCCGGGTTGTTTAATGTATTTTAAACATTAATAAAACATCGACTGGCGCAATTTTATTTCTCCCTGTTATACAGGGTCCGCCAGTGAAGCGGGAAATTTTGAAAATACAATAGTTCATTTTCTGCTCACGATAGGGCGTGGAGGTTTTCGATTGTTGTTTTACATTTAATGCCATTTGTTAAACATGGAGCAGTGGTCCGGTGAACAGCGTGAGTTCTGCGTAAAATCGTTTTATAAGAATGGTGACTGTGTGACTTCTGCACAACGATTGTTTCGTAATCATTTCAATATTCCACGACATAGAAGAGTGCCGTCCGCTCATGCAATTATGTCATGGGTGAAAAAGTTTGAAGAAACTGGTTTCACATTAAATTTAAAGCATAGAGGAGCAACAAGGTCTGTAAGAACAGAGGAAATCATTGAAAGAGTTCGAGTAGCATTGACGCGTAGTCCACAACGTTCTGCAATGAAACATGCATCCGCACTAAACATTAGTGACACATCGTTACGACGAATTTTGCATAAAGACTTATCTTTTCATCCATACAAAATTCAAGTAATCCAGGAGTTGAAAGATGGCGATATGCTGGCTCGCAGGATTTTCAGCGAAGAAATATTGCGACGTGTAAATGATGATGAAAACTTTATTCACCGCATGTTTATGTCAGATGAAACACATTTTCATTTGAATGGATATGTAAACAAACAAAATAGTCGATATTGGAATGATGAAAACCCAGGTGAGTTGCATGAAAAGCCATTAGATATTCCGAAAGTTACGGTGTGGTGTGCAGTTTCATCATCTGGCATTATTGGGCCATATTTTTTCCAAGACGATAGAGGAAACACCACAACTGTCAATGCAGACCGCTACACACACATGGTCAGAACATTTTTGATGCAACAGCTCCCTAGGTTTCCGGAAATTAATTTTTTCCAGCAGGATGGGGCCACAAGTCATACTGCTCGTGTGTCCATGGGTGCTTTAAGAGAACTCTTCCCGGACGGACTCATATCCAGATATGGCGACATCTCGTGGCCTGCAAGACCCCAGATTTGTCCGCATGCTACTTTTTTCTTTGGGAATTTCTGAAGAGCAGGGTGTACATTGATAGACCGCACACCATACCGGAATTAAAAACGAATAACAGACAAGAAATTGCACGGATTCAACCTGACCTGCTTCGTCGAGTGATGGAAAATTTTCGGTCAAGATTAGAAGAATGTTTGCACAGAAATGGCTCTCACTTGAGCGGCGTTATTTTTAAAAAGTAAAATAATGGCATACTTTACTCAACTCAAATCTTAAAAAAAAAATTCTGATAATAAATGTTTCATGAAAAAATTGGGTACTTTTAATTTTCCCGCTTCACTGGCGGCCCTGTATTTATTGACGTCGTCGTGTTCTCTTCATTATTCCACTTTACAGTCCTCACAGTACAATAAACCATAGTGTTTGTACGGTCCGCTTACATATGTCTGTAATAAGCTACTCGACGAACTTTCCCGCGAATGGCCGCGTAAGTGTACACGTAAACGACTCATATCCAACCAAGTGGAATACTCTGGGGAAATTATTGTCTATGTTATACAGAGTCATGTTATATTGTACATATTGGTTAAGATACGTATGTCAGTTATATTTATAAAATATTTTATGAATAAGGAAATTTATTGTGTAAATATCATTGAGCCCTACAACACGGTAATTCTGTTCAGTCAGATCAGTGATGGTTTTCGCAGATGAACTTAACATCTTTATAGAAATGGATAAACATATGTATTCTATAGATAACGATTTCTGTTCTAGAGATATCATTTCTCACAATTTCACTGACTAAATAAATACAATTTTGGATTTCGTTGTCCATGACGTGTCCATTAATTAATTAAATATAATTAAATCACTACCGACTCGGAACGCAAAGTTTATTATGGGTAAACACGTAAAAGTTTTACCTTATATCCTGAACCAGTTTTCGCTTTTATAAAGCTTCTTCAGAGGCTGCCGCTGGGAGCACTGTCCGTCTTGTTCTTGGCAACGGTATCGACTTTTCAACGATCGATGTTGTGTGTGTGGGGTGTGATATGTTCGAATAATGCGTGTGATTTGAATTGTGTCTGTTCGTTTAGGATGTCGTTTTTATGTGTTTTCGTGTGTTTGTATATTTCCAATTGTTCAAGAGTGTCTAGTTTTCGGCCTTTTGTGTGTACGTGTAGAATATCCATGTTATTGTCGATGTTGTTGCATGTGTGGTTTGCAAAGGTGGATTCGGTAGTGGAGTGTATTGAAAACACACAACATCGCACCTTCAAAAGTCGATAGCGTCGCCAAGAACAAGATGGACAGTGCCCCCAGGGACAGCCTTTGAAGAAGATTTTTTATTAGCAAAAACTGGTTCAGACTATAAAGTAAAACTTTTACCTTTTTACCCATAAAAACCAGGTCCTTAAATTTCCCAGAAATAATATTCTCGGTCGCCCAACTCCTCTTTTTCCAAGTACTTGCAGTGAACATAGTCATGATGATATAGTACTAGAGATATCTAAACGATCTTCATTGTAGTGGTTTCTCGTTACCTTCAACATCCTAATGTCGTTGACTAGTAACTAGTTCGTCCGCCTTCGGAGCCGAATTCTCAACCCCAGGACAATGAGGTGCCCTACCGCTTGCCAGTTTATCCACCCGAACTGTTATGTATAAGTGGTAAGTATAATGTTTTGAAATTTAGGATTGCGTGACTTGATGTTTCGATTGTTCTCTATAAAACTTCCGTGTACTGCGGCCTTACTAATAACCAATGGCCGCGTCCTCCATTCACCGTTCACTACACACATGTCAACGACATGCTATATTTACATAAATTTGCATTACATGACCACGGGGACACGATTGTAATTAGCATAACTGATTAACAGTTGTCAACACATAATGACCGTGCGGTATTGCAAAACACACACACACACACACACACACACACACACTTCCACTACTACTGTTTCTTTGGGTACCAGCGTTTACTGTTTGCTCCAATCATCAGTACCGCTAACTGTAGTCTGTCAGTAGGCTATAGTGACTACCGGCACAGTGACATCACTGAGGATTTAGTTCATAATGTACAGACTTTTGCTGTTGAGCAACATTTAATACGAGTGTCAGTTGAAAAGTTCGCAGAGCGACGTCAATAGGTCAGTGGTAGAACTAAAATCTTTCGTGTGCTGCAAGACGTATATATTTCGCGTAAACATCTGTTAATTTCCAGATATACCTGCCAATTTATTCACTCTTTCCCGCTGTTTCAAATTTTCCTGTCACGCGTGTTTTTAAAATGAACAAAATCAAACATCGTGTTGTGACGATTTCTATGTCAAAAACGTTTTAGCGCCAATGAAAAATTAAAAAAAAATTGTAAATGTGTTAAGAGATGCTGCGCCCTTAGAAACCACGGTAAGTGAGGCACACTCGAGTTTAAACGTGGTCGTACAAGCACTGAAGACTATTCCAGCAGTGGACGTCTAAAATGTGCAACAAAAATGGCATTATTGAAGAAATTTTTTAAGGTGTCGGAAGACCGTAGATTGAGGAGAGGATGACGTTACTGAAACCATAGGCATTAAATATAAGCGTGTGCATCATACTTTAACTCAAGAACTTGGCGTGAAAGAGCGCTGTGCAAGATGGCCGCATGTGGAGTTGTATTTTTTGGGCGTCCAGTGCGGGAGAAGGATCAACTTTAATGCTCGTACGACCACGTTGAATCTCAAGTACCTGCTTACAAACCGTTGGTTTTGAAGTCGCACCATCTCCTGACACATTTACAATTTTGTTTTGATTTTCCGTTGGGGCTAAACAATTTTTAACAAAGAATCACACCACGATTTTTCACTTGTCCGTTTTTCAAAACACGCATGGCACGTCAATTTTAACCAGCTTCTAAACAATGAATAAATTGATAGATACATTTGGGAATTAACAGGAGTTTACATAAAATACAAATCTTGCAGCTAAATTTTATTTTTACCGCTAAGCTACAGATGTCGCTCCGCGAACTTTTCAACTGACCCTCGTATAATTATTGTTTGTATTATTGTTGTACTTGTATTACGATTTTTTCTTCATTATTGTTTTAAAATAAAGTAAACGGCATTTAATAATCTGTTTATGATGTATTTAAAGTATATAAGGCTTTTTATAAGGTATGACACTATAATCAGCTGTTGTTCGTCGTCATATCTCGTCACATGTTCCAAGTCGCTATTTTCGTATCTTTTAAAATCCAATCTCCTGTCCGCTTTCGTTTCCGAATGTCTTTAACATTATATCTGTCCTGGTTTTTGAGGCTACTTTTATAAATGTCAGTTGTTGATTGAAACCATAGTATAGGGCAACCAATCCCATGCCGGCTAGATTTTTATCGACCGTCTCTAGTCTAGATCCGTCGTGTTCTGTTACAGGATCACCTCGAAAAGAGTGCGACTCTTCACCACGCATAACTGTCTTGGACGTGACGTCACGTATGATCAAGATAGATCAAGAAAATAAAGTGACGAATTTCACAAGAATGTGCAACGATTCGGAGAACGTTGCGAAATAAAGAAAGAAACTCAAATACATTTTTATGAAACAATGGCGATACCTACACTACTGTGTAATTCTGGGTGATAACGGAAAAAGATGAACGGAAGACACAAACAGCAGAAATAAAATTTCTCAGATCAGTTAAAACGTGTTATAGGCGAGATCATATAAGTAATGATAATGTTTGAATCTATGTCGGGCGATTTATACAGTGTGTCTCAAGTGGTGTTTCAGTAAAAAGGTGATTATATTGCCGAATTCTTTATAGTTGACATTATTATTATTTGTGTGGCCAGATTAACTTGAACTACTGTACGAGTATAATCTTCTTGAATTACTTGTTGATTACAAACTGTTAATTGTGATATTTAAAGCTGGTTTTTAGTGACTTAATTGGTGTCTTGTATTTTGTTTTCCACTTTACCGTACGACGATCATTTAGACCGTCGTAACAATATTAAAACCATGTATTTAATATATGTAGGGACAAAAAACCAGCTGCACCAAATAGATTGATAGTCAGGTGAGAAACGTCTGCCAGAAGCCTACGTTAATAAATCTAAAATGTTAACACATTCCCGTAATATAAACCACTCAAGACATGTGCAAAAAAGTTAACAAGGCAATAGTTATGAAAAGACATGTCAATACATGTTTACAAATATTTAGGAAGCATTTGTGGTAAAGAATAACTAGTTACTGTCTCATGTATTCAGTTACTGTGGACTGTGAGACACCAAGTTTTATTGTAGGTAAGTATCCCTGAAAACGTTGAAATACAGTTTTATAAACCTACTGAGAATCGCTTCTTGTAAGAACAAAATTGGAATTAAATTTTTAATTTTTTCTTAGGTCTCACAGGACTTGTAAAGCTTTAACTAAATTGATAAAATTTTGAATAAAAGTGACAATAACCAAATTTTTGTAATTTTAAGATACTTCCCCTGGTCTTCTAATACTTCTTTGTCCAATAGGCTTACATTTCCAAACTTCCTTAGGCAACCTGCCATCAGGCGTCCTATTCAGATCAGTAATTTATCTCTCTTTGTGTTCTTCAATTCGAGCTTAAATGTTAAAAGTTTTTAGGTTATTGCGTATCTAAAAGGTTACCAGATTTGCGAAATATAAACAATAGAAATCATATGCAAAAAAGACAGCATAGCACTAGACATAAATAAACAGCGAAATAGATGATTCGGGACACATAAGTACATAGGAAGCAATTGTGGTAAAGAGTTACTAGTTTTGTCCCTCGTTGATTCAGTGGTTCTGTACTGTAAGACGTCAAATTGTATTTTAGGTAAGTCTCCTTGAGTGTGTAGAAACACAGTTTTACAAATCTACTGGGAATTCCTTCTTAAAAGAACAAAATTGGAATTCAAGTTTTTTTTTGTGAATTTCTTGGGTCTCACAGGAATTGCTGAGACTGAAGTGCTAAATTCGTGAATAAAATTGAATATAACTAAATTTTTTGATAGGTACCTCAGGGTTTCACGGCCGGTGCCAACGTTTCCGGCCTGTACTGTGGTTAACTGGTGAAGATTAGTGCCAGTTCCCTAGTCGTTTTTATACTGAAGATGGTCTCCATCGGGGAGTCCGAAACGTCACCTCGTAGCGGCAGTAATGGTCCACGGCCAAATAACCCGAAGAGAAATCAAATACATTTCAAAAACATTTGTAAGTTTTGTGTACAGTGTACGCTACAAGTTATACCAAAATAGAGTTTTGTCAAGCAACCATATTTCAAAGCATGCGCATAAATATAACTACTTGTATTAGTACAATATACAGGAATGTCTGTGCGAGGATACGGTGTTTTGAATTTTAATTAAAGGCAAATTAGGACGGGGACAGAAGCTCGACAACACAATAATTTTGTCAACATATATTGTCGTGGTTGCGGGGTAAAGCCCAGCGGTGTCGTGCCTGGACTTAACCCTCGTAAATGTTAACACTCCAAGCTAAGTAAATTACAACAGGCGGCCGCGGGCCCGTTGTACATCTACATTGTTCTATCATTATTCACAGCGTCTTGTCGCAGCTTTCCATACTGTGACACTTTATTTTCGTATTTAAATATTTGCAAACAACGTTTTTTTAGCACATTTTATTTAAAAAATATTGTGCTTGGTGTTTCAACAGATCATGTAGCAAAACATCTTAAATTTATTAGATAATCGATATAGTGACACAACAAAAAGGAATGTATTTTAAGAATAAAGCAGTACGAGCACGGGGTCTCAGAACCGAGGTACCGTCACGTCTCGAGGAAAGAATACATAATCATGTGCGCATTGTCAGAATTCGATTCCACAGGAACTGAAAACAAACACCTGGCAAATTTTCTTCAGAGTGCATAAAGGTACTGATCATGAATCTGATTTGTTCCACGTACGTTAAGACTTTTAATTTTATACCTCTACACCCAATATATATTTTTTTATAACTCTGTTGAATAGAAAACTGTTGACATCAAACGTTTACGGTGAATGAACACACCTAAACTACTGCAACGAAAACAATAACGGTTTTTAAATTTTAGTTTTAACTATTAATTCATTTCAGTGTTCTTTTCAGGAGAATGTCACCGATATTTCGTATGCATAGTTCGTTGTTTGTAAAAACATCATTTCTTTTCAGGAAGTGAATATTTCTCAATATTAACAATAGGAAATCGAAATCCTATATATAGTAAATAGAACGCCCTGCTGTGTGGTTTAAGACATATACCGTAGTTAACTCAAAGTAGGGAAACTCTATAAAACAACGCGGGAATATTTTTGTACCCTAGTTTTTAAGACTAAAGCTTTCTGCATGCTTCTCAGCATTATTAGTGAACCATTCCTTTGATTTTCTTGTAACTTATAATATTAGTTTAATTAATATTCTGCATGTGTTAATTTCAAACTATTCTACCTAAACAAATCCTACTAATATATTCTTAATAAACATAAGATCAAACCTTATTTCTATAATATTGAGGTTTTCTACGTAAAGTTTTAAAACAGCTGATGAAGTAAATTTTAGTCTATAACTGTAAGCGTAAGAGACTAAGATGCCTTTGAATGTACAGTTTAACAAAATGGTAACAGAATGGCAAGTTGCGTGGCTCCATGATAGATTAAAATAATTGAACAGTGCCTCTTGTAGATGATCTGGTATTGTCTGCACCAACTGAAGATGAGCTCCATGGATGCACTAGATAGGTGTAAGTACAGAATTACAGAAAATAATAGAGGAATCGAAGTTGGAACAAAAGAGCTACAGGAACGGATGCAAGGAGAAATCACATAATAAGAGAGGAATATCGGAAGTCAAAGAATGAAAGGCACCACCATCCGACTACATAGATTGCAATGGGCAGGACACATCATTAGGACGGAAGGCAATCGAATACCTAGGAAGGTTCTGTTCAGTCAGGTCAAGGTTAGAAGGCCTGTCGGAAGATTCGAGCATCACTGGATTGACGCAGTGGCGAGGGATGCTGATACTTTACTTAAAATAAAACGATGGACATCGATCGCCAAGTACAGGGGAAAATGGAGGTGGATGATTATGGAGGCTAAGGTTCGACTCCGAACTGTGACGCCGTAGAAGAAGAAGAAGAAAGAATGAAAGCCTACTAGGGCAAAACAAAGGAAATAAACTGAATGTGTAGCGCGGTCTAAAGTAACCTTAATCAAAAAGCAAACAGTTAAAAAAATGATTTTGATTTAAATTAACTCCCGGGCTGTTTGGCCTTGATCCAAAGTTTATGACGAAACCAAATTGGACCACGTTTTGGCGAGTCTTGGAGATGGTTTTGCCAGGAACTTTGGACCAGGGCCAATCACGGCCCGGGAGTTAATTTTAATAAAAATTATTATCTTTGTTTTATTTTGTATATAAAGAAAGCAAATTGGCTTTTCAAGCGTATCAGATGGACCCATCATGTTGATCTCAGGAACCATGAACAGGCTTTTAAAGTTTTCACAGTAAAAAAAGTGCTTGCTTTCAAGAAAAGAAGGAGTAGTGACACAGTGAAAACAATGAAAGTGCTGTGAACGCAAGATATGTTACAGGCTATGTCATTAATTTAAACTTATGAACTTAGATATTATAAATTATGTTGACTGCAAGGTGGAGGAGTTAATTTCTTCGGACCTTTTATAATTCTCTCTTGTTGCAGCATTGTTATTGGTTAATTCAATTCTCATCATTACCGCTGTCACGTTTGTTTAATTCAGTGGTTTAATAATAATAACAATGAGCGCTGCTTTGAAATTA
Source organism: Magicicada septendecula (assembly GCA_034769895.1). Classification (NCBI taxonomy): domain Eukaryota; kingdom Metazoa; phylum Arthropoda; class Insecta; order Hemiptera; family Cicadidae; genus Magicicada; species Magicicada septendecula. Next base: position 883,441,424 of record CM068368.1, on the reverse strand, counting down.
TTCATCGTTTATTATTAGAGTATGGTTTTCGAACTGTGACCTTCTGAATTGACTCTACCGGGTGCCTCGCAAAAGTTTTCTTTCACTTTGTGCGCGTTCGCGTTTGTGTTTGTCAGTCTGTGTCTATATTTGTCTGTCTGTCTCTGTCTGTCTCTGTCTGTCTATCTGTTTCTGTCTGTCTGTCTATCTCTCTTTCCCCCCTGTCTCACTAGCTCTCACTCTCTCTCAGCATCCTTTAAATCGTAACATCCTTCTAATAATATTTTTTACACACTGTCTCTCAACCATATCAAATATCGATACGGAGAACCGTACATGACTTTCATGTTGTAAGATTTATATTTAAAATCATTTCCGAAATGAAATATTTCCATATAAACTACTTCTTTATTGAGCCTTAACCACAGTACTGTGGTCACTAACGTATACCACCTTACGTTAGCGCACTCGATTTTCACTGATGATGGCAGTCGATAGCACTGTCGAAAAGTCTGGTTTTGCAGAAAACATTGGACCACGGCCAAATATCCCGGGAAGGAATTTTAACAACAAAAAACTTCTTGTTCCCCATAACGTAGTACACATAAAATATTATACCCTCCCACTTTAACTGTCATTGTAATTTAAAGAAAATTCCCCCCTACCCCTTCAATTAACCTTTTCATTCATAAACATTCCATCTAAATTTCTACAGTAGATTATTATGACCTTCTTTTCGGGATACTTTATTTATCAAAATTAAGTACTCCATTCTTGTTAAAACATAAAACGTTGGATGTAAACTACCCCTTCCACTTAACCGATATTCACCAAAATCAATAGACCTTGAGTCCTCTACAATTCAAGCACATGTGCGAAACATTATTTGATTCTGTTTGAATGCTTGAATTTGCGGCAGTTATCGTTCCCCATAGAAAAATTTCTACACAGAGACAGACACACACACGGACAATTTTCTGAAAATGACTTTTCTTCATGTTTGAGGGTAGTACAATCAGAATCGGCCCTTATTTCGAACAAGATTTTTTTCGCGATTACCATATTTTCGTTTCCTTACGAAACATGAAAGCAAAAACGAATTGTCGTTTTCCCCCTTGTTGTTCTGTGTCGTCATCTGTTTAGGGATTCTGTCCTCCTGTATTCGGTCAGCTGACGTCTGAGAGTTTAGGTTTACTCATAGTTTTTTGTGTTCCTTCTTTTGTTCTCTGGGGTGAAACTACTGAGGCCACTTTATTGTAGAATTAGTAAAACGTTTGGAGTAGAAATCGTTAACTAATGATTGGTAGAACAGAGCATGATATATTTGAAGGGAAGAAGGAAGGACAGAAGAAGAAGTCAGCGTGTAAGTCAAAATAAAGTCTTGTAAAATGAGAATAATCAATAACTCATTAATTCTCAATGCCTCCATAACCATTCTATACTCATTAATAATCACAACAAATCTGTCCCTCTTTGCAGTCTCCTCAAAATTCAACCTGATGAGTGAAGCAAGCTGCAGTATTTGTGGTACTTTACATCTTGTTGCTACGATTAATAGAAGATGAACATCAAGAAGTTACTTTTGTCACCATGAATTTAAAATAGCTTCAGACTTTATTGTTTATGTAATTCCCCCCTTTAAACCTTATAGCTAACAGTGCCTAACTGCATTTAGTTCTTAATTAAACAAAAATTATATTTTATTTGCGTCAATATATACGTAATAATAATTGTAGGAGTTGCAGTTTTTGGCATTCAGAATAAATTAATTTTTATGTAAATATAATATAATTCAAATTTAACTTTTTCCTAAAAAGTAAAACACGGAAGGATACCCAAAAAAAAAAGTTTACAAAACTGCGGCTGTCCCCACATTCCTGTATGCTAGGGAGACATGGAATCTTGGTGAAAGGGACATACAGGGGGATTCAGGCACCCGAAATGAAATTTCTAAGACGGACGCAAGGTTGTTCTCTCTAGGATCGGAGAAGAAACGATGATATTAGACGCGATTTAAACATTGTATCATTGCACCAGAAGATTGAAGACCAGAGAAGGAGATGTTGTGAACACTTGAATCGCATGCCAGATTATGGCCGCCTTGGGTTATCACCCTACTGGGAAGAGAGGTGTCGGTAGACGAAAGAGGAGATGGGTTCCGGAACAGTTTCAAGACTTAGTCCTTGGAGTGGTGCTGATGATGATGATGATGACGATTATTTAAGTTTTTAGCAAGTAAAATACCGGAAAATTTGCGGAGGTCTAGGGGGATGTTGAGTAAAATTAGACAGGTTAGAGAAACGTTCATTAAGAGGGAAAATCAGTTTACTCCTAACCGTATCAGCTTAAAATGCTTTGAAAATATTAAGTATTTTTAGTTTTATTTGAACTGCACTCTAGTATTTAAATGAATTGTGGACGAAATGAGACGTAAAGAAGGTTTTTTAAAGAGTTGTATAGGAGACATGCTTCTGAAAGCATTTGACAGTTAAATATTAAACTTGTCTGTGTGCAGCTAATTGGCTACATATTTTAGCTTAATTTTCAATTTAAATGCAAAAAAAAAGTAAGAGGAAAAGAGTTTGCAATTAGGCACATATTTTGGATTTATAAATTTATTGATTTTAAAAAGAAAAACGGAAGTAAAAAAAACAAAACTAAAGGAAGCTAATTATACAGAAAATTAACTTTATATCCGAAATCAGACGAATCCCAATTGAAACTGTACATTAAGAGGAAGGTTAGAAATCTGTAAGCGTGTAGAAATACAGGTAAACTTGGGTAAACTCGTGACAAAGTATATAAAATTCCAATTGTGCCAACACAAATTTTTAATTCTTTTTCTGTTTTAGTCTTTGGAAAGAATGTTTTCTAAGGACTTTATCGCACTAAAAAGTTTTTGGATAAAACAACAGATTACTTTTTTTTTAATTAAAATTCGTAACAATGTTCTTGCTTGGTAATCTCGTGATATTCCAGGTAATCTCGTGACAACGCTCCGCTATACTCGTGATATTACGACTGAGGCAATCTCGTAATACGTCAGGCATTAACCAACAATTTAAGATTAAATTTGATGCTCAATATAGTGAATTACAATGAGGGTAGAATCAAAAATCACGTCCTGTTAACAGATACAGACATATAAGAAATATTCCTCACTTTTCACTTCAAAATGTTACAAATAAATAAACACGTGTTGCACTGGCGCCTACAATATCTCAAACTGAACATTAGTATGCACTGCGCTCAACTGGAGAAACTAGGTATTTGTGGGAGCATTGGTTAACCCGTGACAGGCACAAAGTATCACGAGATTACCTCTATCACGAGTATACCCGTGTTCACCATACATCTTCATGCATCCGTTTTTCTTTTTGACATGATAATGTCTTTTGGCTGGCCATCATTTGAAAATTTCTGTAACGCTGTAAACTGTAACGCATCACGCTGCATGACGTCATTCTTGCGTGACGTCATTGGGATTGTTGTAAATAAACGTTTGTTTTGATACGTCGCAATATATATAATGTGTTAAAAATAATATCACTGCAAACAATTAAACCAGATTTATAAAGCGTCCTGAAAGTTTAAAATCAAGTGTTAGCACAATTTTTCCACACTTTCGATTCCCCACAGTCTAGAAATCTCATTTTTGATATTATGGTTACTGACTGACTGATTGTTTCTTTTGCGCAAATGTTGCGTTTAGCTGGCGGCTGAAAGACATTATCATGCTCTTAAGCTTTTACCATTTGGTAAACGGTACTGTATTTTTACATTGCAAAGTTCCTCAGTGCCTTGTAGCCGATCGTTCCTAAATATTATTATATCTTCTTTGTACGTGATATTTCCTTACCAGTTTTTCCATTTCCACAGGAGAGCAGAATTTTTGTCTTCTAATATTAACCTTGTCTTTAGTTACCTTGATGTGCAAGAATTTGACCAAACTCTTCGATAATAATTTAATTTTGCTAAATAGTCTAAAGCACTGGTTCCCAAACTTTTCAGTCCGCGGACCCCACGAAAACAATTAAAAATTTCAGGGACCCCGTCTGAGTTATGGAATAAAGCAAACAGTAAATATGATATAAGCTCTTATGATTTACAAACAGAATTATCACTGTTGCACACCACTATAGAAAAATTATTCCGATTAGCGCTTTCAAGCTTTACAGTTCGTCAGATCGGAAAAATCTCTTTCCATTTTTTCTGATCTGACGATGAGCTGTGAAGGTTGAAGGCGCTAATCGGAATAATTTTTCTATAGTGGTGTGCAACTGTGATAATTTTGTTTGTGATTATAATCACTAACACAACTTTCTTCATTAAATTTCTTATGTTTTAATTAAAATGTATTTAAATCAAAATTTTCTGAACTCGCAAAATTAGAATATTAATGGTATCAAACATAGTTAAATGTGAACAATGAAGCCGCTTTTGAAAAATTAGCTCTGCAATATTAGGTTTAATGTCTGATAATTTCAATATTCAGCCTCTCCCGCCATCAAGTTTATTTCTTAACTTTGCCAAACTCGGCTCTATCGTTACAGCCACACGTGTCAAAATCCAGCTACTTAGGCATAAAACCAGCTACACGGAAAAACGTTTTGCTTAGATACACGTGGATTAGAACAGCGCGATCAGTTCTGCGTTGATGTTGCGCTCTAGTCAGTTCGGCTGACAAACAGATCTGCTACACGACATGATTTAAAGACATTATTAAAGGCATTAGTTTGATATTACTTTTACATTTACAATTAGTTTGAACAAAAACAATACTGGAATCTTCTACTAATTATTTTGAGATTCTAAAAGTTAGACTTTAGACCATAAAAAACAGGAGAAAATTACGGTATATTCTTTTTTTTGTTAAAAGTGTCGGCGTATCACCTGAAACACTTTGGGAACCACTGGTCTAAAGAATAAATAAATTAAAGGCAAACATTTATCGCTTTATTGTGTACGGTTTTAGCAGCAAACATTGCAAACACAGTACAGACAACTACAAACAGAAAGAACTGTGTAAACTCTGTGCGTGCGTGCGTGTGTGTGTGTGTAAATATTAAATTATAAACAAGACAGTCAGTCTCTGTCGGCCGCAGACAGAGTGATAATATCAACGCTTTGTCTGTACAGCAGTGAATGTGTGTGTGTGCCAACAGTGTTTTTAATTGTTTGCTTTTTGTATAACAGCAATTTTTTAACGTTTACTAATGAGTATTAATATACGCCTTTCCTTATCATTCAAATCGTTTAGGATGTACGCTGTCTAAACTCTTTCCGTTCTTAGCTTAATCCTGATGTAAACAAAACCCACGTGGCTCATCTGAAACGCTATTGGTCAGGGGCGTTGACATTGTTTACACACTAATCTGTTACGCGCATGTGCAGAATGTCTGTATAGTCATGTGAGAGTTGTCGTTACTGCGATAAGTGGTTTTGATTACGTTTGGTCATCTTTATGAATACACAATAGAACTTTATTGCTGCTAGCAAAATGAAAATAATTTAAAGAGTTTTTAGTAAATGATATCAACGAAAAATTGGGGCACGCCGTTTTAAAACTTCCTCCTATCACTGTATTCTGAATCCCATTGAATAAATATGAAGCCAGTTGAAAGGATATGTTGGCCGTCACAACACAACATATAAGCTGAATGATGTAAAACAAGTAATTGAGAAGACGCTAATTGAAATAACGACAGACAATTGGAGTCGTTGTGTGTCGAGCATGTATTCAAGAAAGAAGATAAGCTTATGAGAATTCGACCAAATTACAGATGCCGTCGTGGACAATCTTATCATTAACACTGCTGACTCAAGTGACGATTCAAGTTCCGACACAGACATGAAAGGCATTGAATTACTCTCTGACAGCAGCTGATAATATTTAGTACACTGGCAATTATCACAGCTTCTATTTTTGCTTTAAGTATAGGCCTACTTTTTTGACGTAGAATACGTCTTACCTTTCAGGCCAGCAATAGGCACCCCCAACCAGAAAATCGAGCGTTACGTTTTCACGTCACGTTTGAAATTGAAATATTATCTAAACGACAAATGATTCACGCTTATATGAGGTACCGTTCGACAGATAAAGGGACAAAGATAATAAATAGCACAATATAAGCGGGCTATTGCATCATCCAGCGCGGGGTGAGCGGGGGGAGGAATAGAAATGTTTTGCGCCGCTCGGCGCGCACTAAAATTAGTTTTTCTCCGGTTTCCAATGCGATAGAATGTTGAGTGAGGTGTCGTTAAAATTGTCTCATCGAGTACTATCTACATAGTGTACCGTAATAGCGGTGATATTATTAAGAGGTTTGGATAATCGTAATTCAAGTTGTAAAAATCGTGTGTTCGGACAATACGTCGCGGTATATGGATGCTAAACGTGCTCAAAATATCGTAAACGCATACAGGAGAGTAAAGAAAATCATGGGGAATTCAAAAAACCTAAAATGAACAATGCCGAACGTCAGAGGATTTACCGACAACGCTTAAAATACAAGGAAATAAATACTGAAGTCGAGTCAACACCATGGAGACCATAATTAATTACCATAGTAACAAGTAAATAAACAAATGATATTTAGCGGCATCGGAACTATACCTTTATCCGTTCCTGCAGTTTTTAATGTTTTTACTATGCGATTGTATTGATACATTTTGTATTTACTATGCGATTGTGTTGATATATTTTGTAATTTTTTATACAGATACGTCTATATATTTTGTAATTTTCTTAAGCGATTGTAAAATGCATGTTTATACGTATTTCTGATGATGCAATGAATAAGTAATGAAATATAATAAATACTACTACTAATGATGCCAACACGACCAGAATTAATTACCATAGTAACAAGTAAATAAACAAAAACTATTTATTAATGTATTAATTTATACACTACCATTTATTTTGTACTTTGTAAAACTAAATATGTGTTTGTTCATTTTATTCATAACACATCAGCAACCCTAAATCACACAGACGTATTCTACGCTCTGAAGATTTGCGGCCGTGGCTCTGACACAGGACTTTTTATACTCGCTTATAACTTACTTCGATCTTACCTTATCCACTTTTTTTTTTGCGATATTCAAACAGTGAATAAAAGAAAGCCACTCTTATTCACTCCGTCTTATAAAATATTTAATTGTCGCTCTGACACAGTCACACAAATATTACTTTGGTCAGGACAGATTATGACCATTTACTTTTGTTTATACAGTATCAGTATTATATGTACCCTGTCTGTACTTCTTCTGTCAGAGTCACACTCCTCTAATTCAATCAGCAAATAGCGTTTCTGATGTGCCATGCCTGTTTGTTTACATCAGGATTGAACTAAGAACGGAAACAGTATATAAGAGTTTGTGGCATTCAAGGACGACAGCATTACGCTTCATAGTTGGAGGTATTCATTTGGAAAGACTGAATCGGCTTGGGTTCTGGAAAAGCTTGAGCTCGATTTTATGGTGAGCACGGGATCTCTAGGTTAAAGTCCGGTTGCCGTACCTACTGGCAGACCAAAACCCTCAAAGAGAACTATGAATAATAGAGTCTTCCATAACGGATAAAGAGTTTAGTATCAACGGTCAGCAGCTTTGCTTTGCCGTCGCGGCTGAGCTGAAACCCAGGGCACGAAAACCCGCGAGGTTTGCAAGCGCCTAATTGCGGTACCCATTCGCCCGGGAATGGCAAACCCATCGTTACGGGCGACTCGCCTCCGGGCACTCGAGCCTGTCGGCATACCCGAGCTTCTCTGACCTACAGCGGGCGATGCCTTAAGCTCCCCATCCATTAACAAGTGCTGAAAGTGCTAAGTACCTTGGGATACATCTGGACAGGAGACTAACATGGAAAAAACATATAACATCTAAGAAGCTTGAACGTAATCACAAGGTCAGAAACATCTATTGGCTTATAGGCAGACAATCACGGTTAAGTCTCGTCAACAAACTCTTGATCTATAAAGCCGTGCTTAAACCGGTATGGACTTATGGTATTCAACTTTGGTGTACTGCAAGTACAAGTAATATTGAGATTATCCAGCGCTTTCAGTCCAAAACACTTAGATCAATAGTCGACGCTCCTTGGTTTGTCTCAAATAACTCTATACACCGCGACCTCAAAGTTCCAACCGTGAGAGAAGAAATCATGCGCCTCTGCAGGACTCACATCTCCAAACTACAACAGCATCCCAACCACCTGGCAATTAACTTGTTAGACAACAGTGAAGATATTTATAGACTAAAAAGACACAAACTATTAGACTTACCATTCAGGTTTAACTCATAATGTATTCTCTGTATTTTCTGTATTGTACTGTCTGTGATATCTGTTCTGTATGTTTTTGTATTCGTGTCATTCATACGTGTTAATGTCAACCTGTATATGTGCCTTATGGGCCCAGTGTGTAATGTTTGAACTTATTGTATCATGCCAGCAGGAAGTGAGAGTGGCTTTTGTTCATTTGTTTACATGTGTTTATCATTTAGTTTTGTATTTTGTTACCTCTTTAATCTATTATCAAAAACAAGAAGAGCTGTCAATGGTCAGCTCTTCATAATCCTGTGTGTGTTGTCAGCCAATTTGTTAAATGTTCGCTCAGTCGAACAGCTTACAGATCTCCAAAAAAAAAAAAAAAAAAAATTATAAAATTAACAAGTAAAACTTACTAGAAAATGTGTGAAGCCTTGACAAGGCTTGAACAGGCTGCTACAGACTTGGCAAGGCTCGACAAGTCTCGAACAGGCTCGGCACATTTCCTTGCAAGTTTCCTCGAAACTGCCCATCCATTTACAAGAGAACTTTGCAGGGATCCAGTCGTTGTCTTCAATATGCCTCCCTTTTCAATACTGTCAAACAGCCCGTTTTGCTGTAATTTTAGCAAAGTATTTGAAAGCAAAAAGATGACATATTTTTTGGTCCCAAAGTTGGTTTTTGCAAAGGAACTTATATATAGTCACGTAAATTTATTAGATGAACTCCGACTAAACGATGCAGCCAGTTACCGAAATTTCCTTCGTATGGATGACGTCGGTTACATAATAAATAAATAATTCACAGTAAATAAATACACAATAGACAAACCAATACTTACAAAACTATTTACGAGTTGTAAATAGCGCAAGTGTATGTGACCTTGACGGACCGTCTGTAGTGTACAGCGCATGCGCCGGAAAAAGCTGACGTGACTTGCAGTGAAAACTTCCAAACGATTTGAATGCCGCAAGGATCCTTGTCGCAAGCATTTCCTTGGCCTTGCCGAGCCAGGTTGCGCCCGTCCACTATAAACCCGACAAGGATCCTCGGCGAGGCTTGCGAAGAAATTGGTCGAGACTTGCCAGTCAAGAAACTTGTAAGGAAAACTGTAATGGATGGGCCGCTTTAAAGGGCCACGGAGTCGCGTCACAGGCCTGACGCTCATACACGCTAAACGTGTATTCGTGGATTACACCACCGTACAGAGCAAACGACCGCGGTGCACCGCATGAAACTGGCGTTCATGAGGCTCCGGCCTGGAAACGCATACATACCAGGACGCAAGACGTCCTGTGCATCCTGTATCTGTCTGTCAGAGATATGAATCTGCGTCTTACAACTTCAGTCATGCCTCTATGTTATCATAAGCTGACTGTTTCTTATTTAAATGTTACAGTAATCAAATTCGAGAGCTATTTTTTTTCAACCTCCGATAGACCAATAAACAGACACATGAATGACATCAATAATTTTTATATACAACATTTTTATATATATGTAAACTACTTTTCTACATAGTCACCACCATTGTTGAGGCACTTATCATAGCGAGGCACCAACTTTTCTATGCCCATGTTGTAGAATGTTCGCTCCTGAGTAGTCACACAATCTGCCACACTGGACTTTAACTCATCATTGGAGTCAAACCGCTGTCCACCTAACCACTTTTTCAAGTCAGTGAACAAATAGTAGTCACTTGGTGCTAAGTCTGTGCTATAAGATCAAGTACTTCCCAACCAAATTCATGAAGCAGGTTTTGTGCGGACATCTGTGAGTTGTTTGGGAACCCACCGAGCACAGAATTTTCTATACCCAAGCTTCTGAGTAAGAATGCCATAAGAAGCATACCTAGAAATTTCAGGAAAATCAGCAGAAAGTTCAGTAATTGTGAAACGGCGGCGTTCCCGAACCATCCTGTCTACCCTTTCAACAACATCATCAGTAGCCACGGACTTTCTTCCTTGCCCTCCTTCATGATGAACATCAATTCGTCCTTCTTTAAATTTTCGACACCATTCCCGAACTGAACCATCACTCATCACGTTTTTTCATACACATTACACAACTTTCGATAAATTTCTGCAGCACTATGACCTTCAGCTTGAAGAAATCTAATAACAGACCGAATCTCACACTTGGAGACAATTTCAATTGTAGTTGCCACAATTAAACTGTCGTCACCACAGTTATAGACAAAATAACTACAAACCCAGTGGTTATATTTTAGAACAAAGCCTCAAAAACATTAATCAACAATCAGATTGTTGCTATGACAACAGAACCAGGTTTGCCAACTCACCGGAGGTTGAAAAAAAATTGCCCTCGTATTTGTGTTTAAATTTGAAAAATTAATTGTCGCCACCACGTATTTAGTTTTATAGAAACCAACGTTTCGGTTACAATAGGAGTGGCTACAGTAGCCGTTGTCAGGCAAACAATTCTAACACAGTACTTAAGCGCTGGCATTTAATTCCAGTGTATGGCAAAATATATTCAAAAAGATAAATACAATATTTATTAATGGTCAATGATTTTATTGAAACAAAAACCATAATAAAATACTATGGGATTTTCTATAAACTTCTCTGTCTGACACTACATAGATATCTTTTTTTATAGAACGAACGCTAGTCGCGTGCCGGAAATTTCACTGCACAGAAATTAACAAAGAAATTCACGAGACGGCACCGTTTTAAGGTTCCGTTCTTAAAAATTATTAAACTTGTCGGTTCTAATTTTATGTCAGAAACTACCATCAAACTTCAAGGAGCACGATGGTAAAGGAGGAGGAGGAGGAGGACGAGGAGGAGGAGGAGGAGGAGGAGGAGGAGGAGGAGGAGGAGGAGGAGGAGGAGGAGGAGGAGGAGGAGAAGGAGAAGGAGAAGGAGAAGGAGAAGGAGAAGGAGAAGGAGAAGGAGAAGGAGGAGAAGAAGAAGAAGAAGAAGAAGAAGAAGAAGAAGAAGAAGAAGAAGAAGAAGAAGAAGAAGAAGAAGAAGAAGAAGAAGAAGAAGAAGAAGAAGAAGAAGAAGAAGAAGAAGAAGAAGAAGAAGAAGAACTTAAGTGTCTAAACGTGTGTTTCTAAATTGAACTACGAATACGATGGCAATAGTTGTATCAGTTGGGACATGTAGTATACAGACCATTAGCATGTTTTCACGTCAGGTAGTACACACAGTGGGCGAAATGCGTAAAAGGGCGTCTCACCTTCTAGCTTTCCGCTTAGTCTAACTAAACCTGTGTTACCGTTGTGTGTTCTTGCTTTTGCTTTGTCTGCAATATTCCGTTTCTAAATAACCATGTTCAGACTTTCAATTGTGTATTGTACTATGAGATTTCCAAAAGTAATAATTTTAATGTTGTTAACACTGAAACAATGTTCAGTCCTACCAACATCAGTCGGGTCACAGAACTCAAACGGATGTGATTTTACTCTTTGCCTGTTAAAATTGAAAAACATGTTCTGCCCCACGTGCACTAGCTGCAGGCAAACGGAAACTATACTGTTGAAAGCTTTTGTGAGTACAGTATTACATAGTACGTTTGTATGTTGCATTTAATTTCAGCCTCTCTCCGTCTCTCTCTCTTTCACTCTCTCTCTCTCTCTCTCTCTCTCTCTCTCTCTCTCTCTCTCTCTCTCTCTCTCTCTCTCTCTCTCTCTCTCTCTCTCTCTCTCTTTCCCTCTTTGTAATTGTTGCACTCACTCTATTTGCAACTTTAGTATGATAATCGTAATAGGTTTAACACAAATGTTTAAAAGCTTTAATAGGCTTTCCCGTGCAATTCTTGTTTAATAATATCTTTCTACGAGGTAATGTTTAATCTCGTCTGCCATGTGTAATTAAACGATAAACATTACTGTTCCCTGAATGTTTACTTTGTGATATATATGTTACTGTAAAGTGCGAAGTTAAGTAAATCTTTAGATTTACCGGTATACCCTAAGATTTACTATTTTATGGTGATAAATGTCCGAAGATCCTTTCAAAACCTTTTGCATTTCGGACTTTTACCAACAGTTAGTGGTAAATGTCAAGATTTACCGCTGCGTTGTGGTAAAAGTTGCACTCGGGGAGGTTTTCGTTGGCTTGACGACCTGTTCAGACATGTTCCAACAGATGTTTGTTAGTCACATTCATTGTCAATGGGTTTTATATCGCAAAGGCTCAGTTTCTATCTTACCTTTATTACTTTAGTACTTTTTCAATTATTTTGATCAGTTAATTATTGGACTTAAAAACTTGGAAAAAAGACTCGTATTTGTTTCAGTAAGATTACATTTTCACAAAATGGTTAAAACGTTTTTAATCGTTCTTTTTTACAAAATGGATAAAATGGTTTTGAACGTTTTTTTATTAAGTAGACTTTGTAAACTTCATCAATTTTTAAATTTTTAGCTGTAGGTTTTTTTAGTAGTTTTACAATTATTTATTGTACATCGCTAAATAAAAATTATTTCACAAACAAACAATAGTGTAATGCGTTATTTTTTTCCTCCTTTCTTCATGTGTTTTATGGATATTATTATTTGTTACAAAAATTGTTAACTATAAATTTATTTAAAATTAAAATATTACGCTTTTACCACAATGCAGCTGTAAACCTTGACACTTACCACTAATTGTTGGTAAAAGTCTGAAATGCAAACATTTTAAAAGGATCTTAGGACATTTACCATCATAAAACGGTAAATCTTATGTACCGGTAAATCTTAAGACTTACCTTACTTCGCACTTTTACAGTAAAATATATATCGTTCTTCGAGAAAAAAAAAACATTAGAGCGTAGTGTTACTCTTCAGTGCGTCAGAAGCACGGATATAATTCCCCGCGGGGTTTCTGTGACTAGATACACAGCAATAGACAGTTTTATAGAATAACAGTATAAGTGGTGTTAATATTAAGGAATTTAATTTCAGAAAATTTAGAACAATACTGGAAAAGCGAGCACTGATTTTTAAAATATTTATTTAGATAATTTACAAAATACGAAAATATAGTATACTGTTTCTCAGTACAACTGTTGTAATCACCACAACAACAACTGACCAACTGATCACCTGGTGTTAATCTTGTTGTTTAAATTAGCAATCTCTGTAACTCCAACTTTGTCGTGTTTATTTGCTAACCTGCTAAATGTCATGTTCTGGACGAGGTCTTTCAGTGTTCCCACCATTTTCAAGTCCTAAATCACGACAAAAAATATCCCGCTTGAACTCACATTTATACCCGTGAATCTGCCTTCACGGCAAGTCAATTTGCAAACAATTCTACTAGTCAATACAATATAAAACAGAATTCAGTAATGAAGAAATAATTTTTCATATTTTGCAAGAGTGATATATTCCGTCAAGGGTTAGGTAAGTTGACAAAGCCGGGTTGGTTCAAAAAGGTACTAGAGAGAGGGACGAAGCTTCGTAGCAAGTAGTAGGGGCGTGGCTTAACGGAGCTGAGCCAATAGGGTATTGACTAGTAGAATTGTTTACAAACTGATTTGCTGTAAAGGCAGATTCAGGAATATATATTCGGGTTCCAGCGGGATGTTTTTTGTCGTGATTTAGTACTTGAAAATGGTGGGAAATGGGTGAAAGGCTTCGCCCAGAACATGACATTTAGCAGGTTAGCAAACAAGCTCGGCGATGTTCGTGTTGTCTCAGTATCTTTGTCAGATCTATCATTTTCAAATAAGTTTAACCTACAAAATCATTATAAATCTACGATTTTGTAGCAATGTTATACGAATACCATATAACATCATATTACATATAACATATAACATCGTATTACATATAACATCATATAACATATAATATCGTATTACATATAACATCATATAACATGTAACAAAGAACATAGAACATAGAACATACAACGTACAACATTTAACACGTAACACGTAACACGTAACACGTAACATATAACACGTAACACATAACATATAACATTTAACATTTGACACGTAACACGTTTCATATAACATGTAACACGTAACATATAACAAGTAACGTATAACATGTAACATATAACATATAGTATATAACATATAACATGTAACATATAACGTACAACATATAACATATAGCATATAATATTTAACATATAGCATATAACATATAACATACGACATTTAACATTTAACACGTAACATGTAATATATAACATGTAACGTATAACGTATAAAATTTAACACATAACATGTAACATATAACATCATGTTACAAATAACATCATATAACATAAAACATCATATTACATAATAAAACGTATAAAATATAACATAATATATTAAATTGTTGCTATTTATAAACGTTTCGTCCCCATAATCGGAGGGCATCATCAATGTCTAGATTGGCTCCGTGAATTAGCGGTGTCATCTCTGAGACCGAGCCAATATAGACACAACAGCACAGCTGATAATAATAATTCCAACAATAAAACACAGACTTTAAAATTAATTTATAAACTCATTCGAATCAGACGCATGAAGTAATCTATACACAACATATTCTGATAACGTCTATTTTGACTTCAATTAATATTATTTGACACCTGTGAAATCAGTAAAGACATTTCTACTTTCTTTTTACTACATGAGGCGGTCAAAAAGTAGTTGCAATGCATAAAAAATATGTGGAAAACTAAAAAAAATTCCTTTCATTATCTAAAAGTATATTTGATGACCGATTTTCCTACGAAATCGTGAAGTTTACTTCAACACTTATCCTAGAACACATGATCACTTCGATGGTGTTGCTGAAAAATTCCCCTTCAATATCCGATAAATGTTCTTGATCTGCATGTTGGATTTTTATTCATCAGCGCTTTATCGCCTCTTCACAAGGGTCTCTTGCATAAGTCCACACACGTCAAGATTACACGCGGCAAGGTCAGGGCTGTAAAGAAGGAGAAGGTGTTCTCACTTTTCCCACACAAATAAAAACTATCCGTGAGTATCCGGTCAGCCTTCATAGGGTGCGCACTCATACTGACGTGTGTTTTTAACCAATGAGAATGTGATTTTAACATTTGACAATCTCAACTGAGTGAAGGAATCTGATGATGGAACGTATGTTCCGAAATACGTAATTCTAAATACAAAACAAAGTCGCGCGACGGATCTAAGCTAATTTATTAATTTATAAATGAGAACTCTTCAGATTTACAGTAAAAGAGAAAAAAGTAGTAATACTTTAGGCCAAGTAGTAAGAATATTTGGGAGTAATATTTGATAGAAGTTGAAGAATACATCTTTAAATGTCAAACCATCTAAAGAAACCAAAAGTAATATTACATGTTTTCACGATTGTACGTGGGTTCTGAAGATGAGAATAAGTTTTGTTGAAATATCGACAGGTATTTAAATTCTTTCTTGTAAATTCAGTAACAAACTTTTAATTAAATTATTCACACATGTCACGAATTTTAAATTAACTATTGACTAATAAATTTTGGTAATTTAAGAAGTTTTCCTATTAAAAGCTGAACGAATTAAAGACACAAGTTTATGTGTATTTTATGTTTTCCCGCAAGTTTAGAATTATTGGATAATATTTGACATAGACACTGAGGAAAGAGGATGAGAACAGATTAGAAGCATTTGAGATGTGGGTTTGACGAGCAATTGACAAAGTGAGGTGGGTTCATAAAGTAAGGAATGATCAAGTTTTAAGAAGAATAGGAAAAGAGAGAAGAATCCTAAAGATTATAGAAAACAGGAAAAGGAATTGGTTAGGTCATTGTTTAAGAAGAGTGCTTACAACTGCCATGGAGGGTGTCACAGAAGGAGGAAAAAGAAATGAGGGAGAGAAGAACAAAGTTAATAAATAACATTAAAATCATAAGAAACAAAAAGACTGGCATGCGATACGACAGCTTGGAGAGCTCTTTACCATTTGAAGACCTGCCTTAGGGCAGAACACCAAATAAATTTTTCTTAATAGTTTTCCTTAGTATTGATTATTCAACATGCCTATTTTTGTAATCTGATTTTGAGACTAAACAGTAATTTGTAACTGTTTTAATGGCTACGTCTAAAGTGAAGGTTATTTTATCTTTGAAATTAAATGTAATATATAATATAGTGCACATATATTATACAACGGTCAAAGAGAAACTAACTTGTTTTGTAAATTGGTGTATATGCGCGCACGCGCCTTGTCATACAATATTCTTAAGGACTATAGGTACAATCAATAGTTAATCATAGATGCTGTCTATAAACCACGTCTTGGTGGGTGCTCGGGTCTCAGTGCAATCCCACACATACCACAGCTCCGTGCTGTAATCCCGTTATCAGTAAACCCAATCAATTACTTAAATGTATAGCCTATAAACGTCACGTTACAGTCATTAATGTCAACCCTCACAACAATCCCTTATACTGTAGTGTAGGACTAATTCTCCTGTCTATTAAGACAAAGCATTATTTGCTTGTTGCGTGAACTATATTTCAAAATGTCTAATCGTTAATTGTGTAACATATTATGATTAAACTATACTGTATATTATAATATTATTATAACGGATAACGTCTTTTTCGGATTTCAAAATGTTCATATTTTGAACATACATTTATTATTACGTATAAATCCATAAAACTCTACGTGAGAGAAAGAGAGAATAATCTTGGGATTAGCCACTGGGCTTTACACCATCATCTGTGAAGGACACACGAAAGAGAAGCTGCTGGATGAGCTTGCTCAGTTGTAACATTAAGGGAGGTGTTTTCAGTGGATTAGAGTCCCATACTACTAGGAACTGGGGAGTTCCTATCGTCTATAGAGATTTTCACCTACCCTCGTTAAAAAAGGGAAAGTTCATTGATATTTTTTTGACAACCTCAGGCAACGGTTAAATAAAGGAAAAAACAAAAGTAATTTGCAAATGAAACGAAAATGTTTTAAATAATATTACGACGTTCGCATGGATTGTTCAAAGAAACTAATTATACACAATTTATTTCATTATTCACTACTTTAATGACATTTTTCAATAAACAGTCTTATTATACACAGTCACTCACTCATATACATTGACTATTCAAGTTTGAAATTTTTGAGAACACAGTAATATAGGAAACAATAACTATTACTTAGTTTACAATGTTGCAGTAAACGCTACAAGTCAGCAGTTGCAGATTTCTGCACATAATAATTCACAATTACTACTAGCAAGTCTTATCGCTTCGCTCCGGAGTATGTAGCTCACGATTTGCCGCCCGCTACTAAGCTATAAGCTCACATTTTTATACTAAGCTTGTTGCATTAATATACCATAGAGTCGACAATAGACTTCACATTCTTCAACCCGCTAACACACAAGCTAATACACGCTATGACCTTATCTTGTGTACAGAACGATTACGCTCTAAGCGTCAGGTTGTATGTAAACTCGTCCATCTTATCCAGCAGACAATAGCCGGATATTAATAATAATTAATATTATAAGAAAATACTCTTTTGAGTAGCTTAGGTCGTTTTGCCGTATTTCGTATCCGATTTCCGAGACTCGTATGCTTTCTGTAAGTACATATACTTTCCCTTAAGCAGGTTTTACTGGCCTGCTGGGAAATGCCTAACCTCTAGGACCAGAAACTTTGATTTCGAGCTGCTCCTCCCATAAAGAGATGATTTCACCTCAGCTGGCGAGCTCTCTCCGCCCGATCGCAGTAGACTAACTACCTTAGCCCATGTGTGCAGCCGTTGGCCTACTGTAGGCTCCTCCGCCTCCACACTAGATGCACACCCTGCTGCCGATGTGCACCATCCTTCCAGGCCAGGAAGCCAAGGATACCCCCAGGCTGCACTGACAGAACCCTCATCTCTCGTTTGCTTACCGATCCACTCCGCCGAAGGGATTGGCTACTACAATCTTTGAGTGGATTCATTCAATGTGGAACGATTCTTAAGTACCTGATAATAAATCACGGAAGAATACCGGAGTGAGACATGGACTCTTGGTAAAAGGGAAGTGCAGAGGATTCAGGCAGCCAAAATGAAATTCCTAAGAGAGACGCAAGGGCTCTCTTGGATCGGAGAAGAAACGAAGATATTAGACGCGATTTAAACATTTTGTCATTGCACCAGTAGATTGAAGACCACAGAAGGAGATGGTGTAAACACTTGAATCGCATGCCTGATATCCGTCTACCTATAGCTGCCTTGGTTTATCACCCTACATCTGGAAGAGTTATGTCGTTACACCGAGGAAGAGATGGGTTCAGGAGCAGGTCTAAGGGCTAGTCCTAAGATTGGTGATGTTGATTGTGAATAAAATAATATAATGAAAATATTTTAATCGACTACATTACACGAAAAATTCCAGTTTTCAAAAAAAGATAGTACATATTACGTTTAAATTAAATTTAAAGGGTGTAATAAATTAATATAATATATTAATGCTTGCGCCCGACTCTCTTTCTTGTAATAAGTTACGCGTTCTTGAAATTATCTAACTGACGTTAACATTTCAGTACGACTTTGTAGTTAGTTAAACTCCATTACTGAGTGTTCTCACAAACGCGTGTTATGTTATCAGTTCTTTATTTACCCTCTGCCTCTCTCTGTCAACTCAAACAGATTCGTCATAGCCATCCTTTATGAATATGTAATAAGCTAATTTTGCTGTTCTGTGCATTACGATTTGTTTGTACAGTGGGAACGCTAGTACATTCTGTCATCTCAAATGTACGTGTACCTAATAACTTGCAAATTGAAAAATGCCTCTGTTTTCTAATTCCCAAAAAAATTTCTGTTTTTTCATTTTCACTTCTTGAACGTTATATTTACACTGCCTATAGCGTATATGACTCGTTTATGGTGTTTACGAAATGTTTACTTCCTTATCTCGGATACAGCTATCACGGTTGTTATAAGCTTCCTTGACATTTCGGGGCCCTGGCCTGGATAAATACCGAGATTCATCTCTACCCTTTTGAAACACTTTTCCTGTACATAGTTGATTATTAAACTAATAGCTACATTTACGCAGTTTTCCAATTGTTTTATTCACAAAAACAATTTTTGTTGTCAGACACTTGTGTTTTTCATTACAATATCTATAGTATTATCAATAAGAATGTTTGTGTACATGTTTCAAATCTCAAAAGATGTAATTATGAATCTTTGATTTCATTGTAGGTTTTGTAGTTAATACGTGAGTTCGATTCTGTCATGAGTTTTGTCAGCAAAATTAATTAACACCTACATTATAAGGAAATATAATAAACATTTCCTACAATATCTATAAAAAGTAATTACTGAAAAATTTGTTAGAATGTAAAAAGGAACGAAACGAGTATTCATTACAAAAATTATGTTAACAAATATACAAATAAATGTATTAACATTAAATATATACATTAAATTCTTGGTAAATATTTACACTCCTGATTCCTATCAAGGTCTAATAAAACATCCTACTTTTAATTCCGCTTCACACAAACTGCCTGTCAGGAAAGGGTACCTAATGATGAGTTCTGAGGACACTGGGTAAAATAAAGGGCGTTAGTTAGAAAGGAGAAGTAATTTGGTTGGTCTTCTCATCAACGCTGTTCCCAGAAAAATCGAAATTGCAAACCCGCCAAGCTTTGAGAAGAAGAAGATTCGCTCATATATTGCTTATTAGACTCTCACAGACACTTTACAAATTGTATTTATGTTTGCAGTTTCAAAGATCCGTTTTATGTCTTACCAATTTATACGTTATGTGACAAGAGTAAACTCGCAGATAACACACACACACACACACACACACACACACACACACACACAAAGAGAGAGAGTGAGAGAGGGGGGAACTTTCTGATGATTCTTTTAATTTCACAAGTGTAGTCTTAACAATAATATAACAATACTCTTTGTAATATAATAACATTGTTACGACCGTCAAATGAATCGTCGTATTGTACAGCGCGAACAAAATACAAACACCAATGAAGTCACTGACTACTAACTTTAATTAGTCCCAACAACAATCTGAAATCAACGGAGATACTCTCAACAATAATTCAAGTTAATTTTTCTACACGCAATAATCATTGTCAACGATTAGAATTCCGCACTAATTATAACACAATAATCACTAATTCCACTAATACGCAACAATTACTTGATCCGCACTCTACTATATCGCCAGGTGTAAGTAACTAACTAAGCCGGCCGCTGGCGCTTGTATATACCCCGCAGAGGTTCCAGAATACTCTTTGTTTCTCCGCGCGGCATGTCGAATTAGGTTACGCAGTTATAAGTGCTCGAACAATCTGAAGACGTCGGTGAATGACCTTGACACAGACGTTACGTCTGGAACTGCCTTGAAAGATGCCGGCTGAACGAGCTGGGATAGTCGAGAAACGTGTAGAATGATGCTCTCGAATTTTCGAGAGCGATACGTAATTTTCGTAGGAATATGCTCCATGCAGTATGCTTACGACTCCAATATTTTCACTCTTCCTACATTTAAAAACTTATATAAAGATAATATAAGATATTGATTACTTTATTCAATAAAACTGCGTGTGTCGGTTATATATGGCATTAAGTTTAAAATAAAGCTGTAGCATGGTATTTTCTTTTGTCTATTCATTAATACTGTTATTGCAGACCACTGCTGGATGTGATTTTATTTTTCCAGTTGGCGTTCTACTCTCAGTTATGTTCCCAGTTGTTTTAAAATTTTCCACATTTTTACGCCAATTACTTCAGTAACATATTTTAAATATTTAGCAATAACATATGAAAAACATTTAAAAACAAAAACACGATTCGATTCTTCCACGGAGATTATAGCCAGCATAGTCAGGGGCGGATCCAGCAGACAATTTTGGGGGAGGAATGTGTTGACATTGGGTAGGTTTTTGAAAAGTTAGACCATTCTTTAAAGGGTCTAAAGTATAAATGATAGTAACGGGTGAAGATAAAATAATAACCCACAGTTTTTTTTTATTATCAACATAAAAGATTTATTACTCTACAAGTATTAATTCACTTTTGTATTTGTTAGAACATTGTTCTTTTGATAATATTCACATACAGTTTAAAATAAACACTACTCATTTAAGTTATGTATCAAACAAAAATTAAGTGCTGTGGTAAGGTACAATTTAAAGTAAAGTTTGAGTAAATCCGTGAACCTATATATATGTGAAGTAACCATTTGTGGAGGGAAATTTCCCCCATTTCCCCCACCGCGGCTGGTGTACTACATAGCAGTAGTTAGGGTGTGTTCATAAAAATCTTGTTCCGTGCGCCATAAACGCATGTTAAGGAGCAGCGGAGCGATAAAAAACAATAAAAAGCACGTGTGACAGTAAATCTGTGGCTCAGTGATATATATATATATCTTTACGGTCGCAGCTGTGATATGACTGACTGCCCGTCAGTTTGTAAGAAATACGTGACAAATCCACTACAGTGGTCTGGTTTATGGCGGCCACCACGTCGTAACTGTCTGATTGTGAACGTGGCTAGTTTACATAATATCGGCGAGGGGGGGGAAGTGCAGTATGTTTTACGATTGACGCAGGTTTGCGCGTCAAACCTGTGATTATCATCACCAGATTACTCGCCAGATAGTTTTCAGGTACAACTTTGTGAGAAGAATCTGTGAAAGCAAAGAACAGGTAAGAATAAAATAAAATAACAGCTATATTTTTAGTGGCATAAAATTAGGTGTTTTGATAAAACATCATCATCATTATCTTCAAGGATTGAACCAAGGATGGTTTGTTCCGGTCTCAAATAGACAAAGCTTAGAACTGGTTACTCCAGCGCTTCCTCGGACGTCCCACACCTTTCCGTCCCCTCGGCTTATATTTCCATAGTTTTTGGGGGATGCGGCAGTCATCCATTCGGCAAAGATGGTCCCATCTATTCAGCCGATACTGGGCGATCCTGTCGATTATACTCATAATATTCAGTTTATGCCATATATCCGTCCGGCTAATCCTTATTTGAGGGAATTTAGTAGTGAATATGTCACCTAGATATGTTACTATCATATCGGAGAGTAAGATTTATCGTGAAGCTGCCACCTTCAGGCTTAACGTCTGGCCCCATTTTCTGTCTGGGTATTCTCCCATAAACTGGTTGTTTTACCAGACTAAGAGACCAGTTTTCCCTGTTGAGATATCCATAAGGATCTTTAATGTGGTGGTTTCAGCTTGCCTCCTACATCCTACGTCGTTGACCAATGGAGCGTCATCCGCATTTAGGGGCAATTTCTCACCCCAAGGGCAAGAGGATGCCCTAACCTCTACTTGACAATGGTAAGTAGAGGAGGGACAGCTTATACCGGCTGTCACTCGGTCACCTGAGCCGAGCTAGCCACCTGTAGGTGTTGCCCATCCCCCACCAATTAGAGGTGCGGCTGGATATTTCCCTTCATCAAGGAATGAGGCCATAAGGCATTACTCATCATGCCCAGTACTTTGGGGGACTTGATGAAACATCAGACTCTAATTATTAGTGTGGTACGAACATATATAAGTAAGGTGAAATTATTAAATAATACTGTTTGCCATTTTAGTTGCAGGCAACGTACTTTTAATTTCAGCAGCGTAGGTCACGTTGGTAATTCACCACACGAAAAACTCGTGGACACTGTTCGTTGGCAAGTAAGTGCAACTTTTGTTTCTATGTACTTGTTGCTACGTGTTGAGCTGTCAGAGTTAAATGTACGAGGTGCGTTAAAAAAAGACCGAAATATTTGTGTACCACATCAACCTGCGCATAGAACGCGCTGCACAATTAAGTGTTGCTAGCCGTAGGGTGACCAAACGTTCCGGAAAAACGGGATTGTCCCGGTTTTTCATCATAACATACGGTGTCCCTAAAAATTGTTTCGGGACGCTCATAAGTTTTTAGAGATTTCGCTCGATTAAACGGAATACGACACGATAAATTAATACATTTTAGCTTATTTCTCTAACCTCCACAGTCCCACAGTAATCACAGTATCAATACTGATACACTGAAACAATAATTTATTTTGAGCGGTACTGTGGCTGGAGAGTAGTTGTATTGTTGTAACAGTTCCAGGCGTTGCAACTTGAGAAGAGTTATGAAAACTGTGAATATGAGCACCTCATATTCACCATTATTGTCGGCGTTTGATTGGATGTTATTGAAGAGAGTGCCAAAATGGAAAACTGTTGAAGAGACAGTTTCTTATTTGAAGGGGAAAAAAATTGAAATCGATGACTCCATTCTCTTTGATCAATTCGGGATATCGACAAATTTCGTTGAAGAAAATCTTCACAAGTGGAATGATGAAAACGAAGCACCATTTCAGTGTCATGAGAAGTGGGCGAGTTTTTTTAAAAGCTGTGACCATCTTCAGCAGTACTCTGAGATGGTAATAATTGCAAGGTACTTGTTTGTAATACCAGCCCATAATGCCAATGTAGAAAGAATATTTTCGTTCATGAATATCCAGTGGACTGATGAAAGGAACAGAATGGAGGTGGACTCTCTTGAAGCAATCCTACAGATCCTGTACAACTACAAAATCGACTGTGTAGAATTTTACCACTACGTCTCAAAGAACAAAGACATGATCAAGAAGGCTGGAAGCAGTGAAAAATACCCGTTTCTCCAAGGATAATCAACACCATCTACAAGCGCTCAGTAATAGTTAAAGCTTATGTTAATTTTACTATATTAAAAATTTCATGGCTATAATATTTTGAAAAATCATAATAAATTTGTTTTTTATTATGTATATTAAATATCATTAATTAAACAGATATTGTAGAAATAAATCAGAGTAAATTTGTTTTTATCCTTTTTACTAATAGTAAATAGTCTATCATGGGGTTAACAAAATGTATTAACAAAACATTAACATTAAAAATTAAAAAAATTAAAAAACTGGGTACATTTGAGGTACATTGGAGCCCGGCTGGTTGTGTCCCGGTTTTCTCTGAAAATGATTTGGTCACCCTATGCTAGCGACAAGTTTTAACGCCGGAAATCTTCGTCCCGTCATGATCAACAGTCTTCGAGCTAGACATGCTGTAGTGGGCACGAGCACACACCGTCCGGCCGATATATAACGAAGTGAGACTGAAGATCAGTTTGAGGGAGAATGAAATACCCAGAAAGTCACTCACAGAACGCATCTATGGCACCAGGAGAGTTGGTAGACCAAAACTACTTTGGGAAACGGTACGAATTATGATGCGCGCAATATCCTTGGGAACCGGAACTGGAGAGCAGCTGCACTTGACCGGGACAACTGCCGGAAGCTGTTAAAGAGGCTTTGACTCAGTAATGGGTTGACTCCATTTGAAAATTTAACAAGCCGAGTTTAATACATTTAATATTGTTACGAATGGAACCACTTAGAATAGCTGAGTGCGTCCTCGCCCCGTACCCCCCTCCAGTGTGGCAGGTGTGGCCCCAGTCAACGCCGCGCACAAGTACAGAAAGTTATACTGGACCTCTCCGCGACCTGTCTGCGCAAGAGCGTCTAGCTTTGTCAAGTCAGTCACTTGAGCGATTTTTTTTTTAGCGATGTTTGTCGAAATATTGTGGCGAAGTGTTATTGTGTTAACTCTGTTATTTGACATTATTATTGCGTGTGGACAAATTTAACTGCAATTATTATACGAATTGATTACGAATTATTGACTGTGATAATTAAAGCTGGTTTTTATAGTGACTTCAGTAGTGTCTTGTATTTTGTTTTCCACTGTAGTATGCGACGATCAGTTGGACTGTCGTAACAATAGAAATGTTGTTTACAGTTTTAGTAACCTTTCTTGTATAGATATGTTTAATAACAGTCCTTGTACGAGTTAACTTTTTAAATTGCATCTTTAATGGACTTAAAAGACAAAGTTTATTCTTCCGCCTGATTTTAGTTGAAGAAGAGAAGCGAGTGATAATGTGGTTACGTCATTACAGAACGTTCTAAATGCTTCTCGGGTATCCAGCAGAGCCCAGCTGTAGTGTTGTGTGCTTACGTGACTCTTAACGTACGTCAACGAGGCTATTCCAGAGCATACCGGTCGGCGCACTGTGTTCAAGGCTGCAAGCAATCACGCTCTAGTGAGTGTTGACGCATATTATGGATTTCTTACAGGCCAATAAGCCTTCTTCCACTCTTGTCAAAAATATTTGAACGACTTCTTCTGACCAGACTAAAACAAATAGTGCCCTTTAGGTACCTGATCCCTGAACACCAATTTGGGTTCAGAGAAAAACATTCTACAGTGCAGCAATGCCACAGAATAGTGAACAAAATTAGGGATAGCCTGGAAAAGAAGACGATGTGCGCAGCTGTCTTCCTGGATATTCAACAGTCTTTTGATAAAGTCTGGC
This sequence comes from Magicicada septendecula, assembly GCA_034769895.1. Taxonomy (NCBI): domain Eukaryota; kingdom Metazoa; phylum Arthropoda; class Insecta; order Hemiptera; family Cicadidae; genus Magicicada; species Magicicada septendecula. Next base: position 883,415,853 of record CM068368.1, on the reverse strand, counting down.
ATGAGGGCCTTCTGTACAAGCTGAAGAAACAACTTCCTGATCAACTATATTTACTGTTGAAATCATATGTACAAGATAGACACTTCCAAATCAAAATCGAAGACACTGTGTCAGTAATCTCTCCTATAAAGTCGGGAGTGCCTCAGGGCAGCGTTCTGGGGTCATACTTATATCTTATATTTACTGCCGACCTACCTGTGACAGACTACACTACCACCGCCACCTTCGCTGATGATACCGCTATCCTCGCAGTAGATCCCAACCCGGAACGAGCCTCTGAGAAACTGCAAAGCCATCTTTACCTCCTGCAAGATTGGTTCCAGCGGTGGAGGATCCGAGTTAATTCTGCAAAATTCACTCAAATAACCTTTACCATGAAACGTAGCTCTTGTCCACAAGTCACCATAAACGATGCCCCCATACCTATAAAATCAGAAGTTAAATACCTGGGGCTGCATTTGGACGACAAATTAACATGGAAAGCCCACATTCAGGCTAAGAAACAACAACTCAACTTAAAAGCTAGGCAAATGTACTGGCTCATAGGTAGAAAAACTCAGCTATCTCTCGCAAACAAAGTCATCATATACAAAGCTGTGCTCAGACCAATCTGGACTTACGGTATAGAATTGTGGGGCTGCTCTAAACCTTCCAACACAAAGATTCTGCAGACAGTTCAGTCAAAAATCTTGCGTTGCATAACGAATGCTCCCTGGTTCATCTCTAATTATACTCTTCACAAAGACCTCAACATTCCATACATTTCTGATGTCATCAAGATGCACGCCGCTAAGTACAGGAACCGCAACATAGGACACAGCAATAACCTGATCAACGAGCTCCTCAATCCATCACTGGATGTAAGAAGGCTGAAGAGACAGTGGCCAGATGACCTGACCCGGTGAACGTGGTAATCATCGCTGGATGGTTCCCACCTCAAGTAACGACGTATATATCACTTTTACTTATTACTCTGTAAAATGAGTAGATTGTAAAACAGCATTAAAAAAAAAAAAGAAAAGAAAACAAAAAAAAAATTATGGATTATTCTGGAATCTCAGCAGTGTATAAATACAAGAATTCAGCGACGCTTAGTTTCAGTGTAAGTGGCGATTTAATCAAATGAGATTTGAGTTTACTTCGGGCGATTACTCTCAGTGTTCAAGTAGTTTATTATCAAAATACCCTTATACCATATTGGTGTCGGGTTACATCAATATATGATAAGTACATCAACTACACTCTTTATACAAATTTTTTCCATCTTACTCTATCCATTGACAATGTCTTCGCTTCCCTCCAGCCCAAGCCTCTTTCTCTCAAAATGTTTCCCATCATTCCATCCCAAGTCAGCCGCGGTCTTCCTCTCTTCTTTCTCACCCCTGATTTTGCCTCCCAAACCTGTTTTACCATTCTATCACTATCCATTCTCTGCATGGGTCCCCACCAGCATAGTTGTCTCTGTTCAATAAAATCCAGAATCGATATCACTTCCAGATTCTCTCTTATTTGTGTATTCCCAACTCTATTCTTCCTTGTTACTCTTACTGCTCTCCTAAGATATTTCATTTCTGCCGCCTGGATTTTACTTTTTTGGCCGTATGATAAAATCGGTCTATATACTGTTTTATGCACACTCATTTTCGTTTTTCTTGATATCTCCTTCTTATTTATAAATCTATTGTTTAATGCATAGTATACGTTTATTGCCTTTTCAATTCTTTCATTTAATGTGGCTTCTTGTTTCCCATTACTGTCTATTATAACCCCTAGATATTTGAATTGTTTGACTTGTTCTATCTTCACTCCTCCAATCTCTATATTTATTATTTTCTCCCCCATTACCATTACCTTTGTTTTTGTCTTATTTATTTTCATCCCTTTTTCCTGGAGAACTTCATTCCATATATTCAAATTACCCTGTAACGCCCTTTCACTTGTAGCCATAAGCACTACATCATCCGCGAAAGCCCCTTCTGCTACTTCTATACTTCGCAAGTTCCTGTATCCAACATGCATTTTCTTAAACTTCAGTGAAAACTTCTTAATAATGTCGTCCACATACAAGTTGAATAATGTCGGACTCAGTCCACCTCCTTGTCTTAATCCATAGTTTGTTGTAAATCCTAACGACCTCGTATTTTTACCAATTACATAATTAACATTATTTTTGTATAACCTCTGTACTACCTTAATTATTTTACTCCTTATTCCTCTATTTTTTAAACTTTCCCATATTTTTGCTCTATGCACACTATCGAAAGCCTTCTCAAGTAGTTATTAGTGAAAAATGATTATTATGCGCTACCCTATTAGTTGTCATTATTACTGGTATTGACAAATTAACTTGATTTATTGTACGAGTATAATCTTGTTGACTAACGTGTTGATTACAAAGCTGTTAATTGTGATAATTAAAGCTGGTTTTTAGTGACTTCATTGGTGTCTTGCATTTTTTCCCCTCTATCATACGACGATCCTTGAGAGCGTCGTAAACAATATCAACATTACATACAGACCTGAGGATACTCATTGATACAATGATGATACAATGGGGATACTTATTGAAACGTCATACAAGACATTTTTGACGCGATCCATACTAAAACGAAGACTTCGAAAACCGGCCGCGAGGACACCGACAATAGACACCGGCCGCTGAAGCCTATGTGGGAACTTACTTTGTTTAATTATGAAGATTTATGTACGTCTCAAATTTCCTAACTCAAGTAACTAGGTATTTGGGATAATTTTAATGTACGATACAGTGCGCGCGCGCATTTTACTGTGTGTGTGTGTGTGTGTGTGTGTGTGTGTGTGTGTGTCTGTGTGTGTGTGTGTGTCTTAGCATACAATATCCTTGAGGAGTGAAGGTACAATCAATAGGTAATCACAGACTGAGTACGTTGTCTTGGATGATGGTGTCTCAGTTCAGTAGCGCACACACACCGCAGCTCCGTGCTGTAATCCGGTTATCAGCGAACCCAATCAGTTATCTACATGTATACCCTACACACGTCACGTTGCCGGCATTAACGTCAACCCTTACAACAATAACAATCCCTATAGTATAACAATAATTCTCCTGTCTATTACTGCGAACCCCACTATACTGTACCTGTTGAATGAAGTATGTTTTCAATTAATCTGTTCATTAGGGTTTCACGTTTCACGTTCACGCTATTAATTATTATCCAAGCTGTGGGGCCGTAGTTATCCAAAATGTTTCATTCTGATTCATGTTATTAGTGAAATCAGATGTTTCGGCCTCACCTTTGGAGGTAATCTTTAGTGGTGGAAGTGTAACGTCTTTTTTACGCGTTACAAATCCAGGGAACCCCTCGTAATTAAACTTCTACTTAATTAGATGGGCTGCCTACGTTGTAACAGAATTGATCACCAATAATTGATATAACAAATTACTTACTAACTGTGTAAGGAAACAATGGCAAGGTATACAATTGATTTAAGCACTCCTATGTGTGTAACAAGAAGACTTCTCTTTATTTAACATTTAAAAAAACATCTACTGACAGATCCCATGACATTACTAATTCAATTATTAAGTTATTTGAAAGGTTTCTTTAAACTTTGAGATCAACTTGATTTTACATAGCTATACCTCGGATCCGGGTCAACTTTCTGTATTTCTGTAATTAAGACCTTTAATTATACTCATTTCATGATCTTAGCTTGCAAGACTTTCTTTATTCAACCATTGGAAGAATGGTATTATTGCTTGAATTATAATGCTCTACATTAGCATATAAACTGTTACAACGTATGAAGTTAGAATAATTACATGAAATTCTTAGATTTAATTTATTAGTCTTTACAAAGTTAATAGTTTCTGAAAAGTCTCTTTCAAGTAGTGTTGTGTGACAAATATTAGTAACCCTCGATAGACAGGCTATCGAGTCACCTTTTAATTGGTATGCAGAAGACTCGTCCTGGAGTATCCGTCTCGGGAAACAGGAACAGCTACGTCGTCATCTCGGTCTGGCCTTCCTCTGTAAAGGGCTCCAAAAGTTCGCAGGTTGAACAATATGTAGTGTAGATATCTACGATGATCTTGTAGATTCTCGGATGTCCTGATCTGCATATTCTGTCACGTGCAGTAGAGTTTGTGGCTTCTGATAGTTCACATCTCCGGTTATGACTTTGGAATTGTTGTTATTTGTTGAAGCACTAAGTCATCTTGTGTTACACTCCTTTTTTTTTTACGGTTTGATTTTTTACTTTAAATTTCTTGTCTATTTACATGACTATATTAATTAACACATCCAGATGTTTTAAACAACTACATCTGGTACACCTTCTTAAGGTGAGACAAAATATCGTTAACATATTTTAAGCGCACAGCTCCTACGTCTGTACGGTACGAAGTCACCATTGCAAGAGAGAGAAATTCCGCTCCCTTCGCCTGGTACTGGGCAAAAGTTAGTGGGACAATTTCCGCGCGAGAATATAGTTCCTAACTATATTTAAGTTAACATCTTTTATTTATACTTACTATCCCTAAACAAATATACATAATTTAAATCAGTTGTTTTAGCGACTATTTATGTCTTCAGATTTTTTTATTATTAACATTAATTTTTTTATCTTATTCGTACTCACACAAGACTCGGAAAGCATGTCGAGTCTGGAATCAACAGGACAGCGCCTGCTTACAAGCAAAGGGTTAAATACGATATTAATAACTCTTTACAATTTTTCTTTTTATTAGACCATCTTATAACTAATTAATTACTGCTTCCTCTCATACTGAGTACATACAGGTATTTTATATTAATACAGTGAGATTTAAATGGCTTAAGAGCTCGCAACCTTAATTTTTAAAAATTTTTATTTTCTTGATTATTGGTACAATTTAAATCGTCACAGAAGGTCTTCGAAAATGCTGCGGTTGACTAACGTACATCTTGTTAGAATTAAAATTCATGCTTTCAGTATCCAAGCCACTTATACGTATATGAATAGAATAAAATTTACCCCTTCTATCCGTCTAGCGGCTTTTCCATTTTGACATTTCACTCGCGTTTCTGGAAATATGTCCCATCTTCAGGTGTAATCCCTCAGTAAATTTCGTCAGATAATTAAAAAAAATTACGTATAATTTACGCACATGTCGTAAATAAATTTAAAATATATGAACACGGAACACACGCGCTGTTGTTGGCGCGCACCACGAAACCATATACGGTTTCGTGTTTATTTATTTTATATTTATTTACGACATGTGTGTAAATTATACGCGATTTGTTTTAATTATGTGACGAACGTTACTGAGGGATTACACCTGAAGATGGGACATATGTCCAGAAACGCGTAGTGAAATATAAAAAAGGAAAAAACACTAGACGGATAAAAGAGGTAAATTTTATTCTGTTCATATCTTGTCAGACGTTTTTTGAAGACGTTTCACTGAAGATGGTCTCCAGAATTGAGGCCGAAACGGCTGATAATATTAACAAGATTAATGGGCATGAGAATTTCGGATGACCACAAACTTACAGCTCGGAAAATAATTTAAATAATTATATTTTGAATTCTTTAATTTTTAATTAGATAACGTATTATTACTAAAACATCCCATATACTAAGTAAGCAAATTTGAATATCTGGGCTACAGTGTGTCTTATAATGCATACAACGACGTTGTGAATAAGTTGCATAAGTTCAACCTTATGTGCGGGACCATCAGGCGAACCCTTAAGTCAGCAAGTAAAGGAACACGCCTAAAATTCTACAAGGTGATGGTTCTTCCCATACTTCTTTATAGATCTGAGAATTGGACCTTAACGAAAGGCCAGGTCAATCGCATCAAAGCGACTGAAAAGAGATTTCTTAAGCACGTGGCAGGATATACTCCCCATGATCATAGAAGAAACACAGATATACAGCAGGAACTAAATATTATGAGTATGCTCGACAGGATCGCACAGTATCGGCTGAATTTGTGAAAACATCTTTGCCGAACGGATGACTGCCGCATTCCCAAACAACTCTGGAACTATAAGCCGAGGGGACGGAGTGGTGTGGGACGTCCGAGGAAGCGCTGGAGTCACCAGCTCTAATCCTTGGCTATTTGAGACCGGAACAAACCATCGCTGGTTTAATCTTTGAAGGTGATGATGATTATGATGATGACGTAAATGTTCAAATTTTATTGCAAAGCTAATAAAAAGGTTCCAAGAAGTATCAATGTTCAGGTCAAAATATCGTTTTCTGTGTTGCCGGGCATTATTTAACATACCTCTCTGTGCTACTAAATGCCATATATGCCGCGGGTTTGCCACCAACTCGACAAGGCTTTACAAAACAGTTTATGAATCGACCATCGCCAACAATTCAAATGTGCGCTTAACTAACCATCATTTATAGTAACAACAGACATTAAGAACACAATGTTTATTGTGTGGCCTTAACAATCCCAAGTACCGGAAAGGCACTTCGGCAACCACTTGCCACAAACTGTAACCCAAGCAAAATGACAATCCGCTTCGTAAGTAACATTTACACGAATAAATAAATGATGATGATGATGGCATATACTTACTACAATGTGTTTATTATATATAAACTATACTTTCTGCACAAGGTTTTCAGAAAAAACCCAAGATGAGTACAGGTGCCATCTGGACTGACGAAAAGAGGGAGAGAGACAACGATCAAGAATGAAGGACATGTGGGAGAGGAGAAAGCGAGGGGAAAAGAAGGGACGAACCAGTTTAACCAAACGTAGTCCACAGTGGCTCATACGCAAAAAAAAAACTATACCTTCTAGTTTAAAAAATTGTACAGTTATGTTGGTTAGGCCACAAAAGTCAACGGTTAATTAGAAAGAAACTGTAGTACTTTGCAAACAAACAAAAACAAAACTTACAAAATAGTGTTACAAAGTTTGCATAGATCATCGTTTTTAAACAGTGAAATTAAACTAACTGAATACCAGAGTATTCGTTACTCACAACTTCAGCACAAAGAACGGAACATGTGCACAACAGTTCGTGAAGTATGTGACTGTTCAAGACAGTAACAAGCAATAAATAGCTCTTAATTGTCTCTTTGTCACAGTATATATATATAACTCACAATGTCCAATATTTGGTTTACGTTATTTGCAAAATTAGTTGTAAATTTTCTTAGACAAATAAAGAAGATACTAAAGATATCAATAGATTTCGTCGGAAAGTCTGTCTCTGAATAAATTGTTCAATAAATTGACCAAACTTTCATATATATATATATATATACAATCACTTTCTGCTACAGTTCGTTTCTTGATATATATAAAGTATTTAAAATTTATAATTATATTACCTCAAGATGTTCTTTTCCTTATTTGGAACATGTTTCAAGAGTTCCTGTTCTCTCATCTTCAGCCTTCGGATCGCGAAGGATCTATCATATATATATATATATATATATATATATATATACTTTTTTCATTTAATCACTGGCGTCGGCTTCCACGAAACATATTATAATGAAACACACAAACAACATACACAATCACACACAGTTGTATATATTTCTCAGAAATTATTTACCTACATCCCACATTTGCTTAAATAATGTTTACATTTAATTCAGTTTCTTCGTGTAGTAACCTACCACTGTTATATAATATTCCCGGAAACGCCTACTGGCACCGCCGAAATCAACCCAAGCAAACAGACAAATGTTCGTCACCGCTGTCTTCCTTTATGAATATGTAATGAGCTAATTTTCCTTCTCTGTATATTTGTACAGAGCAAAAGGAAACGCGCAGAAATATTGCATTAGATCTAATATAAGCTAACTGTACTCGATAACTTGCTAATTGAGTAAAGCCTCTGTTCTTGCCCCAGAGTAGCTAAAATCTCTTGACTGCCTCTTGAAAACCGCGATGTTTATATTAGCTAAAATACGTGTTTCAGAGTTGTTACATAATGTTTTACCATTCTGATGTAGGACACCCATCGCTAATTTTAACATCATTCTCCTTATTATGCTAACTGTGAAGTAGTCCCTTTCCTACAAGCGATTTTTACTTCCATGTTCCATAAGGAAATGGAAGTATGGTGATGGCGAAAAAAATCGTGTTCGAGATAATGGCTGATTCTGATTGTACTACTCTCAAAACATGAAGACAAGTCATTTTCGGAAAAGTGTTTGTGTGTGTGTCTGTGTGTCTGTGTGGAATTTTTTCTATGGCGAACGCTAACTGCCGAAAAGTTAAACAGAATCAAATAATTTTTGCATATGTGCTCGAGTTGTAAAAGACTCACGACCTATTGATTTTGGTAAAACTCGGTTAAGGAGAAGGGGTAGTTTATCTGGAACGTTTTATGTTTTAACAAGAGTAATTTTTTTTATATGGGATACAATAACTGACACAAATTCAAACAGACTGAAATAATTTTTTGTATACGTGTCTGAGTTGTAAAGGGCTCAACGTGTATTGATTTTGATGGAGATCGCTTAAGGAGAAGGGGTAGTTTACCAGCAACGTTTTACGTGTTAACAAGAGTAAAATACTTAATTTTGATAAATAAAGTATCCTGAAAAGAAGGTCATAAAAATCCACTGTAGAAATGTTGATAAAATATCTATAAATGAAAAGGGTAGTTGAAGGGGAGGGGGTATTTTCTATAAATGAACCTGATAGTTGAAGGGAGGTACACAAATTTAATTTTTTATATGTGTACTACGTTATCGGCAACAAAGAAGTAATTTGTTGTTAAAATTCCTTCCCGGGCTGTTTGACCGTGGTCCAATGTTTTCTTCAAAACCAAACGTTTCGGCAGCACCGCTGACTGCCATATTCAGTGGAATTCGAGTCTACCTAACGCGGGTTGTCAAACGTCAGGCCCACAGTATACGTTTGACCTTTGACAACCCGCGTTAGGTAGACTCGAATTCCACTAGCGGTGCTGACAAAACATTTGGTTTGCTTGTAAACATTGGACTACGGCCGGTAGATACTACAAATATAACTGACACCGGTCGTGAAAATCTTAGAACAAAATCTTTTACATTATTTTTAAAATCTTGTACACACTGGATTCGGAACTTCCTTTAGCTTTACTTATACTGACATCTAAATAGGGGGTTCGATCAAAACGTTTATTGCAGGTCTTGTTTATTTTGAAAATTATGCCTTCATTTATCGACATTTATACTATATATATATAATAGGGTTGCTACAGCTAGTGCCACCTCCCTTCCTTCAACCTAGCTTTCCAATTCTCCCGATGTTCCCATTGGCCTTCCTCAAGTCCTATACGTTGCATAGATTCATCCACTTCGTCCCTCCAAGATCTTCTCGGTCTTCCCCTTTTTCTCCTTCCTAATGGACTCCATTCCGTCACTTTGTTGATCCACCTATTTTGGGCTCTCCGGACATGACCGTACCACACCAATCTTTTTTCTTCGATGTAGTCAATTACACTTCTTTCCGTTTCCATTACACTTATACTGCCCCTTTCAAAGTACAGTAGTCTCAGTCGAATTTGAAGTCTTCACAAATACTTCAACCTTGCCCTTTTTGGTACAGACTTCAGGTCGCTTAGGTTTATCGTTTTACGTCTTCAACGGTCGCGAAACGTTGTTCTCTCGTAGAAATTATTACTATTGGGAGGAAGAAAGATACCAAGGGACACATCCTACTCACCGGAAACGTGTGTTGGGACACATCCGGTAAATACGGCAGCTGCCGTGTCATCATTACGACGTTTCTCTTTTCCTAACCTGGCAAAATTCTTCTGAAACAATAACCAGGGTCTAGGCGCATCATCAGGCTGTAATTTTTATAAATGTTCTTCCGTCAATCTGGCCGTTTTCTACGAATATCTTTATAAAAATCGCGTAAAATGTCGAAATATAATATTTTTTAGTAAATACAATGGAATTAGGTTTATTTATTCATTTATTATTAAAATGTCTAAATTGTAGGCCTACTCTTTATTTACCATTGCGCCTAGCGATGAAATTTCGTAGAACATGAAAACATAATTTTCATCTGACAACCACGATCTTCAATTCATTTACGACCATCTTTGAAGCTTATAAACCGCTTGTTCACGCACAGCAGTCTCGCCAGAAGCCTTTTGAACACGTTTACCAAGACAGAGCAGTTTACCTAACAGGTTTATTCAAAATTTAATCCGTGTTCTTCAATCTTGCATTGTAGAATGACAATAAAATCGCCAAATACACCTAAGAACGACTCACTCAATTACCTGTGAAATCTAAAGTACGCATCAAATAAGTCTAAATGTTTTGACAATTGTCATTAACGTGTGTACCAACATTATATAAAATCAGTTTCTTAATCGGTCACTTGTAGCGGTGGAAATTGCAAAGTTGCACAAACCTTTTGATCAAACTTTGTGTATAATTTAATTTACACTGTTTGTTTTGCTTATTTTATTATTTTTAATAACCTACCGCGGTAAAAATAACTCTTCAGACCTGACGTGTTACAAGTTTTCTAGAAGTTAACTTTTGCGGTTGATAGTAACATATTTATTAACAAACTTTGGGGTAGATAACTATGGAGTAGTGTAATATCAAATTCTCAAAAAACTGTTTAAAGTACATAATACCGTGAGAGCTAGTTGTTGTAATAAAATAGTAAACGATAAAAATAAAAAGTTCAACATTATGTGCGGGACCATTTGGCGAAGACTTAAGTCAGCAAGTAAAGGAACACGCCCAAAATTTAGCAAGGTGATGGCCCTTCCCACACTTTTTATGGGTCTGAGAATTGGACTTTAACGAAAAGTCAGGCCAGTTGCATCCAAGCTACTGAAATGAGATTTCTCAAGCATGTGGCAGGGTATGCTCTAAGTGATCATAGAAGACACACAGACATACGGCAGGAATTAAATATTCTGAGTATGGTCGACAGGATCGCCCTGTGTCGGCTGAATTCGTGGAAACATTTTTGCCGAATGGATGACTACCGTATCCCCAAATAAGTACGGAACTATAAGCCGAGGGGACGGAGAGGTGTGCAGGCCCCGATTTCAGGTACCTTGCACCCTGGGCAAAGCATTCTTATAGCCGCCCCCTTTCATTTTTTTACTTTTCTCCCCCCCCCCCCACCACACCAAGTTATTGTTGAATGTGTAAATTTTGGTTTTTTCCCCAAGTATAAACTATTAGTACCGATGGCATTTCAGTTTTGCAAGTGATCTAATCACCACGTAGGCTACACACAACAAAAATTAAAACATCATTTCTTGAAAATAAAAGTAATTATGTTTTGGCAAAACTCGCATAATTACTATTGCAATTTTATTAGAAATATTTGTTCTAAAAATTCTAAACATATTTGTAATAGTATATAATATAGTCAACCTTTGAAATTTTACAGAAATATTTAATGTATTTGGCGTGCATTCGAACGTAGTTTCCTTCATTCCTAGAATTTTAACAATAACACTCAACTGTCTACTGTCTTACAGTCTTAACGCGTATTGTTTTTCGTTCCTTGGCGCCCCCTTGGACCAGGCGCCCTGGGCATTTGCCCAGTCAGCCCATTTAAAGCTAGGGGCCTGGAGGTGTGGGACATCCAACGAAGCGCTGGAGTGACCAGCTCTAATTTTTGCCTATTTGAGACCGGACAAACCATCTTTGGTCTAATCCTTGGAGATGACGATAATGAATAACAAACGAAGAACAGTACGTATCCCAAAGATATTGTTACGACGGTCACACGGATCGTCGTATTGTACAGTGGAAACAAAATAACAGACACCAATGAAGTAACTAAATAAGCTTAATTAATTAGTCGCGAAAAATAATTTGTTATCAATAAGGTATTCTCATTGAATAACTCAAGTTAAATTTGTCAACGTGCAATATTAATATGAACTGTTTGAGTTCCGCACTAATTATAATACAACAATCACTTTTCACTGATCCCAACCAATCACTTGATTCCTACTCTACAACAGGTGTGTAGCTAACGTGCCGGAATAATTTGCGTAGTAGCAAAAGTGCTCGAACAGTCTAGAAGCTACTTGAGTACACGGCTTTATACTGCAATTACTCGGCTAGCTGAGAAACGTGAAAAACGTTTACGTAACTGTACCTACCGACTTTTCGAGAGGCTTACGTAATTGTCGTAGTAATAGGTTTTATATATTGTAATCTAACAGTCTCTTTTCGGGTAATTTAGCCACACGTTGGTTGCGCCGTCTATAATCTAACAGTATTTTTACACTGAATTTTATTTTATTTAACGTGTTGCTTTTAATTCGTTTATCGTGAAAAGTTATTAGGTGGAAGTTGATTTCATTTGTGTAAAAAACGATTTGTTGCCGTAATCGATCCTGTCTTCGAGCGCCCTGTTCTTCTGTCAAGTAATCTGATCCGTTCGCTGCTCACTCTCCGGGTTGCTGCCTGTAATTGTCCTGTAAATTCTCTAATTCCCTACAATGACACAACTCTTTCCAGTCAAAATAATAATAATATATATGTTTATTTCAATTGTTCATAAAAGGATCAGTCGACTTGTGTCGAAACGAAATAATGGTCGGGTCGACTCTACTGCTCAATTCGATTATGACACTAACAACCTTCAGTAAACAAATTAATTGTAATACAGTGGAACTTGGTTATTACGGCCTCGGTTGGTACGTCTACTCGGTTGTAGCGTTATTTTGTCATAAGTCCGGTCAAACTGATATCTTTAAGATTATAAAAATTCCCGGGTTTAACGTCACTAAATATTGTACTACTCTGTTATAGCGTCAAAAAATTCTCAGATATTTTACTCTAAATTTCATATAAACGTATATATGTGCGCGCGCTACGCCCATGGCTACAGACATACATTATTATTTTCTGTATACAGACAAAAAATTATTTTCTGTATGGACACGGCGCAACCTGCCACAATTTCACTCTTAGATGCAATACAATTGCTAGACGACTCTTGGAAGAGTGTAACACAGAAGACGATAGCAAAATACTTTAGTAAAGCACAACTCGTACATGAAAATTTACCCGATGATGACGAAGACGACGACTTGCCGCTCTCGGAGGGGATTAAGAAATTCGACGTAAATGAAATTGGAAATGAACTTGATTCCTATGCATCAGTGGATGACTAAGTAGAAATATTCCAAGTGTTGAGTGACGCAGAAATTATCGCGGAAGTAAAAAACATAGAAGCAGAAGATAGTGTTGAAGAAGATGCTGAGCAAGAGGAGGATGCCGACATCGTTTGTCCGACAGTACAGGAAGCAATGAGAGCCGCCGAAACTCTTTCACGATTTTACTGCTTTATAGAGACGTCTGACGACACATTCAATGCAGCGCAGCATCTCCACAGCACAACAGAAAGAATTTATTTTTCAGAAAGTAGCGTTCAAAAGAAAATTACGGATTACTTTCGACAGTAAGCCTAAATGTAAGTTACACGTACTTTCTTTTTGATCTTTTAAAATATTCTTCATGCTGTTTGTATAAATGAAATGCAGTTTGTAAACTTTAGAATAAATATCACGAATAATGTTAATAATGCAAAGATCTTTTTTTTATTTCTCCTTCCTTACTAGTGATTAAAAAGGGTCTTTTATAACGACTCTTTTATAACGTCACTCGGACATAACGTCATTATTTTTTTGGTCCCTTCAATGACGTTATAACCAAGTTCCACTGTAGTTATATTAAATCTCAGGGTTTAAGGGTTCTTTGAGACTGCTATTGAATTCAGAGAATGCACACAAAAATACAATACATCACAAAAGGTAAGTAAAATTTAAAATCTTAATACTATATTCGCAAACAAACTGCGTTGCTAAGCAACGACTATGATAGCGGGCAGTGAAATTTTCACAAGATGGCCGCTCACACGTCTAACCTTTATCTGTTAATTTCGATCTGTCCCAAATTATTTTAAAATAAATGTTTTAGTGTTCACAGTTTTAGTTTTTAAGCTTTTCTTTTGATTAATGGTCACTAGTGTCTGTTCTGTTAGTGTAGATAGTGTCTACGGTAGTGTTGTGTAGTCGTATCTGTAGTGTGGCTATGAATTTTTTCAGTCTCACCCACACAAGTTCGTTACAAACGTGCGTTCGCTCTAGGTAGTCAGTATTTTCTGAGGTTCTGCATTTAGTTTTAGTTTTAATTCAGTTATTTCTGTTTTCTGGTCTTCCCTAGTGTTTACCGCTTCTGTTGGTAATTATATTATTGACTGCCAATGGTCCAAAAAATAATTACTGGTTTTTAATTAGAATTGGTTTCATCAGAGCACATCTGCCCTCTGCGGTAGTTAACAATATAAGACTATTTTTTTTTTTGCTTCTTCATCAACGGTCTCCTGACCTTACAATACTGGCCTGTGATTGGTCAAAACTGAGAGTGCATTAGGTCACATGGTCAGTTTACAAAAATCAAATGTTCATTTGCCTATAAGAAAAATACTCCTTTTTTAGCCTTAAGTTTCCTTAAATTTAAATTACATCATGTTTTTCTTTATATAATTATGAGCATTTTGATACCTTATTTACATAAGTTGGTTATTACAAAGGGTGATTTCCCACCTTACAAAATTTCTAACTTTGGGCCTACACTTTACCTTCACTTCTGCAATTTTACTTCACAATTCTTTAATTTAGCTTAACATGTGCTATTATTATTAAACAACAAAGTGCATTGTATAAATTTGGTCCCCTGGTTTCCTTACATTTATTTACTAATCTATTTGTTTCTGACATTATTCCTTTATACTGAATTTGTGGCTTAGACCATTAATGGTTCTTCAATACTATTTTATAATGTACATTTATTATTACTTAAACTCTGATTCTGAACCCTTTTATTCTGATTTTACTATTTACTAAACGAGTCTGGACCCTTAACATTATTTAACAAATGGTTACAATAAAATCCTTTAACATATTATTCAATATACTGCCTCTATGGCCTAGTCTACAATTATTAATTGACAAATAATATAATTAGTATTAATATAATAACATGATTGTTTATACATAACAATATTGGAACTAAAATATTCAACATGTTAGTTGCAAATAACCTGATAAGAACAGAATCATCCGGCATGCTATGTTTTAAGCATGGTCTACATGGTTAAACCTTGTATTTTACAATTAGCCACAATCATTAGTTAACTGGACTATTCAGCCATCCCACTAATCTTAACCAGTACTACTAATCAGTGATTAGATTATTGTTCATGGTTTTTGGTTCCAAATGCATCACCTTCTGATTCTGCTCATAGGTTCCAACTATTTCTAACAACACGGTTCATGAATGTTACCTATAAGCTTTTGCATGAAACACAAACATAACTAGTCATGCCAAAACCTTTGTAAACATCTTAACATGATCTAAAACCCCCATCACAATTCACTGTTAACATGGTCCATGGGTTTTCTTTATATAAAAGTATTTAACCCACACTTCTGCCATTACCCCCTCACTGACACTTTCTGTGTTTGGGAATATCACTGGTGCTTCACTGACACTTTATTAGTTGGGTGTTTGTTTGTTTGTACTATCTAATATCAGGGATCATTAGCTTTCACAGTCTGTTTCTGTTTGCTTAGTAACTACCTTTATCCCACACTCTTTCACATCAACATAATTACAAAAGGTTTGTACGTTATTTTATATTTATTTTACATTCTGATCGGTTTATTAACTACCTGCATTGTATTTTTACTTATATTATTTACATGAGACAGTCGTTCTTTTCTGTAACTAAAGTTTTTTATTGGTCTATGTTGATAGCCTAGGCGACTCTGCCTACTTTCATTCCTACTGAATTGAGCAGTTCTAGCTTTGGGACAGGGTTACTATTATGTCGCATTACAATATATATATAATAGGGTTGCTACAGCTAGTGCCGTCTCCCTTCCTTCAACCTGGCTTTCCAATTCTCCCGATGTTCCCGTTGTCCTTCCTCACGTTCTATACGTTGCATAGATTCATCCACTTCGTCCCTCCAAGATCTTCTCGGTCTTCCGCATTTTCTCCTTCCTAATGGACTCCATTCCATCACCTTGTTGATCCACCTATTTTGGGCTCTCTGGACATGACCGTACCACATCAATCTTTTTTTTCCTTCGATGTAGTCAATTAAACTTATTTCCGTTTCCATTCTTCTTCTCATCTCCTCGTTTGTTATTCGGTCTGCCCTCGTTATTCCACAGCACCTCCTCCAATATTCCTTCTCTGTTGCAAGAATCTTTCTATCATTCATTCTTTCTTTCATTAGTAGGTTATCATTAATTTAATTATTAAAGTAAATAAAGTAGTTATTAAATCGGTTTTATAACACAAGATCGAGAGCCACAATTGGAAATCACTGGTGTCAACCTTTTTTTGAAATAAGAGATTAAAAACACACTTAGTATTTTAACACAAATATTAATTTCATTAAAACTCTTAACTTTAGTGTAAAACGCAACCACGCTATTATCAGTTATTCGGCCAAAATACACGACCTTGAACCAGACACTGCACCTGCAGTGTTGTAGCCCAGGGGTCACCAAACTACGGCCCGAGGGCCGGATTTGGCCCTCGAAGGGTCATTGTCCGGCCCGCGGCAACCCGGCCGATTCTGCATGCAGTTTTTAAATAGATCGTCAAAATACTTCAAATATTATAACATTTTACTAAATAACTAAACAAGAAATAAGTTAAGTAAAATGTTTTGTACAAGTTTAAAACACTTACGTGGTTAATGTGCAAGAGAATCCTTTCAATGTTTGGATCGACCTATATCTGCGAACAAACGTTTTCAAAAATGAACTTTGTAAAATCAAAGTACAGGGCTAACTTGTCAGACTAACACTTGAAATCAATTCTAGTGATAGGAGCATCAAAATTTAACCCAAAATGGTCAAACATTATATGTCGGAAGTTACATCCTATATTTTACATCCCATAAGAAAACCAAAAAATAATACATGAGAAATATCTTTGAATGTTATTTTTCCTTACTTTTATTTGCATTATTTTTAATAAATAAATTTGTTTTCTTTTGAAAAGTCTGCTTAATTTTTATTTAAATACCTATTTTATTGACCTGATTATTTCGTAAACTTAAAAAAAGTTTACTGTGTGTGTGTGTGTGTGTGTGTGTGTGTGTGTGTGTGTGTGTGTGTGTGTGTGTGTGTGTGTGTGTGGGTGTGTGTGTGTGTGTGTGTGTGTGTGTGTGTGTGTGTGTGTGTGTGTGTGTGTGTGTGTGTGTGTGTGTGTGTGTGTGTGTGTGTGTGTGTGTGTGTGTGTGTGTGTGTGTGTGTGTGTGTGTGTGTGTGTGTGTGTGTGTGTGTGTGTGTGTTGGCCCGCCTGGCGTCTAAGATTTTTCAAGAAAGTTTGAAGACCCCTGTTGTAGCCGACAAACGTGCAGAACGACACTGTTGATTCTTTCAGAGGCATAACTAATTGTCGTAGCAATATTTATAAAGACATTCGACAAATTAACATAGCAGAAAAAAAAATACAAAAACAAATTTGTTCAACACGCTGTCCGAAACGTTTATTTATGTAACTCTGTGTCTGGATGATATTAGGGAATAACGATGTATATGTTTGTGTGCCTTGGTAAACAATATCCTCGAGGTACAATATAGGCGCTCATACAGTAAGTACAGCGCCGTCTTGTGCGATCTGGTCTCAATGCAGCCACACACATACCGCAGCTCCGTGCCGTAATCCCGTTATCAGCAAACCCAATCAATTACCTAAATCTATAGTCAATATACGTCACGTTACCGTCATTAACGTCAACCCCCACAACAATCCCTTATACTGTAGTGTAGGACTAATTGTCTCTCTATTAAGGCGAAGCATTCCTTGCCTGTTGCTTGAACAGTCAACGCGATACGCAATCAGCAACTGCAGTTCAACGTAAATTCCGTACGGAGTATGGTACGGAGCCTACAATTTACTCTTGGCACCAAACCTTCGTTGAGACTGGTTGTTCTGTACGACATGCAAATCACCAGGACGTCCACAAGTTCCTGAACCTGCTGTGGAACAACTCAGAGAAAGCATTTCCCGTAGTCCTAAGAAATCAACTAGACGTGCGTCACGTGAGACTGGCATTCCACAACCGACTGTTTGGCGCGTATTACGTAAACGCTTGCACTTGAAGCCATACCAACTAACCATGGTTCAACACATCACGGATGAAGATAAAGTCGCTCGCCAGCAATTTTGTGTGGATATGTTTGATAGAATTGCAGACAACGAGACATTCCTAGAGAATGTAATTTTTTGTGATAAGTCAAAGTTTCACATCAGTGGCAAGGTGAACACCCATAACTGCCAAATATGGAGTAGTGAAGAAACCCCATGAAACCTTGCAGCATATTCGTGATAGCCCTAAGGTCAATGTTTGTTGTGCCCTTAGCAAACAAAAAGTGTACGGCCCGTTCTTCTTCCAGGAAGCAACCATAAATGGTATCGTGTGTCTGGAGATGCTAGAAAATTGTCTAATTCCTCAGTTAGACGAGGATGACCAAGATGGACGCCTTTACTATCAGCAAGATGGGGCACCACCTCAGTACCGCGTAGAAGTCCGAGATTTTCTTGATACCCGATTCTCAGGTCGGTGGATTGGTCGTGCAGGTCCAATTGCATGGCCACCTCGCTCCCCACATTTGACACCGGTAGATATTTTCTTGTGGGGTTTCATTAAAGATCGGGTTTTTGTACCACCTTTACCTGCTGATCTTGCTGAGCTGAGACTTGGAATTAACGCCGCCGCTGCAGAAGTGACGCCCGACTTACCGGCTAAAGTCTGGAATGAAATCGACTTCAGGTGGGATGTATGCCGCAATACAAATGGTAGCCACATCGAACCACAATGAATGTTAGATGACAAACTTGATGTGTTTTGCTCTGAAATGACACCTCAACCGACTCTGTAATTTATCTGAATAAATTTCTGTATGCTTTCAAAGTTGCAAAGTCCTTTTTGAATCACCCTGTATTTCAAAATCTCTAATCGTTAATTGTGTGACATACTGTTACAACGGTCTACTGATCGTCGTATGATACAGTGGAAAACAAAATACAAGAAACCAATTAAGTCACTAATCACTAGTTTTTATTAACACAGTTAAACAGGTCGTAATTAACAAGACAGTCTCTTACAACAAATCAAATAAAACTTGTTCACACCAAGAAAATATCAACTAATATAAAACACAATTGTATTACAATTGTCCCGCCCGATTATAAAACACAACACAGTTTCACTAATAACCACTTGAACGCACAGACTAATCGCCCACATTAACTTGCAACTCAAACTGAAACTGAACGTCGCCGAGTACTTGTATTCATACCCCGCCGAGGTTCCAGAATATTCGCTAATAGGCGTCTACTAGAAAACACTGCGCATCAGCTCTACACTGGGACGCAATTGATTGCGGCCTTGACACAGTGCGCGGGGCTGACGACGTCCAAAATAATCTCCCGAGCGCATGTTGAAATCACGTACGCCACAGCATTCAGCCGGATTCCTCTGGTACATTCGATAGTTCTGTAATATCGTAGCAATATCGTTTTCGCATCACCAGTGGCTCCCATATTTAGTGGATGTATCGATTCAACCTAAAGCGGGGTGTTGTACGTTAGGCCTACAGTACTGTGGTGAAGGATTAAGATGTCCCGCGATACTGTGGGCCTAACGTACGACACCCCGCGTTAGGTTGAATCGATACATCCACTGAAGATGGCAGCCAGTGGTGCTGCTGAAACGTTTGGTTTTAATGGAAACCTTTTGCCACGACCAAACAGTCCGGCCGTTAGTTTAAGTTCAACTGACACCGACCGTAAAAGCCTTCCAACAAAAATAGTTAACACAGATGTTAAATAGTGTTCTAAATGGCCGTCAATCGTTTATAATGTTGTTAAAGTGATTAAAAATATCGAATATACGTTAAAATGTTGATGAAGTTAAGTTATACTCAACACATCTTCTAACTACAGCAGTCGAAATTTAGAATAGTTATGCTATTTTTGAAACTATG
This sequence comes from Magicicada septendecula, assembly GCA_034769895.1. NCBI lineage: Eukaryota > Metazoa > Arthropoda > Insecta > Hemiptera > Cicadidae > Magicicada > Magicicada septendecula. Next base: position 883,395,838 of record CM068368.1, on the reverse strand, counting down.
CCACTGAGCACCAATCAGATTGCCCCGTTAGTAAAACGACATTGTCGCCATTTAGTCCACTAGGATGTGGTGTTGCCACAATTATTGTTCATCAACTGCAACTTATCCCCTACAATGAAGTTGACCTGTCATGTCGGTGCACAGAGCCGCCACTAGGGTGCTTCCCCTTAGTACCCTTTACCTTTGCCGCCCTCCTGAATACACTTTTCATATTAATACTTTGCCACACCATTTAATATTATTTTACTTAAAAATGATACAGACACCCCTAAAGGCGCACATTCATCAAAACAAAACAAAACAATTTCTTTTCTTATCGGGTAGGTATAGTTTGCCTGGGTCGACATGTATGCCCCTGTTTACAAAACCACAAAGAGACCGCAGCTATAACTCAGATATAAATGTCGAGCAACAATACCTACACGCTGTCTTGTCAGTACACTGCGACAATGCTAACAAAATAAATATTAAGAACAACTCAATTCATACAATGTCATAGGCCCCTGTTATGCACTTCTCGCGAGAAGGTTTTCTGCCGCGCTGCCAACCACTGTATACGTTCTCTCACATTCATTTGGCACTGCTCTTGGAAGATGGATCCGGTCGTGGTGCATTACGACAACGACAGAAAAGACGATGAACTTTTCATCCCATCGATCATAGTCGTTTTGGGGCGGGGCATTCCATAACCTCTATGTAAAATTACGGGAAGCAAAGTGACGTTTTTTAATTTTTTTTTTTTAAATGTCTGCGGTATCATATGATGAATTGGTCAGTAAATGCTAGAAATGATTCAAACGCGACAGGATTTAGTGCAGAGGTTGGCATTTACTCCACAGGAAATGCTGGCAATAACTATGAGATAAGTCACGTACTTAAATTAAATTTTATCTAAGAGAAAATACTAACTAAAATCTAATCTAAAAATACAAGTGTAGCTGACTCTCTTTAATTATCTGGCGTAGTGTGGCAGTGTACAAAAATAAGTTCACGTACTAGTCGGTTAATTGCCCAGTATTATCTGGCATTATTTTTACTACTGACGTTCTAATTAATTCAGTTATTTTCACTTTACTAAATGGAGTGAAAGCTGAAACACCATATGAAACCTTAAAATGGAAATCTTAAAAACAATTTTCAAGTGAAAACAGCATTGAACAAAACATTACATTACTATAGTTAAAGACAGTGAGAGCTAACTAACAGAAAAGTACCTCCACATATATAACGGGTGTCCCATAATGTACGCAATATTTGAATTACGTGCCACTGTCGTCTTGTTAGGTTGGTAGCACTGCAACTGTTGTATTGTTGTTGCCGTTTACTCGCCATTAGTCGTCATGGAGCGTTACACGAAAGAACAGCGCGTTGTTATTGTGAAAACACATTACAATAACGGTGAATGTTATGCGGACGACGAAAAGCACCTAATCTGTCAACTGCGCAGAGATTGATTATGAAATTCGAAGAAACAGCTTCGTTATTAGACGTTAAATTGTCTGGACGTCCTCGCGCTACCCGTTATATTGAAAACGTCGCGGTAGTGAGAGATAGTGTCGATGTGAGTCCAGGGAAATCAACTCGCCGTCGATCACAACAACTGGCCATTCCAAGAAGCACAATGTAGCGAATTCTAAAAAACGATCTTCATCTGAATGCCTACAAAATCCAACTAACACAAGAACTCAAACCGTGTGACCATTTGAAGCGCCGAGAATTCGTCAGTTGGATATTGGGTAAACGTGAAAGGGACGGTGATTTTTCCCACAAAATCATCTTTAGCGATGAGGCACACTTCCACCTCAACGGGTACGTAAATACACAAAATATTCGGCTTTGGGGTACAGAGAACCCTCGTATCATTCACGAGATGCCTTTGCATACACAAAGAGAAACTGTTTGATGCGGGTTTTGGGCTGGTGGTGTGATTGGGCCGTATTTCTTTGAGAATGAGGCTGGAGATGCAGTAACAGTGACTGGCGAACGTTACCGGAACATGATAATGGAGTTTTTGTGGCCTCAACTGGAAGGTATGGAATTCGAAGATATGTGGTTTCAGCAGGACGGCGCAACCAGTCATACTGCCCGCGAAACAATTGCTTTGTTATCTGAAAAGTTTCCTGCACGTCTTATTTCACGCAACGGCGATCAGAACTGGCCACCGAGGTCTTGTGATTTAACACCATATCCTTCCTTTGGGGATATGTGAAATCACGCGCTTATGTCCGCAATCCACGAACAAATTTTCAACTCAAGGAACAGATTCAACGAGTGAGATTGAGCCGGAATTGTGCAAGAAGGTCATCGAAAATTTCGATCGACGAACAACAGTGTGCCAGCAGATTCGCGGGGGACATTTGTCTGATATTGTGTTCCACATTTAACCGCAGTAAGTGTACTTTGTATTAACATTAAAACATCTGATATTTTTCAATAAATAAAAGTTTTTACAACATTATTAAATCTTGCGTACTTTATGGGACACTCTTTATAAGGCTACAAAAAATACAAATAGGTTACTATTTTATAAAATTTAAGTATTTTTTTGTTTGGTGTCACATTTAAAGAAAATAGAAATTTGTTTTATGAACATTTATTAAGTCAATTCAATTAATTCAAAATTGTTTGGCAACAGTTTAATAAAAGTAAGAATCAAATCATTTGAACAGAAATAAAAATAATACCAGTATTCTATATTTTCATCATAACATATTCCATTGTACAAAAAAATAATTATTTTTTGCGCCATTAAACATCACTATTGTTTTTTTTTTATTAAATTTATTTAACTATTTGCAATCAGTATAACATAAAAAATAACATACTATAAGCAAATCTTTTGTATGAGAAAAAAAATAGGTGTTGACCATGTGGAGCTGTTATCCTGTGATAACAAGCTCAGTTATTCCTTAAAAGAAGGTTACAAAAAGAAACAACAGTCACAAAGATTATGGGTGCTTAAATCTAGATGGTAGGTCTAGTATTTTTTGTCTCTTTAGTCTATGAGTGTCTTCACTATTGTCTAGCAAATTTATTGCAAGAATATTAGGGTGTAGTTCTAGTTTACTTAAATACTTTTCACTGCACTTACTCACTTCATCTTTAACAGATGACACTTTTAAGTCACAGAGGATTTCTCTATTTGGTATAAACCAGGGTGCATTTGTTATAATCCGTAGAACTTTTGCCTGGAATCGTTCTAGAATCTCTATATTAGACGTTGATGCCGACCCCCACAGCTGTATGCCGTAGGTCCAGATTGGTTTGAATGACAGTTTGTAAAGGAGTAATTTGTTGCTAAGGACAGAGGTGATTTACGTCCAATCAGCCAATAGTATTTGCTGAGTTTATGGCCAAGTTGTTTTCTTTTGTTGAAAATATGCGTCTTCCATGTCAAGCCTTTATCCAAATGAATGCCCAGATATTTAACATTGTCCGCTTGTGGTAGGTAATGGCCATTAAAAGAGACTTGAGGTGACGCTCCTCTGCACTTAGTGAAAGTGACATGGACAGACTTCGTTTCATTGATCAGGATGCGCCATGATTTCGTCCAACGTTGAATTTGATACAAGTGTTGTTGAAGCATTCTCGCAGCAATGCCAGGATCTGCATGACTAGCCAGTATTGCTTTGTCGTCGGCAAACGTTGCTGTTCGGGTATAGGGACAAGTAGGAAGATCTGACGTGAACAGTAGATATAACGTTGGTCCAAGGACGCTTCCTTGTGAAACACCAGCTCCGCCAGGGTACAACTGTGTTACTTCTAGTCCGTATTTAACCCTAAAGTACCGTTCATGCAGGTACGACTTCAGAATAAGATATAGCGTGTGAGGAAGTACTTTTTTAAGTTTGTAAAGGAGGCACACGTGCCAAACCCTATCGAAGGCCTGGCTTACGTCAAGGAAGGCCGCGGTACAGTAACCCTTTTTTTCAAAAGTTTGATTGATGAGTTCAACTACCCGGGGAACTTGTTCTATTGTTCTATATCACTATTATAGTTATAGACGAATCATTAGAAAGAAAAACTAATGTGTATTGTAGAAGTTGGCTGCACTGAGGCCGCGGGAACGGACAGCACGTGTGCCGCGCGTTTCCATAAAAGCACCAATTCACAAACATGTACTTACAACACGCGCGGCAAGACTTTCTGTCGCGCGTAAACTAGAGTAGGGCGGCATGTTTTTCAGAACGCGCGTTATGATTTTTGCCGCGCGTGTGCATAAATGGCCTCACTTGCCTCCGTTGTTTTACAAAACGCGCCGCAAAGAAACCCGCGCGGCAGAAACCCTTTACGCGCGAGCGCACAAAAGGGGCCGTACACGTAGACCCATATATCTAATACTCCTATATTGCTAGTAGGGGGTCTGAAGGACGACGAAACCATTACGGTGCAGACATATATGCGTCTGTCTCCCTCATTACTACTTCGAGTCTTATGCGCTTGCGCACTACTTCGACGCTTGCGCACAACGGGTCGAGTAGTAGAAAAAAGAGACAGAAGCAGTCGTTTGCTGTCTCACTTACTCCGTGACACCTCCACTTACGGGCGAGAGCAATATAGTAGTATTAGATATATGCGTAGACCTAGTCGGTATTAATCGTTTTAATTTATTTTTCATTATCTGCTGATGAATTTGGCAGTCTATGGCCGCCCGTGTGCCGTGCATATTTCGTACATATGTCAGGGCAGGCTTTTCTTAAATGACATACAGAAACATATTGACAAGCAACTAAATGGCGACGCTAAAAAAATCATTAATGACAGTTGCTTTCATTGAATACTATAGCGGTTGCAATGAGACAGCAACAAAAGCGATATCGCCACACGGTATTTCTCTTATGTAATACGTAATATTTTAGTTTCGTGAAGACAAAGAACATCGACGCTCTTGTCTTAACTAATGATAATGTGATGTATTTATAATATACACACACTTATTGTTTAATAATGGTACCTATAATTTCAATTTTCTATTGTATTGTATTTATTGTTCATAGCTAATATTGCTGCTCTGTCTTCTAGCATTTGTTTGTACGGCAAACGAACAGAAATATTTTAATACTCCTAATATTATTAGCTAACTGTACTTGATAACTTGGAAATTTAAAAATGCCTCTGTTTTGGTTTCGATCAACTTGACACTTCTTGACTGTCTCTTCTTGACTCGGATGTTTATATTAGCTAAAACAAGCGTTTCATAGCGTTTAGAAAATCTTTACTTCTCTTACCTATTAGCTCAAATAAGCAATTCGTAGCGTTTAGAAAATTAATGACAATTCGATGTATTTATAATATACACAGACTTATTGTTTTTTAATGGTACATATAATCTCAATTTTCTATTGCAGTGTATTTATTGTTCATAGCCTAAACGTAACATGCATACAATTTTCAATAAAGTTATAATTGCTCACATTCTTAAAAACGATCGATTTCGGTCACAGACCATCGTCAGGTCGTATACAGCACACTTGCAGCAACAATATCGTAAAACAGCCACTATTTACAAAAACGAATTCGTAGACATTGATTAATGAACGTGATACGTTCTCGGGAAACTTTGGACAACGACGTACGTATCACGTTCATTAATCAATGTCTACGACTTCGTTTTTGTAAATAGTGGCTGTATTTACGAAACTGCGACCGCAAGTGTGCTGTATATGACATGACGATGGTCTGTGACCGAAATCGATCGTTTTTAAGAATGTGAGTAATAAAAATTTTATTGCACATCATATGTATGGGTACCTTTAGGCTATGAACAATAAATACAATACAATAGAAAGTTGCTCTTGTCTTGTTACTGGTACAAGAATGGGCAAAGTTCGACTTAGAGTGTTATCTAATGAAGTGTCTATTGTCGACGTTAAACTTGAGGCTTGTGCTGGTATTGTTCAGTGAAACTGTTGTCGGAGGGTGGAGGTGGGGGGCCGTGCACTGGGACAAACGCAGAACCTTGTTTTTGGAATTTCTTGGCTGAAAGACAAGTCTCGACGGACTTGGAAAGCGCAGGCTTTGATTTCCTTGGAGATGCGAACCGGCGAGGCCTCTGCGCCACACCAAGGCGGCGCAAACAAGTCCGCGTTTGCGCGTGCGCTGAAGTATGCACACAAATAAATAATATATTTGCATAAACGTTAGTGTCTTTTTTAGCTGCGCCATCTTTCTTATTCTACTGTGTAAACATGTCCGAAGTATTATATATACGTAGTTGAGGTTTTAAATATAATCCTCTCACTTTGTCAATAAATGAAGAATAATATATTTTTTTAAGTCTTATACAAACCTTTCGTACATATTTAATATTCTAAGTTCGTGTTTTGTCTATATTTCTTCTTAATGCCTTCATTTCAGCAACTGTTTTTATCTACTGATTGTTGAGGATTCTAGATTTTCTAAACCCTTGTCAGTTTAGGCCTCACTCATATTTTTGTATATGAGGGTTATTCAGGAAGTAAAATCCGATAAAGTATTAAAGAAAGCTAAGAATACATTTGCAAAACATTTTTATTGCTATTTAATTACACACCTTAAAATACTTTTCAATATAGTAGAAACATTTCTCATAGCGAGGCACCAGGAGTTATATACCCTCGCGGTAGAAATTTCTCGCCTGTGATTTGAACCATGTATAACAGCTTGTTTGACATCGTTGGTAACCAACAAAAGATTTCTCATGCTTGAAAAGACGAGGTCTACTCGCTTGGCGTGAGGTCTGCGTTGTAAGACGGATGATCAAAATATTGTTCCGAGCTAAATTTTGTGAGGAGATGTTGCGTTGCAGCGGTGCGAAGTGACATCATTCATCGCAATCTCCCGGATAAGCATCCTACGTCACTTACTTTGAATCGAACTAAGTAAAAAAGTCGCATTCATCTTAGTACCATTGAATCGCTCACTGCTTCTTCTCCATAAATATCAAAACTCTGACGGTGAATTTCAATTGTTTTAATGCTTGTTGCTTTCAAGAACCTCACACACTGGAGGAAGTTCGTTATCTCAGAAGACTACATTTTCTTACCGGTTTCAGCGGGTATAAATTGTGTCGCACTACAATACGATTGAACGGAGCCAATTGAATACCGTGATGGGCGGGATTAGCTGTAAACGGGCCAACGGTGTTTAGTTTTGTATTTAAACTTGTTGCTTGTCTCTGACGTCGTTTTGTTGTGTAAAGCACCCTTGTGGTAGTGCTTCCCGCTACTATCCAGTAGACTTATAGGGTAAGTAGCGGTTGTTTTATATAGTATTTCTATAGTTATATTACCATTGAAAATGTTTATAAGGACGTGTCGCACATTTGCGGCCGATCGCTGGTGCTTGATCGAAAATGGGAACCGGTGAGTTTCCATAGAAACTACTTCTTTGTTGTCAATAACGTAGTACACATATAAAACTTCGCTTATGAATGCGACTACATTTAACTTATAATCTGTACATTGGTAAATGAAGAATGAATTCATTGATTGGTGAGTGAACATAAATATATATATATATATATATATATATATATATATATATATATATTTCAATCACTTTCTGCTACAGTCCGTTTCTTGATGTATATAATACATTTAATATTTCTACTAAATTTACCTCAAGATGTTATTTTTCTATTTGGAACATGTTTCGGGCACTATCTTGTACCCATCCTCAGCCTTCCGGTTTTTTTGTCTGGTGAAGTACATATGTGTTGTTGGTTGACTATTATTATTGTGGCTTCCTGTTGGCTTCTGGTATTTCAAGTTGGTTTTATTGTGTGTGATTGTGGTGTATGTGTTAGTTTTTTGTGTATTTTCAATGTTGAGTGCTTTGAATATTGTGTCATGTTTTGTATTGATTTGTATTTGTTCAGGTATTAGTTTGTTTTCTGTTTTATGTTTGTATATTTGTAAATTTTCCCATATGTTCATTATGGTGCCTTTGTGTGGTATATGTTTTATTAGTGTTACATTGGTTATGCCTGGGAATTCATGTCCTGTGTTTATTGCATGTGTGGCTAAATTGGATTTATATATTTCTGGTTTTTTGTATGCATTTAGGTGTTCAAAAGAACGTTTTTTCAGCTGTTTTTTTGTTTGTCCTATATAACATTTATTGCAATCTTGGCATTCAATTTTGTATATACCGTTAGTTGTTGTATTATCTTTGTTGTGTGAGCTATTTAGATTTTGTAATTTATTTTTATTAGTTTTGTATGCTATTTTTATATCTGTGTTTTTAAATAGTTTTGTTAGTTTTGTCATTTTATTATTTATATATGTGAATGTAGCCCATTTTTTGTTGTTGTTATTATTTATGTGTTGTTCAGTTTGATTAATTCTTAATTGTTCCCGTAACATGTTCCAAATAGAAAAATAACATCTTGAGGTAAATTTATGTATAAATATTAAATGTAATATATATATATATTTATTTATATATAATGTGTTGTAAATGTTGTGCAATGCCTGTAAATGTTGTGCAATGCTTGTAAATGTTTAATTGTTTAATTGGCGGCGGTTTATTAATATTTTTTTTGACGATTGTTTCATGTTAGTGAACAAATCTTTGGTAAACTTAGCTTTGCAATTAATGAACGAATTTAACTTACACCTGAAGACGACCACAGATTGTTTAGTGGTTGTCACGTTGTGTGATAAATTATAACCATAGTTATTGTCCGACCTAACGCTTTTGACACAGTTACATTTAGTTGAAAATTAACTTTAATCTACAGCCGTACTAGTTCTGTTGTGTTCCGGATATCCTTTGTATCTAAGCGGTGTATGAGTTGAACTTTGTAAAAACGTTATTTGAAACAAATGTAATTCCTATTGTTAATCAACACTGTATATTAAATGTTTAATTTTACATTTGGATTTTTTTTTAATGGAAACTGAAAACTACTCAAACTACTCGAGATATACGTATTTAAAGAGTAGTCTTTTAGTTCACCTCTTGCAACTTGTATGCTGCGAGGATCCATCTACCTGTCTATAAATGTCTGGTGTAATTTCGAAAAATTCGAAGGAGAAGCAACGTTAGAGCAGAGATACGTATGTTGTATGTCGTCCTTGTCCTGTCACAGTAATCTGATTTTGGTAGGACACAAAAGACAGTCGCGACATGTCGCATGTCAAATAAACTGTCTGCTTACTTGGCATCTTGGCTTGGATAAGACATAATCTGAGCTAAGCGATATTGTATACTGCTTTAAAGTTACCTGCCTGGGATGACCTCCACTAAATAAATTTCTATCTAACTATATGGTTGAGTAGATAACAATATTGCGCTTTAATTTCGCGTAGAGATAAAAAGATACAGGTGTCCAGTCGGTTATAGAAACGATTAAGCAAATAATCCAAAGGACAACAAGGAAGAGTCCAAAAGGATAAACTTTAATTGATTCCACTGTTGATTTACAGCGTGAGAACCTGGAAAATTTGAACGTAATTATGTGTAGAATAAAACATCAAACTAAGATGCAGTTTCCTTGAAATGAAATGTATTGTATTGTGCTGTAGTAGATGGAACAGAAAAGGTAATCAAGATATAAACGAAGATCTTGAAACAAGTTTAAATACAGGGAGAAGAAAATAAATTAAGCAGAAATGGAAAACACGTAGAAATGATTAAAATTGTACGGTTATCGAGGAAAATATTGTATTTTTGAACTCGAAATAGGTGTTGTTGGTAGGTACAGGAGGACGCGAAACTGACAGATCGTGAAAACAACTACGTATTGAGCCGGAAGTCGATTGTAACGTAATCTTGGACGAAGATAGAAATGGCCACGACTTTCTTTATAAGCTTAGTAAATCATAGGGTGTAGCATGTCAGTTATTTATTTATAAAATATAAAATAAACAATATATAGTGTAGTTTTTTGTTAACAGTGTGATTATTGTGTTGTTTGGTTGAGGAAAACTGCAGCATTAAAAACTTTTAAATTCTAAAAAATCGTTTTAATACCATCTTCTTCTTCTTTTTCTCCTCTTCAAGGATTAGGTGTACCGGGGTTTGAATTTTCCCGGCCGTCAAAACGCGTCGCAGTTGGTTGGCAAAGCTATAGGGTCCCCGTACAGCCTGGAGAAAGGGAGATGCGGAGACAGTGACACCTACACCAGTCACCATCTGCAGAGCAGTGCAGCAAGATGCTCCCCGAAGCCGTCAGGCCCATAAATACTCCTACTACAGAACACCAAAAGACATCTGCCCGGAATGAATCCGGCTGGAACTTCTGAAAACTTCAAGCACCACCACCATCACTCTTCGCACACTGGTCTACATGGTATCATTTGAGTTCTTCAAAAGTACAGGTGGGAGCATTCCAATTACTAAACCAGTCGACAACAACTCCACGGGTTTTAAATCAAATGTAACTGACATTTTATACCAATATAAAGACATGCTCTTAAACAAAAGAGTACCAGAAGTCCAGCTGTTTTAAATATAATATTGGAACTAAACTTTTGGCATAATTTAAATTGATGTTGTAACGTAAATCAGACTAGAATTCAATTCTTTGAAGGCGTTTAACTAAACATGTTATGATAACGAAAATAGCACTAATAAAAATTGTTACTGGTTACAAGTGTATTTTATTGCAAGTTTTGTCACTCTGGCCTCCAGCACACTTTTCGCTTCCGCTAGGCCAAGTGGTCGTTACATAGGTTATATAAACCTGTTCCGACACCCATCTCATCCTCGGACGACCCACGTCTTTTCTACCAATAGCTTTATGGTTCAGTGCCGCTGCCGCCAATCGATCATCTGACATACTTTGCAGATGATCCCACCATTGTCTTCTGTAAATTGAAATAATATTATTTATGTCCTCTACTTTGATTTCTCCTCTGATATCTTCATTCATTATTCTATCTTGTAATGTACAATTTAAAGTATTTTGAAGAAACTGCGTTTAATAACATTGACAAATATATTTAATTCAAGGCTAGTACAGTTAGTGTGTAACAGGTAAGGAAGACTTCGTCGTCATAAATGGAACAATTAATGGTGTACTATAGCAATTCTTGTTGACATTAATGGCGGTGATGTGACGTATATAGTGTATATATTTAGATAATTGACGGGTTTGCTGATAACGTGATTACAGCACGGAGCTGCGGTCTGTGTGCGATTGTATTGAGACCGTATCACCCAAGTCAGCGTACTTGGTCTGTGATTACCTATTGATTGTAGCTGTACCACTCAATGATATTGTATGTCAACACACGCGCACACATGCACACCCTTTCGCGCGCTCACACACACTCAAGCACATCTGACCTCACTTTAAAAACAACCAAATTTCCTAGCGACATAAATAAAAAAGTATGCGATTTAGGCTTTTTAAAATTTAATTTAATTCATTTTACCATTTACCTAGAAAGGGTAATTAGTGATATTAATGATTAATCGAAAATGATATGGAGGATGTGCTTCCATTTAAACGTCTCCATTACAAACAAGTACTAGAGAAAATACACCTTAAAAATTAACAAGTTATATGCTGTTCCGAAATAGTCACTACGACCTAATAAAATCTCTGCACTAAGTCTCCGGGTTTGAAATATTTCGAACATACGCACTTCAGTACCGCTAGACTGAAGCTCTTTGGCAAGACGCTGAGGATTGGTTTCTCAGCCAGTCGCTGTAACTGGCACTTTGTTGTTTTACCTCTTCTGCGACTGAAGGTACAGTCGTATTTGTAAATTTCTCTCACACCGTTAGACACACACTATAGGACGTCCGCGAGTTTAGGTTCTGGAGGCACTGGAGTATTCAAAATTTAGAGTTAGGCCTACTAGTCGTGGCCCACAGCTGTATGCCACAAGTCCAGACAAGTTTTAGAATAAATTAACAGTTAGTTTTCTAAAGTCGCCTGAGACGTCATGCCAGTCAATAAGTGCATGTTTTGAAACCTGTTTCCGCCTAACAAAAAATGTCTTTTTACCAAGCGAGTAGTGGGCCAGGCCCAGGTGTGGGTAATTTTTAGTTAAGCTTATGCAATCGTATGTAAGCATGGTTAGTGAGATTGTTCAAAGACGGTAAAAATAATAAACAAAGTAAAACAATTCCGCTGAAATTGAATAACAAAGTACTATTATTTCCGGCTGTACAATGTTTCCACATTTGCCGGAACCAAAACTTACAGAAGTGATTGAATTCCCATCTTCCACTGCTGCTTGTCCATCAAAAGATCTTCAATTTCTCGTTCCCTCAATATAGTCTGAATTTCTTCTATCCAGGTGATAGGTGGTCTTTCTCTTTCCCTTCTTCTTCGTGCGGTCCATTCCATAACTCTCCTTGGTAATCTTTCCTGTAGCATTCTCTTCGTGTGTCCATACCATTGTAATTTTTTTTGTTTAGATAAAATCAACAATTGAATCTTTCACATTTATACTGTCCTTAATGACTTCACTTCTAATTTTATCACGTCCGGATACTCTTGCCGAACGTCTCCAAAAGTCCATCTCTGCTGTCATTAATTTTGTTCATGTGTATTTATTAGTAGTCCAAACTTCTGAGCCGTAAGTCATGATACTTCTAACAATGGTTTCAAATACTGTATTTTGGTTTTAGTTTCTGCTGTAATTTACTTATCCCACAGGATTCCATTGAATGTAGTTATAGTCATATTTCCCAAATTAATTTTAGATTTTGTTTCTTTGTCTTGCTTCCCACTGGCCGTTATTTTCACACCTAAATACTTGTACTCCTCTGTATATGAAATCCTCCCCATGTCTGTGAAATGTCCCCATGACAAAGTAATAATGATAAACAACAATAGGCCTATCATTTAAGTTTGCTTCAGTATGAAGGATCGTGTTCTCCACCTTCTTCTTCTTCTTCTTCTTCTTCTTCTTCTTCTTCTTCTTCTTCTTCTTCTTCTTCTTCTTCTTCTTCTTCTTCTTCTTCTTCTTCTTCTTCTTCTTCTTCTTCTTCTTCTTCTTCTTCTTCTTCTTCTTCTTCTAATTCAGCTGCGAAACAACCAATTACTATGTCAAGGCTTCCTTTAACAGACTCCACCAGTTGTCCCGGTCAAGTGTAGCTGCTCTCCAGTTCCGGGTCCCAAGGATGTGGCGCGCATCATAGTTCACAACGCCTTCCCAACGTAGTTTGGGTCTACCAACTCTCCTGGTGCCATAGATCTGTTCTGTGAGTGACCAAAATGGGTTCAGCAGTCGTAATGGCCGCCAGTTTATCTGCGGCAGTGTGCAGCCGTCGAGAAAAAAAAACAAGTCAAGTGTTATTTATCTTTTATTAAAGATCAGATGGGCTGATTTGTCTGTGCTGATTTGTCTGTGGGCTGATTTGTCTGTGTCCAATTTTGTAGATCTATTACACCCAGATGTTGTTGGTATGGCTACATGCAAAGGATGAAGGGGGAAAGCTGACCAGAAGTAATGATAAAGTGGATACCTTTCAAACGAAGAACAAGAAGCTCAAGAAAAATTGGAAAGATAGCACATAATTAGCCATACGTGAAATCTCGAAGGAGGAACTTGGGAAGATGGAGGATAACTACTTTCTTTATCGCCCATTTAAGGACCACATCCGAATTTAAATTCTTTATTCTTTTCTTTTTCTCCAAATTCTTTTATCTTTTCACTGTGTCTCTTCTTCCTTTCTTCAGTCCAATTTGAACCTGCGTTTTTCTGTCTCCTACACTGGACTCCTTCCATTTTTAACACTTTTGCCCGAAAAACTTCTTTTTAATTCCTTCTTCAGGGTGTATATTATTTTTTTCTAAATCCTTTTTGACTTCTTTAACCCAACTTGATGTTGACTTCTTCCCCCACAGATATTTGAACATCTTCTTTTGTTAACCTATTGTCGTCCATTCTATATAAATATTCAAAAATAATAGTCTTCTTTTTCTCATTGTTTCTATTATATTTTCAATACTTTGGTATATTTCATCATTACTTCTTATTTTCCAACCTTTTGAAGTTTTCGTGGGCCTAATATTTTCCTACTTTTTTTTTAGCAAAAAACTACTGCAAATTTGGAAAATTTCCAATATATAAAAGAAATATAGTCCACAATCCATTTTGTATTATTGGGGCCATTAGGCTTTTTTTCAGGCAGTTAGGCACTGTTAAACACTATAAAAATGTAATATATTTTAGTTATACATTTTAACACGCCGAGCAGTATATAACACCCGCTGACCGGCCGCGGGTAATACAACATTGTTTACAGTGAGTACGTTGACATTTATGACGCTGTAAATTGATAACCGACTTCATTTTTAATCCTAAATGCCTCCTCTTGTTTAAGCTTAACGATTTGGAAAAGCAACGCAAACCTGTAAATGATATTGCAATATCAGAGGAAATGATATTGAATTTTTAACACATGACGACCTCTTACGAAGGATATTTTAAGATCTAATGATGAAGTATCCGCTTTCAAACGTGCCGTCACTATAAAAAACTCACAAGATGGATTCACAAGGTCAGTTTCTCTATTCGTACAAGTGACGTGGATACCATTGTAAACACACGCATGCTACAGAAATTGCCTGTCTCACAGGCGTAATATTATAAACCTATGGAAATAAAGAATATTTGTTTTAAATTATTATGAAAAATTTGTTGCGCAGCCTATCGCATCCAAAACGTATGAAGACGTTAAAGGATAAATTTTTCAAAATGTCGAGACTATATTTAAATTATATTTACTAAGCTGATTTAAATTTACACACTATATTCTGCCTTTTTTCAACTCCGATGGCTTCTACAAAATATTTTATAACAAATAACACATGTAAAAAAATAAATGTATGCGAGCAACATGCAGTTATATATTTCCTTGAAACAGTTCCCCCATCCAATCCTATTTGCTTATCTAAAGTTTACATTTAATTTAGTATCTTTGTGTAGTATCAGCTGTTATAAAATATTGCCGGGAACTCCTGCTTGTTCCACCAAAATCAGCCCAAGCAAACAGTCAAATGTTCGTCACTGCTGACTTCCTTTATGAATATGTAATGAGCTAATTTTTGCTGCTCTGTCTTCTAAGATTTGTTTGTACAGCAAACCCACAGACATATTGTATTACTTTTAATATTAGCTAACTATAGTCGATTACTCGGAAATTGAAGAAAGCCTCTGTTTTGGCCCCAAACAAGTCGACATTCCTTCACTGCCTCTTCTCAATTCTTTTGCTTATATTAGCTACAATCAGCGTTTTACAGCGTTTGGAAAATGTTTATGTGTACTATGTAATACGGCCATTCCTGTTTTCACAATTTGAAATGATATTTTGCTCATTCAGATTAACATACTACTTTAGGATTAGTCCGTATAAATAGAAACATGTTTGGGTTCTTGGTTCTTGAGGGCTTTAAACGGTTGTACCACATGAGAGGGCCTTGACGATGGCCTATGGCCGAAATCGATCGAAATTAAGAATATTAGTAATTAGAACTTTATTATAAATCATGTGTATGGTATCTTTAGGATATGAACAATGAATACACCACAATAGAAGACTGTGATTATAGGTACCATTAGTAAGCAGTAAGTGTGTGTGTATTATAAATACAGCACATTATCATCAATACCATACTAATACCATAGTTTACTTACTCGAGTACGAAAAATCATTGTTTCCATAAACCGGCGTTTCCGTGAATTATAAAACAAATAAAGTAGGTTTTTGTTGCACAATGCACTGAAACAGTGTAACAAGGATTAAACTTTATAAGATAATTTAAATACCCACATTGATTTATGCGATTGAGACGTGGGTCACGTCAAAAAAGGATTGCTGCAAGATTCATAGTGCCGAAATGCAGTTTCTTCAAAATTCTTTAAATTCTACATTGGAATAATAAATGAAGAATAATAAATGAAAATATCAGAGCAGAACTCAAAGTAAAGGTCACAAATAAAATTATTTCAGTTTACAGAAGACAATGGTGGGATCATCTGCAAAGGATAACAGATGATCGATCGCCGAAAGCGGCATTGAACTATAAAGCCATCGGTAGAAGAGACGTGGGTCGTCCGAGGATGAGATGGGTACCGGAACAGGTTTATATAACTTAATCCTTGAAGAAAAGAAGAAGAAGAAGAAGAAGAAGAAGAAGAAGAAGAAGAAGAAGAAGAAGAAGAAGAAGAAGAAGAAGAAGAAGAAGAAGAAGAAGAAGAAGAAGAAATAAATTAGTTTTTTGTTGTGCAATGCACTTAAACAGGGTAAAATGCATTCACCAAACAAACAGAGAGAAGTGGAACAGCTCTGAGGGCGAGACAAGACATAGTGGCCATTGTTGCAGCTCCAGGCTATCGTTAGTCAAGTCCGTTTGCTATTTATGTCAAGTGTACTAGAGAAGAAAACCGAACTTTGTTAAAATGCAGTTACAGTGCACCAGAATAAACACTTTATCCTTTCATACAATTGTAAACTGTAGGACATGCTTACATACTGTTCCCGTTACACTTGACTTTTCTCTTTATAACCTTTTATTGTGCTTTCCCTACTTAAATGTTTGCCTTTCGGCAATCTTATCCGGAGAATATTAAGCAGTTAGTATCAAGAAACTTAATCCTTTAACAACTTAAAAAGTTAATTATTGTCTATCATTATGGCTATAATATTTGTTACGCTATTAATAAACAGTTTACAAAAAGTTGAAAAAGTGAAAACATTTCAGAAATCTTAAATTACAGGATGTGTTCGGAGGAAATGAAACTACTGCAAGAAGTACTTTTAAACTAAAAAAAAATTAAAAAGTCACATCAACATAACTTTGGAATCAATTTTTTATCGAGCCTGTTGACGTCGTGGCCACAATGCAAGATGAAAATTACGAAAACATAAATTACGAGACAAGATTTGCTAGTTCATGTGCTGTCTGACCTGAAGACAAAACACAATGGGTTTCAGTGCTGTATTACTTGTTGTCTTAAAAAGAATTGCAGAAAAGTGCCTAAAATTAAAAACATAAACAGCAACAATATATTTTGTATTTCTATGTTCCGTAAGGAATGGAAGTATGGTGATCGCGAAAAAATCGTGTTCGAGATAAGGGCTGATTCAGATTGTCCTACCCTCAAAACATGAAGAAAAGCCATTTTCCGAAGAGTGTCTGTGTGTGTGAATAGAATTTTATTTATGAAGAACAATAACTGCCGTAAATTCAAACAGAATCGAATAATTATTTGCATATGTACTCGACCTGTAGATGTCGCAAGGCCTGTAGAAGAATGACTATTACTGAAACAGTTACTTCCTTCTGGCCCAAATTTGTTATTACGTAAACAAAGCTGTTGACATCGCGACAAACAAGTGCGTGTATTCCGCTCTGTAAGTATGCGCGTGTGTGCGTGAATGCGCGCGCTATTGTTGTATGCCGTCGCTCACGCGTAGCGTTGCGGCACATCTCCAAGGAAATCAACTTCCCTTTTTTCTGAATCGAACGCTCCCTCAACTGTTACTTTGCTACTACTGAACGGTCAAGAAATAACGTTTCTGAATTGAACTCAGGCTTAAATAAAGCATAGTATTCAATAGAAAGACTTCTGACATAATGTAAAGAAACGTGTACTTAAAAGAAGGTTTTATTTAAAGTAAAAAAAGAAACACAAAAACTACGACAAAAATTAAGTTAAAAAAAAACTTATTTTAAAATTCGTACCTTACACAAGTACAAAACTCTATTAATCGTGGAAACTTTGTGTTGGGTGTTTACAAAGACATTAGTCAGTCACTTTTAGCCCCCATGAATGCAAACAAATACTTTTGCTACAGTGTCAGTCCATCTATTCATGTGTGCGTGCGTGCGTGCGTGCGTGCGTGCGTGCGTGTGTGCGTGCGTGTGTGTGTGTGTGTGTGTGTGTGTGTGTGTGTGTGTGTGTGTGTGTGTGTGTGTGTGTGTGTGTGTGTGTGTGTGTGTGTGTGTGTGTGTGTGTGTGTGTGTGTGTGTGTGTGTGTGTGTGTGTGTGTGTGTGTGTGTGTGTGTGTGTGTGTGTGTGTGTGTGTGTGTGTGTGTGTGTGTGTGTGTGTGTGTGTGTGTGTGTTGGAACAATATATATATTTGCATATTTGCCCAGGGCGGTATGTTTTGTAAATAATTAGTGTAAAAAGAATACGACGAACAGTTTTAAAAAAATTTGTGCGGTAAACTACAGGCTATGACCTGTCGAAACTGACACCTGCTTCGGTAGTAAAATACAGCGTTTGTGTGTGTAACGCAAGCTACGACAGGAAATATGGGATGATGCTACGGCTGTAATCAGGTTTTAACCGGATTAAAATAAATTAATTAATAGATTTTAAACCTGTGAACGAAGGACTTACCCAAATTATAAAGACACCATTACATTAAGGAATTTTTAGTGAATATGGTGATATAAAAATTATTCCAAAATGTGCAATAATAAAGACGATAACTAATTTAATGTTAATTACGAGTGTAATTAAATAATAATTAATAAGTGTGGTATATGTGAGTGACCAGAAAAAATTACGCAAACAATGATATCGCTCATCCTACGAGTATATTCATGAAATCGCGAAAATGAACTAAAAAGTGATTTGTAATTAAAAGGACGCTTTGCATGAACTGACAATATCTAACAGGTCGAAAGCAGTCCTGAACCTGTCAGATAGCCGTCCAGTATAAATACCACTGGCAACTTTGGGCGGTTACACACTCAGACTCAAGAAATCTTCACACAACGTTACGCTGCCTGTTTACCGACCGATCCGGACCACACACACACCAAGACGTATGAAGGAACTCTGGAGCATCACCAACAACAACCCGTAGAGACAACGAACACAGCATCAACATCATCATTATCATCATCAAATTCTCAGGATTCTGGACACAAACACACACACACACACGCGCGCGCGCGCAACGGTAACGGCAGATGTATACAGGTGTTAAAAAAAATATATATATATTTTTTTTGTTATGAAAAGAGCTCTCTCAAAAAGAACTTACCAATGAACAGTAAATAATTAAAGTTTAAAGTTAAATAGTCGTTAAATAAGAGAATTTAATTTAACAAGAAAATTTAGAAAAGAAATACCAATCTTTTGTTGTATGTTAAAAAATTTGGGTGTGTCAGTAGAAATAAATAATAGATTGGAAGTACATGTTATATTATTTTTTATTTTGTTTATAGCAACAATTAATTTTATTCTTGAGTTCTAATATTATTTTGTTTGTAAATAAGTTGCTATTATTATTTAAAATTTGAGTTAAAGAGACACACTGAAATAAAAAGGAATTAAATAACTTGTTTAACATGTCGGTTTAGCTAGTAAGATTATATGGTTGTTTATTTTTTGATATGTTATGAACAGCAAAGCAGGTTACATTGTATTTGTGAAGCTTATAAAAGTGAATATTTTATTTATCTAACATTTGAAATTTTAATATTTAAATACTTTTCTATTAATGTTAATAAATCATAGAATGATTATTTCGAAACGGTTTTAAATAATTATTTCATGTCAGCAACATCTCACTCCTCTTTAAAAATTATTTAATTATTGTGCAACTACATATACTTGACGCAACGAGAAAAAAAATCCTGCGACCTGGCTGGTGTAATACACTTTATAATTGGGTTGAGTACATGGTAATGTATTTGTGTAATTGTGTATAATTGTTGTAACGTTGCAATATATATATATATATATATATATATATATATATATATATTCGAGCTAAAATGTCCTGCGACGTTGTCCGATGCTAATTGCCAACATCTCCTGTCGTTGCATGCAGTTTTTATTCGGTTAGAACTCGTACACTCATTGATCCCTTATCAAACTCAGCTCTGCCAACAAATCCTGGTTATATTTAAAATATTAATGATTTTATAGTTTACTCATTTTTCTAAGAGTGTAATTTTACACAAATCATATTGACTTGTTTTTATTTGATTTTGTTCTTTAACTAAGAGAATTATTATTACTCCGTTTATATACACTGTTTATACCATGTTGTGTTTTTATTGAAGTCAAATTTCCCAAAACATTTGTTTGTTTTTAACTAGCATTATTCACTTAAATTTTCTAAGAAATACATTCTATACAAAATTTTGTTTGTAACTTTTTTGATCTATTAGCAAGAAAATAAAGTTACAGTACACTAAATATAAAAATTCGGTACATGACTTCCATGTTCTATAAAATCCATTAAATATAAATTGAAAAATTTGACAAGTTTGACAAACTAAAATAAAATATTTCCGTAGAAACTACTACTTCTTTGTTGCCGATAAAGCAGTACACATTAACAATTACACCCTTCCCCTTCAACTACCATTTTTATTTATGTAAAATTACCGTCCACCCTTCAACTCTCCTTTTCATTTATAGATATTTCATCTACCTTTCTACAGTGGATTATTACGACCTTCTTTACTTTAGTGGATACTTTATTTATCAAAATTAAGTACTGTTACGATGGTCTACTGTTCGTCATATGGTACAGTGGAAAACAAAATGCAAGACACCAATTAAGTCACTAATCACCAACTTTAATTATAACAATTAAATAGTTTGTAATCAACAAGATAGTCTCTTACAACAAATCAAATAAAAATTGTTCACACGCAATAAAAATGTCAACTAATATAAAACACAATTGTATTACAAATGTCCCCCACAATGATAAAAACACATAACACTTCGCCACAATACTTCGAACAGCACTGTGTAAATCGCCCGAAAATAACTGAACTAAACCCCACAAAGCACCTATATTTATACCTACTTAAATTCTAGACTCGTCCATACTACGCATCAGCGCTACAGTAGAGCGTAATTGATTGCGGCCTTGACACAGTACACGCGCCCTGCGAGGTTTAGAAAAGTCTCGCTAACGCATGTTGAGATCACGCACGCACACAACATTACAGCCGAATTCCACTGGAACATCCGAGAGACACATAGAATGTCTGTGGTAGTGTAACACTTTTTCCTCATTACGTAACAGTACTTTACGCTTGTTAAACGTAAAACGTTGCCGGTAAACTACTCCTCCCCCCTTAACCGATCTCCAATAAAATCAACAGGTCTTGAGTCTTCTACAGCTCGAGCACATATGCAAATAATTATTTGATTCTGTTTGAATTTACGGCAGTTATTGTTCGCCATAAAAAAAATTTTTATACACAGACACACAGACAGACACTTTTCGGAAAATTGCTTTTTTTCATGTTTTGGTAGTAGTACAATCAGAATCAGCCCTTATCTCGAACACGATTTTTTCGCGATAACCATACTTCCATTTCCTTACGGAACATGGAAGAGTAAAAATTACATTTGTTAATGTTTATGTTTTTAATTTTAGACACTTTTCTGTAATTCTTTTTAAGATGACTAGTAATACAGCACTGAAACCCATTGTGTTTTGTCTTCAGGTCAGACAGCACATGAACTAGCAATCTAGTCTTGTAATTTATGTTTTCATAATTTTCATGTTGCATTATGGCGACGATGTCAACAGGCTCGATAAAAAATTGATTCCAAAGTTTTATTGATGTGACTTTTGCATTTTCTTTAGTCCAAAATTACTTCGTGCAGTAGTTTCATTTCCTCCGAACACATCCTGTAATTTAAGATTTCTGAAATGTTTTCACTTACTCAACTTTTTGTACGCTGTTTATTATTATTTAACATTTGAATGCCTGGAAATTTATGTTTACAGTTTAGAGAGAACGTGGTTACAATACATTTCTAGATATTCGGTTTTAAAAACCCGTTTCCGTGTTCATGAAATCGATCGAGTAACTATTTCTTCGTTTAGCCTACGTATTGTTACGACTATTACGTAACGCTCTGGAAAAGTCGAGATTGTCGTTGCACACGTTTCTCGGCTATCCAAAGCAGGTGCAGTGCGTCAGTCAAGCCCGTGTACTAAAGACCGTTCTAGCTCTTGTAACTAAGCAAATCATGTTGGCACGCTACCAGAAGTATGGAAAATCATTCTGGAATACCTGCGAAATCTATATAATCAAAATCGGCTGGCTTAGTTAGTTACAGATGGGTGTATTGTACACTCTTCTACATTCATCACCAACCATATTATTGCTCTTCTTATCCTAACCGCTTATGTATATTGCTACGGAAATTATGTAAGGTTCTCGATTTTTCGAGAGAGTTGTTGCACACACGTTTCTCGACTAGCCGAGCAGGTGCAGTGTCTCGGTCAACCCCATGCGGACGTAGTCTCAAGACTGTTCGAGTATGCTTGTAATTAATTCTACCGGCACGCGGCCAAAAGAATGAAAAATTATTCTGGAACCTCTGCGCGATCTATACAAGCAACAGCGGCCGGCTTAGAAGTTTGTTACACCTGGCGAAGTTGTAGAGTGCGGATCAAGTGAGTGTTGCCGAATAGTGGAAAGTAATTATCTTGATATAATTAGTGGTAAATTTTTTATAGTTAACATGATTATTATGTTGGGACAAATTTAACTTTAATTATTTAATGAGAGTACTTTGTTGATTTCAAACTGTATTTTTTTGTGATTAACTAAAGTTGATAAATAGCGCGTTCATTAGTGTCTGTATTGTGTTGTCACTGAACAGCATGACGTTGATCTATGAGGCCGTCGTAACAATATGCAACTCCTACGCCAACGACACTGAAAAATGTGTGTTATAAATTTTAAATTCACTTCTAAGACATCAGTTTCATATGACGATTTCTCTTCTTATCGCACACGAAAATAAACAACCAAAATGTTTGCAGGTGACAATATGAACTAATAATAAGATTGTAGCGTTCTCGAGTGCAGCAACGCTACAGCGTTGCAAGACAAGGAACGACGCGGCTGTTTTATAAAGTGCACACGCACTAACAGTGTTCTTGTTTTGTCGATATCAATTGTTCACTCGTTGGACACTTGGTGAAACATATTAATACAAAGGTTTTGTAAAATATATAAAAAAAACACTGGGTACGTTTCACACATTTTATTTAACTCTGACAGCTGTTTCGACCTCTTAAGTGTCATTGTCAAAGAGATGAATAAAGGCTAAAAACAGGATGTAAGGTGGACATCTGTTTAGGTGCATGTGTTGTGGGAACATGTGCGAGGAGTGAAGATGGGTAGGGGGTTGCAGGAGGTAAGAGCTAGTTAATTTTAATATTTTCCATTCAGGTTATATTTAGTGTTTACAGACGCTTGACCTTCTTTTAGCTCCTGCAACCCCCTACCCATCTTCTTCACCCCTCGCACATGTTCCCACAATACATGCACCTAAACAGATATCCACCTTACATCCTGCGTTTAGTCTTCATTCATCTGTTTGACAATGACGTAAGAGGTCGAAACAGCTGTCAGAATTAAATAAAGTCTGTGAAACGTGCCAAGTGTTTTTTATATATTTTACCAAACCTTTCTTTTGTTTTGTTATTCTCTGACAAAACATTTACTCACAGACAATTATTATTACTGTGTAAAAGTTGAAGTGTTACGCGAAGTGGGACATTTACTGAACAAATAACATTTGTAACGATTTCAAGGATGTTGTCATGTATATAAAGTTTAACGTAACAAGAAAGGGTTCTAAAGAGAACACTGAAGAGTGTCACAGAAAAAAATGGGATGTAGAGAGAGAGAGAGAGAGAGAGAGTACGCAATGACGGAACAAAGCTTACAACCCCCCTAGTTTAAGCCCGCTGCTCCAATTTACTTCCGTTAAGTTATTATTAAACACAACAGAGTCATATTCACTATATCACTCTCTGTCTGTCTGTCTGTCTGTCTCTCTCCCCCCTCTCTCTCTCTCTCTTTCTCTCTCTCTCTCTCTCTCTCTCTCTCTCTCTCTCTCTCTCTCTCTCTCTCTCTCTCTCTCGACTGATCTGAGGCGTGTTCAGTGGATTTAGTCTAAAGTGAATTGTAAACGTCTTATCCTCAAAATTATTTAAATAACGGGTTGTTAACCCGTGGTCAGTCGCTGTTGAATCATGACATCGTCAGCAATGTTTCGTATCCTAACGTCGGCGATCTTCTTCTTATTATTATTCCGGCTGTACAATGTTTACACATTTTGAGGAACCAAAGTTTACAGAATTGATTGAATTCTCATCTTCCACCGCTGCTTGTCCATCCAAAGATCTTCTTCAATTTCTCTTTCCGTCAGTATGTGGTCTGAGTTTCTTCTATCCAGATTGTAGGTGGTCTTTCTCTTTTACTTTATCTTGGTGGGGTCCATTCCATAACTCTCCTCCTTGGGAATCTTTCCTGTGCCATTCTTTTCGTGTGTACATACCATTGTAATTTTTTTTCTTTGTTGATAAAATCAACAATTGAATCTTTCACATTCATTCTGTCCGTGATAACTACATTTCTAGTTTTCTCACACGTCTGGATACTCTTGTTGAACGTCTCCAAAAGTCCGTCTCTGCTTTCCTTAATTTTGTTATTGTGTGTTTATTAGCAGTTCAAACTTCTGAACCGTAAGCCCACGATACTTCTACCAGCCCACGATACTTCTAACAATTGTTCGGGGATGTTCGTTAGGCCGTAAAACGACAGAATTTTAAGGAAACAGTTACGGCAGATCTTTGGCCGAACGATACACGACACTCTTGCGGGGGGGGATTGAAAGCAACTCTTTCAGAAGGAGGAGGAGGAGGAGGAGGAGGAGGAGGAGGAGGAGGAGGAGGAGGAGGAGGAGGAGGAGGAGGAGGAGGAGGAGGAGGAGAAGGAGAAGGAGAAGGAGAAGGAGAAGAAGAAGGAGAAGAAGAAGAAGAAGAAGCAGAAGAAGAAGAAGAAGAAGAAGAAGAAGAAGAAGAAGAAGAAGAAGAAGAAGAAGAAGAAGAAGAAGAAGAAGAAGAAGAAGAAGAAGAAGAAGAAGAAGAAGAAGAAGAAGAAGATCCCCGAGGGTGGGAAATAAAAAGTTGCCGCAGATGTCGAGATTATACAGCAACCGACCGTGGCCTAACAGCCCGGTATTTAATAATTTTTGTTAAGACAGGGGTATATTCATCCATTGCACAATGCATCATAATCAAATTTCTAGCCACAGAAGGCATTAAACCTGCCCAAATTTTGAAGAGACTCCGAGCACAATACAGTTAAAAAACTCTCTCAAAGACTCAGTGTCCACTGGCACAAATATTTTTTACCAGACGGAAAAGTGTGGAAAATCACTACCAACGATGACACGAACAAGTGTCACAGAAGAAAACATTTGTGCTGTTCATAAATTTATTGATTCAAATCAGTGCATAAAGATTTCAGAAATCGCTTCAAGAGTCTAAATAAGCTATGGAAGTGTTCAATCAATATTCAAAAATAACTTTAATTATTAGAAAGTGTCTGCCAGGTGGGTTCCTTGTCTCCTAACCAAGAAAAAACCTCTTCGTCTGGTTGTTTGTGAAAGACTCCTGTCTCACTACGAGGAGGAAGGGGAAAATATTTTGCACCATATTCTCACTTA
Source organism: Magicicada septendecula (assembly GCA_034769895.1). Lineage (NCBI taxonomy): Eukaryota > Metazoa > Arthropoda > Insecta > Hemiptera > Cicadidae > Magicicada > Magicicada septendecula. Next base: position 883,370,422 of record CM068368.1, on the reverse strand, counting down.
CGATGAAACGTGGGTCCATCACTACAACTCCAAAGCGAGCGTGGAGTGGAAGAAGAAAGGAAAAGCTGTGCAAGTCATGACCAAAACACGCTAGTCAGCTGGAAAGATGCTTGCCACTGTTTCTTGGGACTCCGCAGGCGTACTGTTGAAAATAAAAAATGAAGATTTCCTTCATGAACAAAGAACAGTGAATGCTGCCTGGTAATGTAATCTTCTGGAAGATGCAAAAGCTGCCTATCACAACAAATGATGTCGGCAATGAATGGGTGACATCATCTTCTTTCACAATAGCACAAGGCTACAAACCGCTGCATTAACATGTGAGACACTAAAAAAATTTTATTGGACGGCCTTATACCACCCTCCTTACAGTCCAGATTTATCGCCCTGCAACTACCATTTGATTAGACTCACTTAAAGAAGCATAGGGAAGACAGCGACTTGACAATGATACATGGGTAGAGGAGTCAGTGCACAACTGGCTTCAAACACACACCTCTTCTTTCTCCGTAGAAGGAATCAAAAAATTGCCAATTCGTTGGAACTATGTTTCCAAGTCAGGAGATTATGTAGGAAAATGAAAACATTTACATTTTTTAATGACTCAATACAATTTAAAGGAAAATTCCAGTTTATATCTGATCCACTCTCGTACATCAAAATTCAAATTGATTATTTGTTAACTAGATCACAGTATGATGATGTAGTTTTTATCAGCAAAACGTACACAAAGCAAAATAATAAAATAACTTATTTGCTGAATAAATCTTGTATAATTAAGAATATTACAGTACAAAATAAGTATGATTAATAGTACCTGTACACTACATATGAAACTGTGTTACCAATTTAAAACCTAAAATATAGAGTTCAATGCTTTTTACAAGTATTCAGCCGGCCGTGTCAGCTTAAGACAAAAATTATAAACGTTTACAAGTATAATTCTATAACAATGACAATCTGTGTTTAACACGCAAAAAGTTTACAAAAGACAAAAAATTCGCTTTAGTAAAAAAATAAAGACAGAATTGTGAAATCATAAAATTCATAACGCAAGAAAAATGTATTTAATATAAAGTGAACAAAAGTGTATGCTCAGTATCATATTACTTCTCTTACTGTGCGTCTCGTTGTACGGAAATATTGGTCAACAATTTTGTCCAGCTGTTGTTGCGGTAGAGAACGTTTGTACAAAAATTTTGTTTGTCAATGCAGGCCGGTGTACAGGCAATTTATGAGAGCACATGATGATAAGACAGTTATATCAATCTCGTAATGACAAGACAAGATAAATCGTCAAAATGTTATCAAAGTAATGGCAGTCTATGTACTCTGCTGTAGGTGTGAATTAAGAAGAACAACCAAGAAACAAAATAGTAAAATACAGGCCTCGGAAATGTCGTTCTTAAGAGGGATTAAATTGTGATCTATACTTGACCGTAGTTGTTGAAAGTCGTAAAAACTTTGTAATGATGAACCATCTACTGATCTAATGAAGATAAAAGGTCAGTAGAAGTGCGATTTCTGGGAAAATAAAAGGAAAGTAAGGCATTACACTATTATAAATAAAACGTCAGATTCGGTCGATAAGCAATCCAAAGTGGCTGCGGTATGCAAGTGTGGAAGAAGACTGAGGAAGAAAAATAAAAAAATAAAACAGAGCCCTGACTGGAAGCAAAGCCTGATGAAGATTAGGTAAATTATATAAATTCCAGGGAAGATAAGTTATAAATTTATATAAATATAAATACCTTATAGCCCGTCTTGCGGTCTTGTAGTTTTTCAATTGTATTACTACATGTTTCGAAAGTAAACTTTCATCCTCAGGTATATTGTAAACTTCCTCCTATTTTCTAGGGAGGGTTCGTCAGTGAAAGTAATTTTCACTAAAAATATGTTTAAACTAAGACCACCTAGAGCAATAGAAAACAGTTCAGGAATATAAGATACAATGTAGTGACTGCGACAAGTTCTATATCGGCCAAACTGGACGTAAATTTTTAGAAAGGTTCAAAGAACATATGCCGAAAAGGGACACTAGAAACTTGAAGTCGACATTCGCCATGCATCTTGTAAATGAAAACCATAGTGACACTAGTTTTACAGATAATTTAGTACCCTTACACATGTGTAGCAAAGGCAGACTCATGGATGCTCTAAAAGAATTCGAAATCTACAGAGCTTCCAAAATTAACAACAAATGTTTACTCAATGACCAACTCCTTTTTAAATCCAATATATTATACGACACAGTAATGAAGATAAATAATGAACTCTGAGACTAACTCAGTTGTGTATTGACAATAGTACAGTGCGCACTGCTACGAGATATTATGTCGACGTTAATCGTATTGACTAGTATATTTGTGTATTTTGTTTACTTATTTATTGTTTTTTTCTTTCACTGACGAGCCCTAGAAAATAGGAGGAAGTTTACGATATACCTGAGGATGAAAGTTTACTTTCGAAACATGTAGTGATAAAATTGAAAAACTACAAGACGGCAAGACGGCTATAAGGTATTTATATTTATATAAATTTATAATTATTGAAGCAGTCTGGAGACCATACAATTATAATGAAGATAAGTTAGGCATAAGTTGAGAGATTGAGAACGTTTTATCAAAGTTATGGTAATACTATCCTATGGGTGTGAACTAAAAACAGCAACCAAGAAGCAACACAGTAAAATACAGACCTCGGAAATGGCGTTCTTAAGACCAGTTAAAAGGTGTTCTAAACTTGACCGTATAAGGGATGAAGCCATATGAGAAGATTTACAAGTTTCTAACTTGAATGAAAATAAAAAATTACAAACAACGTAAGAAATAACACTTAGAAAGAAAGTCAGATTCCAGACTCTGCAAACAAGTCTGAAAATACAAACCTATAGGACAGGGGTGTGCGGGTAGACCCAGGAAGACATGACTAGAGGATTTTTGAAGGCACAACAGGCAGCACCTTGCCAATGCCGTGTTGTGACTGTGTTAACGATGACGTTCGCAAAGCGTAGAAAAGTATATCCTTAGTCTGAGGTTACTTCTCGTCTGGTGCGTCTCAGTGTACGAAAATATCGGTCACGTCTCTGTCCAGCTGTTCTTGCTGTAGGGAACGTTTGTATGAAAATTTTGTTTGACGAGTAGGCCGATGTAGAGGCGAACGCCTACATACAGACAATCTCTGAAAGCGGTCTGAGTATGAAAGTTGCATCAACCTTGTAATGATGATAAAGCGTCAGCCGAACGAGGTGCGATTTCGTGGAAAAGTAATAGGAAAAAAAATGTGATAAATTATTTGTGATAATAATTTATTTGAAATAAAACGACCGGTCTCGGTCGATCAGCAATCGACGTAGCTGTGCCATGCAATTGTAGAAGGCTGAGGAAGAAAAAGAAATCAGGGTTCTGACTGGAAACAAAGCCTGATAAACGTTACAGATATAGAAAACCCCCATATACAAGTAGGATTTACGAGTGGTTTTCTCGTTTTAAAAGTGGTCAAATGTCAATTGAAGACGAACCACGACCCGGACGTCCCTCGACTTCCAAAACGGACGAAAATATTGAAAAAATCTGTGTTGTGATCATGTTTGATCGTCGTAGAACAATCGATGAATTGGAGGAAATGACTGGAATATCCTGGAGTTCATGCCAACGAATTTTGACTGAAGATCTGAAGACAAAACGTGTTGCAGCAAAATTCGTTCCGCGTGTGCTTTCTTGTCGGCTCAAAATCCTTGCCTGGCTCAAAGCTTCCTCCCCATAAGCCGTCCGAAGCATTGCGACAGTTTCTGCTGCTGATTTCCCTAACAGGAAACAGAACCTGATGTTAGCACGTTGGTATTTAATGTCTGCCATTGACAAATCGCCGAAAACGTGAAACAGCGCTTACACAAATAGTCACACTGACCGCGCTAATGTTTCCACAACAATGGCGCTAGGGCAACTGATACAAAATGGTGTTGTTCTAGTGAAGGCACCTAGCGGTAGAAGTCGGAACTAGCGTTCTACCAACTGCCAGAGAAAAATTCTCGTTACTTTTGGGTCCCCCTACGTATGATAAGTTAGGCATTAGTTGAAAGATTTATAGGAAATTGTATCAAAGTTATAGCAGTTCCTGTACTGTCCTATGGGTGTGAATTATAGACAACACCCAAGAAACAAGACAGTAAAATACAGGCCTTGGAAACGGCGTTCTTAAGTGTTCTAAAGGTGTTCTGATCTTGACAGTATAAGAAATGAGGCGATGAGAGAAGACTTACAAGTTTTCGAATTGAATGAAAAATTACAAACAACGTTGGAAAGAACACTTAGTAAGAATGTCAAATTCCAGACTAGCCAAACAAGTCTGTAAATACAAACCTATAGAACATAATTGTGTAGGTAAACCGTGGAAGAGATGGCTGCTGGAGGATTTTTGAAGGCAGAACAGGCAGCGCCTTGCCTATACCAATTTGGAAAGACGGTGAAGAAGTATGGAAAGAGTTACTGAAACGTGTTTCCTCTTTCTCTTATTTCCTTTCGTAGTGTGCGTCTCAGAGTGTAAAAATATCGGTCACGTCTTTGTCCAGCTGTTTTCATCATCATCAGCGGCGCAACAACCCATTACTGAGTCAAGGCCTCCTTTAACAGCCTACGCCAGTTGTCCCGGTCAAGTGCTGCTGCTCTCCAGTTCCGGGTCCCAAGGATGTGGCGCGCATCGTAGCTCACACCGTCTTCCCAACGTAGTTTGGGTCTACCAACTCTCCTGGTGTCATAGATCTGTTCTGTGAGTGCCTTTCTTCGTATTTCATTCTCCCCTATTCTGATCACGTGTCCAGCCCACCCGAATCTACCAAGTTTTATAATTTTCACAATATCTGGTTCATTCAGAAGAGTTTTCAGTTCTTGGTTGGTTCTTTTCCTCCATTCACCTCCTACACATATTGGACCAAATATACTACGGAGGATTTTGCGTTCATGAACCAGCAGGCTTCACTCAGTCTTTCTAGAAATGGTCCAGGTCTCAGAACCATAGTTTAGAACTGGGCGGATCAGTGTTTTACACAAAAGCAGCTTGATGCTCTTGGCAATTATTCTGCTTTGGAACAGGGGTCTGAAACCAAAGAAGCACCTATTATCTGAGGTGATTTTTCGCTTTATTTCTTCTGTTGTTTCCCCATCTGCGTTAAATTGGCATCCTAAATAAACAGAGTTGTTAATTTTTTCGAAGGAATAGAAGCCAATTTGGATGTGCTCTCCTTTTCTATCCTCCTGTCCTGTGGCCATTTATTTTGTCTTGCTTTCATTTATTATGAGAGCCAGCCTCCTTGCGGGACCTTCAAGAGCAAGAAAGGCTTCAGTGACTGCTCGAAGGGAACTCCCGATTATATCTGGGTCACCGGCGTATCCTAGGACCTGCACCAACCTGTTGAATACAGTCCCGGAGGAATCTATTCCAGCATCTCTCATAGCTTTTTCTAAGGCAAGATTGAAGAGGAGGCAAGCAAGAGCATCACCCTGGAAGACTCGCTTTCCATAGTCAAACTCTCCTGATAAGTCATTCTGAATCCTCACCATTCCCTTCACTGTCAGCATTGTCATCCTACATAATATTATTAATGTCTTTGGTATGCCCAGTTCTTCAAGAGCACTGTAAAGTTCTTTTCTGTCAATGCTGTCGTATGCATTTCTGAAATCTATGAAGAGGTGATGGGTTTGTAGCTTATGTTCCCTATTTTTCTCCATAAATTTTCGGAGTGTGAAAACCTGGTCTATTGTCGATTTTTCTCTTCTAAATCCGCACTGATATCGTTTCGGAGTGTGAAAACCTGGTCTATTGTCGATTTTCCTCTTCTAAATCCGCACTGATATCGACCAATCACCCGATCAGCATGTGGAAGCAGTTTTTGGTACAATATATGGGACACTATTTTATACGCCACAGGGAGAAGAGAAATGCCTCTGTAATTGTTACAGTTTAGTTGATCTCCCTTTTTATAAACCGGACATATAACTGGCGTCTGCCAGGCTGTTGGCAGTTTCTTTTCTATTCATATATCAATGACAAGGTGATGAAGGGTTTTAACCAGCTCTGAGCCACCGTTTTTGAAAAACTCTGCAGGAAGATCATCAGAACCGGGAGCTTTGTTGTTTTTAAGGCTTTCTATTGCAGCTATCACATCATCTTCATCCGGAGGCTCGATGTGTTCATGTTCCTCTAGCACAGGTGGTACATAGTTGTCCACCTCGTCATACTTAGAAAGAAGACCCTCAAAGTGCTTGCGCCACCTTTTGAGGATCTTCCCCATTTCTGTAAGTAGGGTGCCGTCAGTGTCACGACAAGCTGGTGCCCCTGGGTTTAAAGGGTTTCCTACCTTGGTTTACCTTATTGTAGAATTTACTGATTTCATTTGCATCCTTAAGATCTTGGATCTCTACCAGCTGTTGACTCTCCCTTATGGCGCTTCTTCTGCCGATGTACCCGCTTCCCCGCTCTCCTCCACTTCCTATACTCCTCTGCACTTCTTCTTGTGTGCCTCTGTATCATTGTTGTATAGGCTTCATTTTTAAGGTCTGTAGCAACTCTGAATTCTTCATCAAACCACGGATTTGAAGGTTCCCTTTCTTTGAGGCCTAGAGTTTCCTCTGCAGCACCGGCAACTGCTGAAGAGTATTCTTCCCAAACAATGTCTATACTTGGAGTTCCTGTTGTCGTTTCGGTGATTTTATTTCCGACTAGTCCAGCTGTTTTACTGCATGGAAATTTTATACGAAAATTTTGTTTTTCGATGCACAGACAATCTCTGAAAGCACCACGAGGATAAAAGTTGCCTCTACTTTGTAACAATGAAATATTATATAGCGATTTCTAGAGAATGTACGTAGTAATTGGCAACAACGATGACACCGTATTAGTCGGACTCGGTCGATTAGTAATCGAGGTGGCTGTAGCAATCAAGTGTGGAAAAAACTGAGGAAGAAAAATAAAACAGGTCCCTGACTGGAAGAAAAGCTTGATGGAGGTTACGGAACTAGAGAAAAACCATTGAGGATAAGTTTGACATAAGCTGAGAGATTTAGAACCTTTTATCATAGTTATAGCAGTCGCTGAGAAAAACAAACAAAAAACAACACAGTAAAATACATGTCTCGGAAATGGCGTTCTTCAGAGAATTTAAGAGGTGTTCTATGCTTGACCGTACAAGAAATGAGGCGGTAAGAGAGGAGTTACTAGTTTTTAATTTCATCATCATCATCACTCCGTCCAAGGGTTAGGCCTTAGACCTGTTCTGGAACTCATCTCTTTCTCGGCCAACCGACATCTCTCTTCCCAGTACGGTGATAACCCAAGGCAGCCACAGGTAGACATATCAGGCATGCGATTCAAGTGTTCACACCATCTCCTTCTATAGTCTTCAATTCTTTAGTGCAATGATACAATGTTTAAATTGCGCCTAATATCTTCGTTTCTTCTCCGATCCAAGAGAGAACAGCCTTGCGTCTGTCTTAACAATCAAAATTTTAACATGAAAAAAAAAAGGTTTTAACTTGCATGAAAAATTAAAAATTACAAACTACGGTAGAAATAATACTTAGAAAGAATGTCAGATTCCAGACTGGTCAAACCAGTCTGGAAATACAAACCTACAGGACACAGGTGTGTGGGTAGACCTAGGAAGAGATGGCTGGAGGCTTTTTAAGACAGATGAGGCAGAACCTTACCTGTGCCGAGTTGATAAAGATGATGACTATGATAAGAAAATTCTATAGATAAAAAAGATTTTGTGTAAGATTTAAAAACAGGCGGACAGCCATACAGACACAACAGGTTTATAAACAAGATGAGGTCATAGCGTCAGTTAGCACGTGTGTATTTTGCCTCGTGTATGAACGTGCGGGATTACAACAATGGTACTCCATTGTCAGTGAATATTGCATTACAGTTATTATTGTTGTAGATTAACCGATTGGATTGTTAAATTCACAGAAACTGACCTACGTATACTATAATGCGGTGGGGTTGGGTGCGGGCGCAGGTTAACGTTAATGACCATGTACAGGGTATAGGTTTAGATATAATTGATTGGGTTTGCTGATAACACGACTAAGGCGCGGAGCTGTAGTGTGTGTGTGTGTGTGTGTGTGTGTGTGTCAGGGGATTACACTGGGACCGTATCAACCAAGACGACGTGATTAGTCTATGATTACCTATTGATTGTAAAACTTCCAACATTAAGACAGAAAGAGATGTAACACATTACAAATGAATGGACAGTCTTAAAGCAAAGGGATGGATGGAGATAAAAAAATTATTATTTTGTTAATTAAAGAAAACTTAACATTTATAATTTCATTTTGTTTTAATTGTCTCCAAGTCACGTTACTAACTATTTAGAATTAATATTAGGCAATAACCTGTATTAACTTCCGTCTTGTGACTTATTCGGTTTTTCCTTAAAACGACGCGTTTCGAGAATAAATTCTCATCATCAGGTTTCAATACTGTAAAAACATCAAATTCACCCAAAAGGGGTCATCAACTAATTAAAACACACAAAACACAAAAAACACCACACATAATTTAACACCGACACAGTCCCGGCACAGTCCGATGCGCATCGTCTCGTTGCCAACGACCAACTGTTGCACTTTGTCTTACATGACCGTTATCATTGCCCGCTGACCTATCGATATCGATGGCCGTGTTATACAGCACATTCGATCGGAACGAAACTTTGTCATTAAGTAGCTGGTCCGTTTGTAACTTGGAAGCCTTGTATATCTCATATTCCTCCACAGCGTTCATGTATGCACCTTTTTTACAATTATGAAGTAGTTTAAAGTTTGTGTGGAAGTCTGAGTACTTATGATTATACAGCATTAAATGCTGAGCGTAACTGGGTCTAGTTTTCAAGATATCACTTTTGGGCAGGTGTTCTTTAAAACGTTCGGCTGACGGAATCATTCTCGAAACGCGTCGTTTTAAGAAAAAACCAAATATGTTACAAGACGGAAGTTAATACAGGTAATTGCCTAATATTAATTCTAAATAGTTATTTATAATCTTACTTTTACGTTGACAAGTTTAAAAATATCACTGTTCTACACAAAATAATTTCATAACCAACCCGGACAATAGACAAAGAAATACAATTCATGATTAATTTGGGAAAGATGGATATATATATATATATCTACATTAAATATAATTCTGTGGAATAAGCAAATTACAGCAGAAACTAAAACTAAAATATTCAAAACCATTGTTAGAAGTATCATGACTTACGGCACAGAAGTTTGGACTACTAATAACCACATGAACAAAGACTGAAACCAAAATATTTAAAACCATTGTTAGAAGTATTGTGACTTACGGCTCAGAAGTTTGAACTACTAATAAACACATAAGAACAAAATTAATGGCAGCAGCAATCGACTTTTGGAGACGTTCTGCAAGAGTATCCAGACGTGAGAAAATTAGAAAGAAATTCCTTGAGGATAGGATGAATGTGAAAAATTAAATTGTCGATTATATACAAACAAACAAATTACAATGGTATAGGCACACGAAGGGACGGGTGGAGGACGTTGTAGCCGGTAATAGTGTTCTCGTTACAATATCACCAATATTATTATACATAAAATGTTATAATATTTATGAATAAATTAATTAATGAATTAACTTGGCAAATTCCTTGAAGTTGAATGAAGAAGTCAGTTGGCAAAAATGCAAATAGCACTTTTATTGTAGAGGTGCAGCAGGGATACAGATACAGATAACGCATACAGATAGTTAATAGCATAGTTCTCATGACCTACAAGAAATGCTCAAAGTGGCCTCCATCCTTTTCTATGCAAATTTGACATCTTCGAAGCACTGAAGCACAAATTATGTCCGAAATATTCAAGGACTGTAGGTGTTCAAATTCAGATTGAATGCCTTCCTTCAATTGTTCTAAATCACGAATCTTCACGGAGTACACTGCTTTTTTAGTACACAATACCCCAGACCGTGAAGTCCATCGGGGTAAGATCAGGAGAACGTGGAGGCCATTCAACACGACCCCGTCTGCCAATCCATTCATCGAACGTTGCATTCAAAAAGTCTCTCACAATCAGTCCATAGTGAGGGGATGCCCCACCTTGTTGCCATATTACCCTTTCTCGAATTGGCTGCAGGTGTTCAAAAAGTGGACTGATTTCTAGTTCCATCAACACTTCGTGAAGCATTTGTAGGTAACTTTCAGCATTCACTGTACCATTAAAAAAGGACGGTCCGATGATCCCACCGGCAAAGATCCCTGCCCAAACAGTAACCCCCGGAGCGTTTAAATCTGTCTCTATCACCACATGTGGATTCGCAGTATCCCAGTAAACACAGTTGTGCATATTCACTGTACCATTCAGCTTAAAAGTAGCCTCGTCACTCCAAAGAATGGTTTTGTAAAATTGTGGATCGGCTTCTTGTCGTATTGCGTACCCTTCGCAGAATTCTGTACGCCTATCAGGATCATCTTCATTTAGGCCTTGGAGTAAAGTGGGCTTATATGGTCTCAACTTCAACGTTTTCTGCATCCTTTGCAGCCTTGTTCGAGGTATTCCATACTCATTGGACGCTTTTCGGGTTGATTTCTTTGGTGACTGCACAAAACATTGCGTAACGATATTTAAATTCTCTTCTGTTGTAACTGTTCTTGGCCTACCTGATCGAGGAAGTTCCGCTACCATTCCAGTCTGTTCAAATCTCTTATTCAGTTTACGAATACCTTCTCTAGATGGAGGTGTGATGTTTGGAAAACGTTCCGCAAATAACTCAACAACATCACTGTAATTATGGTCCTGTTTCCACCACATCTGCAGTACAAAAACACGCTGCTCTGTAGATAGTTTTCTATTCATTGTCTCCCAAACAACACGAACAAAAAACAACAAACAAGCGCTAACAACAGCATACACATCAACATCAACCTAACCTCATAACCTCAAATGTCAACTAAATTATGGAAACTACTTCTCTAGTCAAGTCAAGTAACTACTATGCTAGTCAATCGAGCGTCTACATACTGCTAGTGCCAACTGACTTATGGGCCACCAAGTATTATTACTATTATTATACATATTATTAAAAAATTATTATTATTATATTATAATTACTAAGCAGTTGAGTTTTGTACCGTTGTAACGTTAAAGGTATGTAGTACGATATGTGAATGTGTAAACTATATTTCTTTATTTCTTTACAATGATTATTTACAATACTGATGTTTCAGGTCGAAGATGGGATCCAAAAGTTTATTCCTGAGCATCAGACGGATTTAAGTTGGAAAAAACTGGGTTAAAATGGAACAAAGTGCCTAATAGACGTTAAATTAATACTGTAATTATTTCCATGTAATATTACAAACCGTTCCCTGAGGTAATATGTTTCTGTAAATTATTGAAGGTATTCTTTTATTTCCAAATCGTTAGTTTACACAAAACGATTATTTATAGAAGAAAATAAAGTCGGTTATAAATTTATAGCGTTCATAAATGTCAACGAACATACGGAAGATATACTGAGACCCTCTGCGGTCGCTCAGAGTGTGTTCTGCAATGCTCGGCGTGACTAAATTTATAACTAGAGTATATATAATTTGTAGACTGTTTAATAGTGGCTAACTGCCTGAGGAAAACCTAGTTGCCCAATGAATACAAAATATGTTGTGTATTCTATTTATTATATAAGTTACGAATTAAGCAACATTGAACTTCTTGTTTTTTTTTATTGACGATGTCATACAAAACTAGGAGTGTGTCTTTCAGAGAGTTTTATAATTGGCCACTCTGCAGTTGACACTTTGCAATCTGGAAACGATTAGGCTATTCTGTCGGATTCTGAAAACAGGTTGCAGATGGGTATACAGTTGTTAAATCGAATCTACAAATAATATGGATTACAAATATCCACACCTAAGGCCAAGGTGATGGCGTATCATGGAACTGATTCCGTACGGGCAAGAATTGTTATAGATGGTACTGTCCTGGAACAAGTCAGGGATTTTGAATACCTGGGCTACAGTGTGTCTTATAATACAAGCAACGACGTTCTGAATAGGTTGCATAAGTTCAACCTTATGTGCGGGACCAGCAGGCAAACTCTTTAAGTCAGCAAGTAAAGAAACACGCTTAAAATTCTACAAGGTGATGGCCCTTCCACCACTTCTTTATGGGCCTGCGAATTGAACTTTAACAAAAAACCAAGCCAGGCGTATCTAAGCGGGTGAAATGAGATTTCTCAGGCACGTGGCAGAGTATACTCTCCATGGTCATAGAAGAAACACAGATATACGTCAGGAACTGAATATTATGATTATACTCGACAGGATCGCCCAGTATCGGCTGCATTGGTGGGAAAATGTTTACCGAATGAATGACTGCCGCATCCTGAAACAACTATGGAACTATAAGCCGAGCAAAGGTGTGCGACGTTCGAGGAAGCGCTGGAGTGACCAGCCGGAATAAACCGCCCTTGGTTTAAACCTTGCAGATGATGATGATGAACTTATTTCTCGCCTCCTAGCATCCAAAATACCATAATTTTCAAATCGCTTTCTCGGAGGTTCCTTCTCTCATAGTTGATGTGCTGCCATGTTCCTAATTTTTTCTCCGTTTCTATCTTATTCTATGTTCTGAAGGTGGCAACTTCAAAAACTTTTGTCATGTTTTCTCTTTCATCCTCAGTACGCAATCATACTATTTTGGGCCTTTGTTTACATTTTATCAGCTATTGATTTACCTATACGTAACTGCCTCATTTCCGATTGGTCACGCAATGTAACTCCAGAAGCGCGTCGCTAGAATTCCATTTCAATAGCTTTGAGCCTATGTTTTGCTTGTTTCGTAGTTTTCCAGATATCCGCACCATACGCTGCTCTACTTTTTACAATCATCTTATAAGTCATTATTGCATTACTTTTCCTGACCCCTTTGTTCCAACACACAGAATGTAATTGTCTAATTGTTTGCTTCCATTGGATTATTTTCTTGACGATTTCTGCTTCATTTGTTCATTTCTTATCAATGAATGCTCACATCCAGGTAGGATGACTAATTAAAACTGTTTAGTCTTCTTCCTTGTTTAAGAAGCATGCTTGTTGTGCTATCGCTAAGAGGTTAGTAATATACGGTTAGTTATCAAACTAGTTTTCTTCAACTTGCCCGAGAAATTTGTCTACGATTGCAATAACAAAATATTACCATCGTTTACTTATATCAGTACAAAAAAATCATACTTTCCATAAACCGGCGTTTTCATAAACTATAAAAACAAATAAAGTAAATATAAATAAGGCAGTTAGGCAGGAATGCTATGTTTCTCCAACCTTGTTTAATACACACATTGACGACATGTTTAGAGCATGGAAATCTAAAGTTACTTCGGGAATTTAAATTTAAATAATTCGGAAATTAAAGTTACTTAACAAATCAATTTGTATGGGCTCCCTGCTATATACGGATGACATAGTTCAAATTCAAGACAATGAGGATGATTTACAAAGAGCTATGTTTCAATTACAAAAAGTAATTTTTGATTCTCACTGACAATTTCAGTAAGAAAGACCAAAACCATGGCCTTTAAAACTAAATATCCAGTGAGGACTAAGGTAGTCGTCAGTCATAAACAACAGCACTTTAGAAAAAGTGAGCCGTTTCAAATATTTCGGCTGTGCAGTAAGCTATGAATCGGGATATTACATGAAAGTGAAGATAAATAGATTTAGGAATATTTGCGGTACAATTCATAGAAACCTAAGAAATAAAACAAGACAGCACAAGGATTAAACTTTATAAGATAATTTAAATACCCACATTGATTTATGCGATTGAGACGTGGGTCACGTCAAAAAAGGATTGCTGCAAGATTCATAGTGCCGAAATGCAGTTTCTTCAAAATTCTTTAAATTCTACATTGGAATAATAAATGAAGAATAATAAATGAAAATATCAGAGCAGAACTCAAAGTAAAGGTCACAAATAAAATTATTTCAGTTTACAGAAGACAATGGTGGGATCATCTGCAAAGGATAACAGATGATCGATCGCCGAAAGCGGCATTGAACTATAAAGCCATCGGTAGAAGAGACGTGGGTCGTCCGAGGATGAGATGGGTACCGGAACAGGTTTATATAACTTAATCCTTGAAGAAAAGAAGAAGAAGAAGAAGAAGAAGAAGAAGAAGAAGAAGAAGAAGAAGAAGAAGAAGAAGAAGAAGAAGAAGAAGAAGAAGAAGAAGAAGAAGAAGAAGAAGAAGAAGAAGAAGAAGAAATAAATTAGTTTTTTGTTGTGCAATGCACTTAAACAGGGTAAAATGCATTCACCAAACAAACAGAGAGAAGTGGAACAGCTCTGAGGGCGAGACAAGACACAGTGGCCATTGTTGCAGCTCCAGGCTATCGTTAGTCAAGTCCGTTTGTTATTTATGTCAAGTGTACTGGAGAAGAAAACTGGACTTTGTTAAAATGCAGTTACACAGCAGCAGAATAAACACTTTATCCTTTCATACAATTGTAAGCTGTTTGACATGCTTACATCTTCTTCTGTTTACTTTTAACTTTTCTCTTTGTAATAGTTTATTGTGTTTCCGTCCATAAAAGTTTGTCTTCCGACAATCTTATCCAGATAATATAAAGGAGATAATACTATGAAAATTAAGCTTTTAACAACGCTGGATATTAATCATTTTATGTGAAGATAGATCTTTAACATTAGAAATTGATAGGCGTGTATTTTTGTGGCAATGTCAAACTGTCCGACCCGCTCGGAACCAGTTCAGTGCCCATTACCAATACGGAAGCGTGGCGATTTCACATACCTAAACAAAGGAGTCTATCATAACCCTGTCACGAGACTAATAATCAGGTGTTGTACTGTTGTCTGTCTGATACTGTCCCGTTGTATTGTATAACAGCTTTGAAAGCAGCTTTGCGACACTTCGGCCGTATGCTGGCAGTATGGACTTCACTCGAATTCCAGGGCCACGGTTCTGTACATTTGAATGGCATTTCCTCAAATGAGGTCGCCCGCTGAGAGCTGTTTTTCTTTATGTGAGTCTGGTTTGGGTATTATGCTTCACTTTCAGAACGCATCGATGAAGAGCAGCTATGCATGAGAATTAAAATGTTCCTCCAGAATTCGTAGAAGCTACCTAAACCATTTCGGTCATTTACTGTGCCAAACGAAATATTTAAATTGAATAAAGGGGTCAGCAGTGTCGTAACACTACTATAAACACTGGGAAGGAGAAAACAGAACCTGTTAATGTTAACAGAGGCGTTAGACAAGGTTGCAGTTTATCGCCTCCTTTATTTAACATATACAGGGTCCGCCAGTGAAGCAGAAAATTAAAAGTACCCAATTTTTTCATGAAACATTTATTATCAGAATTTTTTTTACAGATTTGAGTTGAGTTAAGTATGCCATTATTTTACTTTTTAAAAATAACGCCGCTCAAGTGAGAGCCATTTCTGTGTAAACATTCTTTCTAATCTTGACCAAAAATTTTCCATCACTCGACGACGCAGGTCAGGTTGAATCCGTGCAATTTCTTGTCTGATATTCGTTTTTAATTCCGGTATGGTGTGCGCTCTATCAATGTACACCCTGCTCTTCAGAAATACCCAAAGAAAAAAGTCGCATGCGGACAAATCTGGGGATCTTGCAGGCCACGAGATGTCGCCATATCTGGATATGAGTCCGTCCGGGAAGAGTTCTCTTAAAGCAGCCATGGACGCACGAGCAGTATGACTTGTGGCCCCATCCTGCTGGAAAAAAATAATTTCCGGAAACCTAGGCAGCTGTTGCATCAAAAATGTTCTGACCATGTGTGTGTAGCGGTCTGCATTGACAGCTGTGGTGTTTCCTCTATCGTCTTGGAAAAAATATGGCCCAATAATGCCAGATGATGAAACTGCACACCACACCGTAACTTTCGGACTATGTAATGGCTTCTCATGCAACTCACCTGGGTTTTCATCATTCCAATATCGACTATTTTGTTTGTTTACATATCCATTCAAATGAAAATGTGCTTCATCTGACATAAACATGCGGTGAATAAAGTTTTCATCATCATTTACACGTCGCAATATTTCTTCGCTGAAAATCCTGCGAGCCAGCATATCGCCATCTTTCAACTCCTGGATTACTTGAATTTTGTAAGGATGAAAAGATAAGTCTTTATGCAAAATTCGTCGTAACGATGTGTCACTAATGTTTAGTGCGGATGCATGTTTCATTGCAGAACGTTGTGGACTACGCGTCAATGCTACTCGAACTCTTTCAATGTTTTCCTCTGTTCTTACAGACCTTGTTGCTCCTCTATGCTTTAAGTTTAATGTGGAACCAGTTTCTTCAAACTTTTTCATCCATGACATAATTGCATGAGCGGACGGCACTCTTCCATGTCGTGGAATATTGAAATGATTACGAAAGAATCGTTGTACAGAAGTCACACAGTCACCATTCTTATAAATCGATTTTACGCAGGACGCACGCTGTGCACCGGACCACTGCTCCATGTTTAACAAATGGCATTGATTGTAAAACAACAATCGAAAACCTCCACGCCCTCTCGTGAGCAGAAAATGAACTATTGGACTTTCAAAATTTCCCGCTTCACTGGCGGACCCTTTTATATTGACAATGTTGTAAGGCAATGAAAACAACGAACTGGTCCTAGAATCTACCTACTTCCCGGTAATTTCTCCATTGACACACTGCTGTTTGCTGCTGTTTGTAATAAATTATCCTACAAGAAAACAAAAATGGATCACAAAATGCAGCGTATCACGTCAGTAAAATTTCCCATGAATATAATTTAAGAAATTTCACGAAGAAGACTAAAATAATGGTGTTTAAAGAAAAATTCCCAGTACTCCTCAAAATATTAATAGACAATACAGTTATTAGACAGATATCCCATTACAACTATGTAGGGTGCGACGTGAGCAATATATATGAAAACGATATCGATAATGAAATAAACAGATGCCAGAGGATTTGTGGCACAATTTTTAAGACTCTTGGAAAAAAGAACAAAAATTTACAGAATTTAAATTTGATAATAAAGTAATGGCGGCATCAGTATTGATGTACGGGAGTAAATCGTGGACACACATCCAAAATCATAGAATACGAATTCAAGCTGCTGAAATGAAATTCTTAAGAAGAGAGAAAGGATACACCTTAAGAGATCACATAAGAAATTCAAACATGTCTTATCGATAAACGATGAAATTAAACGAAATCAAGAAGACTGGATACAATAAATAAATAGAATGGGTGACTGGAAAATAACAAAAAAGTAATCCAGTATAAGTCTCTTGGAGAACGAGAAGATGGAAAAGAAGAAGAAAAAGGAGGAGGAGGAGGAGGAGGAGCAGCAGGAGCAGGAGCAGGAGCAGGAGCAGGAGCAGGAGGAGAAGAAGAAGAAGAAGAAGAAGAAAAAGAAGAAGAAGAAGAAGAAGAAGAAGAAGAAGAAGAAGAAGAAGAAGAAGAAGAAGAAGAAGAAGAAGAAGAAGAAGAAGAAGAAGAAGAAGAAGAAGAAGAAGAAGAAGAAGAAGAAGAAGAAGAAGAAGAAGAAGAAGAAGAGTTTTTATGCTTTACATATACTCCATTTATCTTTTCTGTGTAGTCGTCCCCTCAATTTTTAATTCTTTTCAATTTTTTGAAATTCTTTACTACACAGCACTCCATTATGGAAACTTACGTTATAGAATTGTTTCATTTACAAAACGCAAAAAAAATCAAGTACTATTAATCTGACAATGTAATAATCAAAACTGAATTTTAACAAAGAATCTTTAGAATGCAAGGTACAGTGCGTGGACAATGGACGAATCTGGTTTTGAAAAGTAGCAGCTGCTACTTCTCTGCTTTTGCAACTTAACCAAAACTTGCCTGACTGTAAATAAACTTCTTTTGAAACAAACTATTATTTCAGCGTACGTAGTATTGTACAAAGGTATACACGTTACACAAATATGAATAAAAAATAAAGATATTTCTGACTTTTCAACTAACCGACTCAATTTTAAACTTATTGGTGGTATCGATCCCATGTCGTTGACATATGCGAACAGCTGATTTGCGTTGTCAAGTAAAACGACTCTGGCATCGCACAAACAGGTGTGCGTATTGTACTCTGTAAATGTGCGCGTGTGTGCGTAAATGCGCGCGCTATTATTGTATACCGTCGCTCACGCGTAACGTTGCGGCACATCTCCAAGGAAATAAACTTCCGTTTTTTTTACGAATCGAACGCTCCCTAAACTATTTCCTTGCTACTACTGTAAGGTCTAGAAATAACGTTTCTGTACTGAATTCAGGTTCAAATAAAGCACAGTATTCAATAGAAAGACTTCTGCCATAAACATAATATAAAACCCTGTGTAAAGAAAAGAAGGTTCTTGTTCAGAAATCCATAAAAAACAAAAATTATGACAAACATAATTTCTGAACAAAACCTCGTACCTTATGCATTATACAAGTAGGAAAAAATACAATAATTATGACAGACACTATTCACCGTTAGCCCGTCCGAATGCAAAACTGTCACATTTTCTACAGTGTCTGTTCAAGTATTCATGTGGTTTTCTACTGAGGTAAACAGAAGGACGGCATAAGCTTTCTATTACAATTTGATACTAAGTAGTAAAGTATATTGCCTTATTACGGTTTTTATGAATATTTAGGCGCGCGCGCACACACACACGCACACATGCATACACATGTGTGTATGTATATATATATATAACACATACACACACATACTACATAGTGTACTCTTTATAATATTATTTTAACGATGAAGTGTTTGCGAGGATCGGTCGTAAAGGTATAACACAAATTTTAAAGTATTTGTGTCAACATTTCGACAATATTTATTGTCGTCATCAGGAACTGTTATGGATAAAAGTGAAAATTATAAACTCTTGTAAACGTACACAGGTAGTGATAATGGCAATAAATATTGTCAAAACGTCGACACAAATAATTTACAAATTTTTGTTATACTTTTTCAAACGATCCTCGCAAACCCTTCATTGTTAAAATTTATTGATTGACGATCACTACGAAATTAAGGATTTATCATACTATGTTGTCAAATATATTCATACTTGCTCACAATTATTCTTTTCATAAATAAATAATAAATAATTATTAACAATTAATTAATAATAATAGTACACTTTAATTTTCACAAAATATATTTTCAGTAAGTTGTTTTGATTCTATTTCGACAGGCTTCTTTACTTTAATGAAGACTGTATAAACAATGCAAAATTAATTAATAAAAATATACGCCTATAAAAATTAAAATAATATTATTTGTTATTCATAATATCGAATTCTACTATATAGCCTGTCTTCACAGTTTTCAATTGGCAAACAATCCTTTTAATTTTTCGATTGTTGTATTGTTTGTTTACGTAATCGGCTGTATGGATGGTTTATATTGAATATATTAACGTAAATTAAAAATTTACCCATTTTTCAGAATATGTAATTTTAGATAAAACATTTCGTTTTGTTTTAATTTGAATTTGTTCTTTAATTATGGAATTAATATTGTTGTCTTTTTGTATTTTGAGATTTTACAAAATATTCTTTTTGTAGCCATTTTTGTATGATTTTAACAATTATCATATCATTTTAACAAATATAATTTTAGCTGAATTCATGGATATTTATGTTTATTAGTTAGACAGTGTGCGGCTGCAGCAGATTTGTAGATTGCTGTGTCCATGGACGCCATCGAGTAGAGTTTTCTTCGTTTCGCCAACGTATGTAACCAACGCTTCTGCTAATGACACCGCAAAATATTTGATATAACTTTTTAATTTCAATTTTAATACACCGTTTTCATATCTATTACGATCACGATTTCGATTCTTATCACACACCAAAATAAACAAGTAAAGCTTGATGTGTGCTGGTGGAGTCTGTGTCTCAGGAAAACCTTTAGTAAAAGACTACTGTTTTTCGTGGAGGATAATGTACATGTTTCCTGTCTGTATGTGTACATTTGTTTACAATTATACATATAAAAAAGTAAAAATTTAGCAACTCACAATTTGACTAAAAGTAATCTTCTCTGACAACAGTCTTGTGCGTGAGTTTGTTGTGTTTAATAACAACTTACGGGAAGTAAGGCTAGGTACACACGGGCGTAGCGTCGACGCGGCGTTACCGCCCGGCGGTTCAACAGTACATAGAATAAGATTAGCTAGTACACACGGTCGGGCGTTGACTAGCGTTGGCTCTGCGTTGGTTTTTGTCACCGCTGGGACTGCTGCAACGCGGCGTTGACGCGCCGTTGAGAGCGGTGTGCTAGTACATTGGCAGCATTGAACGACTACACACGGGCGTCGACGCAGACGATTTTGGTTTTCTGTGACGTGCTCTCTTTCGTTTTATTTTTCTTATCCATGGCTGAATCACTGGGCATAGAACCTTTGATCGAAGAAGTGAAGAAATACAGGGAAATTTGGGACGTGAAGTGTGAAAAGTATCATAATAAACACGCCAAAAGAGCAGCGTGGTTAAAAATTTGTGCCGTATTTGAACCACAATTTGAAGAAATCTCCCTATTTCACTTATAAAGTAGTCAGCCCAAGTATTTCTCATTACATTCAAGGTGTTTCCTACTTGTGTAATTTCTGGCCTTTCCCTGCTGTTTTGCAATCCCTCAATAGTTAAAAAAGTATCTTCAAATTTATAACCGTCCCTATTTAGCGTAAAATTATGTAGGCTGCAGCAAGCTTTGACTATACTTAAAGCTAAATCAAGGTTTCCGTTGAGGGGTCTGTGCAATATTCTCCACTTGTTGCTTAAAATTCCGAAAGAACATTCGACATACCTTCTAGCTCGGGATAATCGGAAGTTGAATATTCTTTTCTTATGAGCCAGATATTTGCCACTATACGGGCGTAATACATGCTGTGACAAGGAAAATGCCTCGTCACCTACAAAAACATAAGGCATGACTGGGTGATGTGTTCCGGGAAGTGTATTACCGTTCGGTATATTTAGCTCATTATTTTGTAGCTTGCGGTTGAGACTAGAGTTCTGAAATATGAAACTATCAGAATCCTTGCCGTAGGAACCAACATCTGCATACAGAAATCTATATTTTGCATCAGCAACTGCCAATAATACGATTGAAAAATAGTGTTTATAGTTAAAATACAACGATCCACTGTCTTCTGGTTTCAAAATGCGGATGTGCTTTCCATCAATCGCCCCCTACCAGTTTGGAAAATTTGCTTGCTGTTGAAACGTCATAGATATTTCGTTCCATATATCCTCTGTGAACGGTGGAAAGCATTCATCTTGTAGAACTGTCCAAATAGCCGAGCATGTTTTTCTTATTATTTGACAAAGAGTTGAATAGCCGATCCTATACGAATAGTGTAATTCTTTAATCGTGCATCCACTCCCAAGGTATCTAAAATCAGACAAAACTCGTGTAATTTATCATTAGTAGTGTTAATGTAACTTTAAAACTTAATGTAATAATATTATTTTCGTAAAATGAGATTGAATTGTTTTCCTGTTTTAGGGAAAATGGAAGAATGTGAAGGACAATTACAGAAGGCCTGTAAGCCATTAATTACGGAAGGAATTAATGGAAAGCCAATATGAGCATGAATTACGGCTAAAATAGGAGACCAGTCATTGTTCTGCCATATCTGAAATTATTTATTTAAAAATTATTTCTCTGTGTATTGTTTTTGATGTACATTTTTTGGGTACAATTTTTTAAACCTACAACTAAACTTATCATATGATGATCAGTTATACAAGTATTAACTATGTTTGCAGTAAATTTATGGATATTTCTAGCTATAATCCACACATTATGTATAAAAGTAGCACTATTTAAAGTTATCCGTGCAAGTTTATAAAATGACTGGCACAACCCAAGATTAGGGATTACATGGACGTGAGAAATATAACAAAATAACGTAATATATAAAATAATTTTTTAACTTTGTTTGTTCGAGTAAAGATTTTGCACAGTTAATAATATTGTAGGGAATATTATATATGCATATATGCATTCCCTACGATATGCATATTGTAGGGAAGAAGAAACAATGTGAAATTGCACTTACCTCAGTGTTACAGCACACATTTCCACCGGATTGACTGCAAGTCTCAGTTTGTGTCTCGGCAACGTATCACATATCCGATTCTGCTGGAGAGTTCATCAAATGATCTTCTACTCATTCGAAACTAGTTGAAAAATTTGTCTTCATCGTTGCACAAATCAGTGAATAGGGACGTGAATGCACCTTTCAAAAACCTAGCACTAACCAATGGATGTGCCCAAAACCGCCTATTTTTTTCATTAAGTATCTATTAACAACATATGCAAATGCCACCTTCTTCTTTTGATACAATTCTAACTCCATTGCACTTGAAGAATGGTGATCGACGGGAGCGGACTTGATGCTGTGGAGGGGATAGCAACGCCGCGTTGACGGTGCTCTACCACCGCTCGTGTGAACTACCGCTCAACGTTGGCCGAGCGGTAACGCCGCGTCGACGCTACGCCCGTGTGTACCTAGCCTAAATGGAGCGCCGAAAAGTTGAACAACACAAGACAGACAAGTTGTGTGTGTGTGTGTGTGTGTGTGTGTGTGCGCGCGCGCGCGCGCGCGCGAGCGCTTTGTTTAGTCGTTTTGCATTTACGGCTACTCTCACAGTCCCCTATCTCTCTCTCGCACCTTACAGCTTCACTTCTTTTCTATCTTTTGTTATAACGTTAAACTTTATATTTGTATATGTGTGTGTGTGCACGCGCGCGCGTGTGTGGGACAAAAGAAGGCTTCGTTAAAAGTTATTTACTCGGTAACTGTGTCACTGTGTGTAACACTTCAGTCTTTACGACGTAAATTGTCTGCGAGACGATTTTTTGTCATGGTAAAGAGCAGACAAAACATTGTTACTACACACTACAAACAATTGTGTCGCTCGTCGTCCTATATTTATTTCAAACGTGATGCTTATATAGTCGTAGTCCTTTACTGTTCTCATTGGTCGTTACTGTTACCTGGAAATGCAGATGGGTGGAGGTTCTTTGAAGACGGAACAGGCAGCGCTTTGCCTATGCTGTGTTGTGAAGTTGATGATTTCTTAGGCTTTTGCGTCATAATGATTAAATTGCTATTACTGCCGTGATCCTGTAATTACTTCGTGTCGATAGGTGTTAATTACTTGACCAGCCGTTTCGGGCTCACCTCCGCAACCCATCTTCAGTGTAAGGACTTGACGAACTGACAAAGTGTGTTGTTTCTTGTGATGGTTATATCTAAATAGTTGATTTTGTTGTGTTTTTCTTTTTCTTCTGTTTTGGATGTATGTTATTGATTTAATATCAATAAATATCAATTAACTCAATAACACAAAGCACCCAACATAGAAAATACACAAAATACTAAAAGATACACCACAATCATACACAATAATACCAATTTCAAGCGCCAGAGACCAACAGGAAACCAAAGCAACAACCAGCCAACACACAAATACCTCACAAGGTTCAAAATCAGGAAGGCTGAGGATGGGAACACAAGGCTTCCCGAAACATGTTCCAAATAGGGAGAAACATCTTGAGGTAAAGTCATTATAAAATATATATTTATAATTATAAATTATGTACTAGCCGTGGATGTTTAAAATAAAGCAGTAAAATGTTGAGGCCAAACAGTCGTAAATTTTATGAGAATTTCTGCTTGCCGGGTTGTAAGACAATAGTCAAGGCTGTTTGGTGCAAATTTTTGTAAGAATTAAAGAATTTAGATCTGTAAATCCCGGTATCTCAACGAGGAGGTACGGCGTCTGGAGGCCGATGGATATTCCGTCGGGGAGGTGAGACGTACAGTCCGGCCGAGGAGAACAGCCAGCCCGGTGGAGTCGATGTCTCAGGGGTAATATTGGCTTCGCTGTGTTGTCCTATGACCATGGGGTTACAGATCATGTTTGCAGGTTGGTGAGCCGGTGCGGCGTTAGATCAATCTTCAAGCCTACCAAGACAATTTAGAAATTTCTGAGACCAGTGGTGAAGGACGTCAGAGACCCGCTGTCGTTGTGCGCGGAGTGTATGGAGTTCCTTGCTAGTGCGGCCAGTTGTACATCGGAACTACAAAACGCGGTATCCATGCCCGCATTGATGAACACAGCCGCTACTATCGTTTGAGGCAACCGGAAAAGTCTGCTGTAGCGGAGCACGCACTCGCGAATGCCGACCATCGCATCCTCTTCGAAAAGGCGAAGATGGTCGTCGAAGGCACGGCAAAAACGTTTGCACCAAATCACGTTGGACCACAACCTTAGATCTCATATCTTTTTTTTCCACTTTGAATACTTTGTGTATTAAATGATTTTTTCTTCCCTTCATTATAAATTTTATCATTTCAGAGTTATGTTCTTGAATAAATAACAACTTTTCTTTTTGAGGAATGTTGCATGTTAAACACAGTTTGTCATTGTTATGGAATTATATATGAAAAAGTTTGTAATTCACTTTTCGAGTAAATCCACTGAACTCGCCTGACATCGGTCGTGTGTGTGTGTGTGTGTGTGTGTGTGTGTGTGTGTGTGTGTGTGTGTGTGTGTGTGTGTGTGTGTGTGTGTGTGTGTGTGTGTGTGTGTGTGTGTGTGTGTGTGTG
This sequence comes from Magicicada septendecula, assembly GCA_034769895.1. NCBI lineage: Eukaryota > Metazoa > Arthropoda > Insecta > Hemiptera > Cicadidae > Magicicada > Magicicada septendecula. Next base: position 883,345,722 of record CM068368.1, on the reverse strand, counting down.
TGTGTGTGTGTGTGTGTGTGTGTGTGTGTGTGTGTGTGTGTGTGTGTGTGTGTGTGTGTGTGTGTGTGTGTGTGTGTGTGTGTGTGTGTGTGTGTGTGTGTGTGTGAACGTGACTCTGTTGTGTTTAATAATAACTTAACGGAAGTAAATTGGAGCAGCGAGCTCAAAGTAAGGGAGTTGTACGCTTTGTTCCGTTCAAGGGTTTCTCTCTCTCTCTCTCTCTCTCCCTTTCTACTTTTCTACTTCTCTCTCTCCCTCTCTCGCGATCCCAGTTTTTTTACTTTGACACTGTTATTCCTTTTTCAACCCTTTATTGTTGCGTTAAATTTTATATACATGACAACAGCTTTGACTTCGTTAAATCCTATTTACTCAGTAACTGTGCCGCTTCACGCAATACTTCAACATTGGCACAGTAATTGTCTGCGTGAAGCTCACTAATTGCCTACGAGTAATTGTATTGTTAGAAACAGAAAACAAAACACTGTTACAGGGTGCACTTTACAAGACAGCTGTGTCCTTTCTTGTCTTACGACGTTGTAGAGTTGTAGCGCTCAACACTGCTCTGCTCTCATTATTGGTACTTACTGCCAGCCAATCACAAACGTTTTGAGAACGTCGCGTCGGCTTTCCGGACTGTCACGCCGTGGTCCAAGATTGTTTTGTACAAACGTTTCGACCGTGCCTTCGACGGCCATCTTCAGTGCAAAAGGCTGCAAAACTCTGACAAAGGTTACGTAGTCAGTGAGAACTTAAGTGTGGTTAAGACCACTGGCTGTTCCAGGTTCCAGGTTCCAGGTGTACGGACCAGTAGCTTGTCGTGCTCCGGTGGCCGCAGTGTCCGGGCGAGCCCGGTGACCGCATGTTGCCTGTCTGTTACCGTGACTAGCGATCTCGCGCTATCATAGGAATGGAACGTCCATCGATTTTATTTTGGAGGTACAGGATCATGTTAATTTTGTTGGACCCTGGGACCTCGAAGAGACCCGCGACGGCAGAATGGGGGAGACCTCGAAGACTTTACGTTTGAAAAGTAGGAATTACCCCCCTCACCCCACAACGGGCAGGTCGCCTCTAACCGCTCAGGAAAAGTCGCAGAGGGCTGCCAATCGGTAATGTCGGCGCACGGAAGAGAGCGTAGGAAGAGGCAGCGGCCACCAGAGGTGGCACTAAGCAGACCCAAGGCAAGCGCAATCCCCCCTAGTCTGTCGCCGAGCGCCAGCACGGACAAGAAAAAGAAGGAAGGAGAAGGAACGTAAAAATACTCAAGGTCGGGGGGATGGGGCAGACGTTCGTAAACTGCTTATGGGAGGTCATCGAGCAATGCTCGGGAGCGTTTGTGTCGTCTAGCTGCTGGGCCGACATCTGTGCTTAGTCGATGGATGTGGGGATCGGTCGAGACAGAGGCTCGGGTAAATAGTTTGAGGGCAAGGGACCGAACGAATTCGGTGAGTGAAGGAACCTTCAACCCTCGCCTTATGGCATCATTTCTGACAAACCAGGAAGAGTTGGAGATGTAGCGGAGGGTTCGGGATTGGAAAGCTTTCAAACGGGCGAAAACGGATGGACTGAGTAGCACCCAAAAGGCGGGAGCTGCGTAAGTGAGGATTCCCCTAAGAAGGAGCAAGTAAATGGTGAGTTTAGTGCGCACAGGCACTGAACCCCGATGAGAAAGAAACGGAAATAGTTTGGCTCTGACACCTCTGGCGCGCTGGAGACTCAGGGAGACGTCATTTGCAAAGCTTAGGCGTCGGTCAAGAGTGACGCCCAAGTACTTTACAGACTGTTTCCATTCGATTGGGCTCCCTTCAAGAGAGAGGGACTGGTATCGGGAAGTTAATTTATGAGAAAAGGCGATCGCTTCGGATTTCTCCGCATTGATAGCCATCCTCCACTTCCTTAGCCAGTCCGGAAGTACGGCGAGCTGACGTTGCACCAGGCCAGCTGCGAAATCAAGACTCGCTGAGCTGGCGTGATACATGGCGTCATCCGCATAGAGCGAGAGAGTGACTCCAGGCTGTACAGGCAGGTCGTTCGTGTACATTAGGTACAGAACGGGGCCAAGGACAAATCCTTGAGGTACGCCTACGGCGACTGGTCGAACGGATGAGTTCGACCCATCGACGCATACGCTAAAGTCGCGATCGCACAAGTACGATCGGAGAAAATGAACGAAAGAGGCAAGGGAGAGGCGAATGGGCCAGTTTGTAGATAAGGCCTTCGTGCAAGAATCGATCGAAGGCTTTACTCACGTCGAGCAAAACAGCGACGGAGGACAGATTCTTGTTGTAGGCGTCCGACAGTTGGGTAACAACCGTGACCAGTTGAAGGGTCGTCGAGTGCTCTCTGCGGAAGCCGAACTGCTCCTGCCGAATGAAACCATCCAACAGGGGCGTGTAACGACCGTGCAGGAGCCCCTCGAGTACCTTCGATATGACTGGCAACAGTGAGATGGGTCGATGGTTTGAGAGGAGAGGGAATCATTACTTTTTTTGCACGTTTCCACAGGCTAGGGAAGTAATGGAGCCGGAGACATCCATTGAACAGCTCGTGGACCAGATTAATGAGGCTGGGGGGAGCGTGTTGTAGCGCCGCCTCACCGATACGATCATCGCCGGGCGGCCGCTTAGGGCGAAGTCGACCAATGGCCGAAACAACATCGGCTTGGTCGAACGGGTCAGGTGTGTCAGCAGAAGGACGGGAAAAGTATCCAGATAGGAAGTCTGCGACCTCGGCCGAGTGGACGGAGTCGCAGACGCCTCTGTGGATGGCGAATTGCTTTTCCATGGTAGCGGCAAAGACTTCAGCTTTGCCAGCCGCAGTACACAATGCCGTCCAAAGATCTGAGGGGATGGCGGGTCCTTTTGTCGCCATTAAGTTGTCTAGCAGCCTGCCAAACATCTCTGGCCGGACTTCAAGAGACTCGAGGTACGAATCCCAACGATGTGCAGTGGCGTCAAACAGAAGCTGCTTGACAAGGTCAGATTGGGCGTTTAACCTGTATTTGATAGCAAGATTCCGGGTTTGTTGCCATCTCCGGCGGAGCTGGCGCCGAGTTCGGATGGCGAGGAGGGCCTCTTCAGGTAGTTGAGTCCTGCGATTTGTCTCTGGGACTGGGACAAGGTAGGTATGTTTGTCCATAGCGGACGTAATGACTTCTTGGAGATATATTGGCCATGCGGTCCGCATCAGCAGTAGAGGCGATGGCGCCGGGGGGTCAGATGGCACTGTTCGTTGGAGTTCGTCATGATAGGAGCGCCAGTTGACTCTCCGTGGACGAGAAGGAGGTTGGAGAGGTACGTCCATCGTGGGACGAACAGTGATAAGTTCCTGGTCATGGTCGGACGAGAGGTCCGACACAGCACTTACAGTGATAGGAATGGCCAGGTCCTTGACAATGACAATGTCAAGGACATCCGGAAGGCCCTTAGTGGGCATGTGGGTCGGTGAATCAAGACCAAGAACTGAGACCTGTAGATGACGCTGAACGTAACTGTAGAGCGAGCGGCCACGCGGGTTCGTGACACGGCTGTTCCAAGAGGGATGCTTGGAGTTGAAGTCTCCGGCAGCTATAGTGGGTAGTTCGTGGTCGAGGAGGGCGTCCCACTCCTCAGGCGGCGGAGGCCCGCCGGGCCCGGGAGGGGGTACGCCGAAATAAGGCAAACCTCCCGGTCCCCGATCCAGAGGGCCACCGCCGTCGTCTCCAAATACCTAGTACCTGGAGGGGGTAAAAGACGATGGGCAATTCGCCTGTGGACGAGAATAACAGTACCACCGCTGGGATGAGCGGGGGGTGGTAGCCGAGGCCTATCCGTGCGATACGTAGTGTACGCCGAAAGCTGAAAGGAAACAGCAGAGGTAAGGAATGTTTCAGAGAATAGTATGACATCTAAGTCATACTCAGTGGCTAAGTTAGCCAATTCGGCTCGGCGAGACGGAACGCCACGCGCGTTCGATGCCACCAGCCGAAGAGGCCTAGACATTGGGAGGCAGGAGGGTCATGAGGGTGACTAGCAGAGACTGGAAGTCCTTGGCAGCCATGATCTGGGGAATGAGGGTCTCAACCCAGGCGCGCAAACGATCGGACCCTTCCTCAGTCGATGGCGTCTGCGGTGTGGGCGGGGGCACTCGATACATGATACCATTATCGGGCCGTGGTTTAGGTTTAGGCTGGCGAGGCTCTTTTGGGAGCTGGGACAGATGGTGGCTTTTGTGCAGCGGGCCTGTGCTGCGCGAGAACTGTGGTCGAAGATTTCTTCTTCTTTGGCGCAGGTTGCTTTCGCGACGGGGCCAAGGAAGGGAAAGATGCATCGGAGGCGGCGGCTGTCGCATAACTGAGCGCTCCGGCAGGCGGTGGACGGGCAGGGACGCCTACAGCGGCTGCAGGCGCAGACGAGGTAGTCGGAGCGGGGGCCGCCGGGGCGGCAGATGCAGGGGCTGAGGGTTTCTTGGGAACAGGAGGGGTAGGTTTTTGGGCCTTATTGATGCCCTTCAGGCCATCACGATAGTGCTCCCATTGGCGAGAGCTTGCCTGGTGAGGGTCTCTACAGTTTGCGCACGTCGAGGTGGCGGTGCGTTCACGAGGACAGTGACAATAGACACTGCTGTGCCCGTACCGCTGGCAGTTGTAACACCGCTTGGGTCCGGGTCGGGGCTTCAAAGCGGACACTTTTACCCGAAGGTACAAGAGAGAGCCGAGTTGGTAGATTTCCTGGTATTTCCCTACCTTGAGAATCTTGACGAGGATGGGGTTTCTAGCGATGTGTCTGCCGGGGGAGAAGAGAGGAGTAACTGAATTTACAGTGTAGCCCAAATGTTCAAGGGCGTGAGTTATAGTCGGGACGGGAAGATCGGCGGGGATGGTGATGATCTCGACCTTGAGCTCCCTCTCCTTCGGCAGGGCGTAGGTGTGGAAGGGGATTCCACGATCGGTCAGCAGTTTCTAGGTAAGCCACCCTAACAAACTGCAAACTGCAGTCAGGGTATGCGCAGGAGCAGCCCTGTGAAGTCGGCGCATGACTTTATCCCAGTCCTCGGGCCGGTCAAAAATCAGAGACGGCAACCGCCTGGGCGGGGTAGCTTCAGAGGTGGCCGTAGCGGGTCTGTCCGTGGTAGGACCCAGCTAGGAAGACCGCCCGGATCCCGTGGAGTCGCCACTGTTTCGCCGTTTCCGGCTACTCACAGTCTGCCACTCCTCAGTTTCCATGGCGCTGATCCCAGCCGACATCTTCTCGGGTTCGGATGGAAGTGGTTGCGCAAGAACGCCGGGAGGGATTTAGTGGCCCTTAGAAGGACCGACGGGACATTTGGGTTAAACTACGCCTAGGCTAGAGAAATACTAGGAGACCCTAGTCAGGTAGTTAAGTAATGTTACGAGTAACTTACAGCACTTACCAGGCAACAGTCAGCAGCGGAGAACACCAAAACACCACTAACACCAAAAACACAAGTTCACCGCTGCCCGCACTAATTGTACACACAGCACTAGTTAAGTAGAGTTTCAACGTAAAACACTGAGTAATAAACGAGTTATAGAGCTCCAGACACGCTGGAGCCAGCGTAGTGTAAATGAAAATTCCACTCACAAGAAAATAACGAACGCAGCCTACCGTGGCAACTGCTCAAGGTAGGTGTCCCTGTGTCTCCTTACTACTAGTGGCTGTAATGACTGGGGGTTGAGCGGCTCGCGCGAGGCGCGAGTCGCGAGTTATGTAGTGTCCCAAGTCTAAGTTAGGACTCCTGCCACTGGGTCAGTTTGAGTAAATTTATATTATATTATTTTCCTACTTGTGGAGGGCCTGGAGCGACCCTCGATGGTGGATTATACCATCGGGGCTAGTAAACGTGGTCCAGGACTCACCTGGTCGCGGAGTGTAGTTACCAAGTCCGGCAGTGAGGGAATTGTGGGTCACACGTGCTGATCGAACATAAAATCTACGCGCCAGGCGTCTCACGGTGTCATCAAAAGAGCGGACACCGAGTCCTCTCCTCAAAAGACGAGAAGAGTACCTCCGGGGGACTTTACACGCGAGCTTAAGTCCCCGGTCGAGAACGCGCTGGTGCGCTGACCTATGACATCAAGCAAGTTATCGCCAAACAGGACAGGTATAGGTAATCACGGGCAATACGTACGAGTTGACGATGAGCTTACCAAGCCGGGCCAATTGTTGATTGCAAATTGTTCTGTTTCGCCGTGTTTGAAATAGTTGACAGTTCGTTCTTATAAGTATATTACGTTATGTGTGCAAAGAATAGACTCTATGTGTATTAAATTATGACTTTAAAAGTTCATTCCTTATATTCCCGTGTGGTTGTATATATATACGAGGGTCAGATCACGAAGCGACATCTATAGCTCAGTGGTAGAACTAAAAGCTTTCGCTATATCTGTCAATTTATTCACTCTTTACCAGCTGTTTGAAAATTTCCTGTCATGGGTGTTTCTAAAATGCACAAAATCAAACATCGTGTTGGGATGAATTCTCTGTTAAAAACGTTTTTGCCCTAATGGAAAATCAAAACAAATTTTAAATGTGTTAGGAGATGGTGCGCCTTCAGAAACAACGGTAAGTGGGGCACAGTCGAGTTTAAACGTGGTTGTTCTAGCACTGAAGACTACCACAGCAGTGGACGTCCAAAAAGTGCAAAAAAAAAATGGCATTACTGAAAAATTTTCATAGAGTGTTGGAAGACCACAGATTGAGGAGTAGATGACGCTGATGAAATTATAGGCATCTCATACGAGCCTGTGCATCATACTTTAAGCTAAGGCGCACATTGAGCTGCGTGGCGCAGTCCGAGCAGGACAGGGCAGCACAAAAAAAACTGCGTGGCACAGTTGTCCACGTATATTGGATAGCAGTTATGTGCGGCAGTTTGACGAAGCCGTGTTGTAACCAAAATCGTGTAACCAAAAACACGTTGGCGGAATACCTTGATTTGAGCTCTGAGTCAGATTCGGATGCCGAGTTAGATATATTATTATTACTCTATCAGAAGTCAAGGAAGGTAAAGCTGTGGAAAAGTGAGTACATGAGAGAAAGAGGAACCCACGGGGAATTCGCACTGACAAGAGAATTCACTAATGAACGATTTGTGAACTATTTCCGTCCAAATCGAGCGGAGTTTGAAGAAGTTCATAGCATGATTCAACCTAACACGCATGAAACGTCAACTTTAAATACCTTCTAAATAATTAATAAATTAATAGACAGATTTAGAAATTAACAGGAGTTTACATAAAATACAAATCTTGCAGGCACACGAAAAAGTTTTAGTTTTACCGGAAAGCTAGAGTTGTCGCTCAGCGAACTTTTCAACTGACCCTCGTACATACATCATACATACATACATACATCCTCGGCGCTACAGCCCAGTCCGGGCCCTGGCCTCCAAAAGAAATCTTCCCCACTGGTCTCTACTCCCGGCCAATGCCCACCAGTTTGCTGCACCCAGCCTCACTGCCTCCTTACCAACCTGGTCCAGCCATCTTGTACGCGGTCTTCTCTTTCTTCTCCTTCCCATCGGCAAATAATTCATCACTGTTTTTGGGATTCTATCCTCCGCCATTCTCTGCACATGACCAGCCCAACGCAATCTGTTAATTTGTATGAGTACTGACCCTCGTACACAGTTGTTAAAGTGTGGTTAGTTTCCGGTTCTTTGTGTGTACGTGTGGGATTTCCGTTCTAATATTGATGTGTGTGTGTGTGTGTGTGTGTGTGTGCGTGCGTGCGTGCGTGCGTGCGTGTGTGTGTGTGTGTGTGTGTGTGTGTGTGTGTGTGTGTGTGTGTGTGTGTGTGTGTGTGTGTGTGTGTGTGTGTGTGTGTGTGTGTGTGTGTGTGTGTGTGTGTGTGTGTGTGTGTGTGTGTGTGTGTGTGTGTGTGTGTGTGTGTGTGTGTGAGAGAGAGAGACTTATATTAATGAGATGGTTTACAAAATGATGGATTCAGCGGTGAAGTATTATGATTTTATGTGCCCATTGTATCTCTCTCTTTGAAGCTGTGTCCTATCTGGCCTATAATATGAAATTTGATGTATTGTAAACAGTTTAGTTTGTAAAATGTTTGTAAATGGAAAAGTAACAAAATTGTTTTGAATTGTTAACTTTTTATATAACTTATTAACTGTCGTTATTATCATTATTGTTACGACGATGGTCTAACTGATCGTCGTATGGTACAGTGGAAAAAAAAATACAAGACACCAGTTACGTCACTAATCACCAGCTTTGATTATCACAATTAAGCAGTTTGTAAACAACAAGATAGTCTCTTACAAAGAATCAAATAAAAATTATTCACATAAAAATGTCTACCAATATGAAACATAATTTTATTACACTCGTCCCGAACGATTATAACACACGTAACACTTCGTCACAATACTACGAACCGCACTCAAAGAAATCGCAACTCAAACTGACTGAGCGTCGCTGAGTACTTGTATTTATAACCCGCCGAAATACCAGAATATTCCATACTGCGTGCTAAGAATGCTACCAGAACACACCAGAACATAATTGGTTGCGGCCTTACACACAGCAGGCGCGGACCGGTGAGTCCGGAACAATCTCGCAACGCATGTTGAGAGCCACGTACGCACACAACAATACAGCCGGGTTCCACTGGGTCGTTCGAGAAACTCGTAGATTGGTCTGTAATGTCGTAATAGTACGTTTCTGAATCAGATTCCTGCTGTGAAAGTTTACATTGATTACAACGTCTTGTTTGTGTTTAGGTTATTATATTATTACACGGCAGAGTTGAATGTAACGTGCTGTGGCTTATTAGGCTGCTGAAAATGTAAAGTGGAATCACAAACAACTCATAGAGAGCATATTGTATATAGTGAGTATTATAAAATTGTTCAAGTGGGTTTAGTTTTTGGTTCTTGGTGTGTTCGTGTAGGATTCCGTCCTGTTTTTTATGTTTGTGAGTGTGTGATCTACATTGATTAGATGGTTTGCAAAATGGTGGATTCAGCGGTGAAGTGGTATGCTTTTATGTGCCCATTGTATATTTCTTTGAAGCTGCGTCCTTTCTGGCCTACATGGAATTTGAGGTGTTGTGAACAGTTTACTTTTTTAATGTTTGTAAATGTAAAAGTAACAAAATTGTTGTGAATTGTTACCTTTTTATATAACTTGTTAACTGTCCTTAATATTATGAACAGTCTTAATGACAACAATTATTAGTGTTCCAATGATTTTGGAGCACAGCATGACAGTCTGACATATGTTTCTCATTCAGATTCAGGCCATAAAACTATGTGTTCTTCACCTTGTGCTAAGGTATACTACTTTATCGCCCGCCAAACACGAATGTACATCTCTTGTACAAATACTGTGGCTTATTAGGCTGCGTGGATTGTAAAGTGGAATCACAAACAACACGGGGGGGGGGGGGGAGCATGAGAAGTTCATAAATATGTCAACCAGAAATAAAATTAACGTTGGACTGTGTGCAATGTTTTACGTATTAACGTTTCATTGTGTACTATTAATCCAGCTTTGTAATTCACTTTTTCTGTGGATGTCTGGTTTAAGTTTGCAGCTGGTCCCTATAACTGATTACCTCCAACACCCCAACAGTTTGTGCAAAACTGTAATCACTTAACTAGATAAATCAATAATTGTCTTTTAATTATTTACATTTCAATCACGAATGGAGTGTCCAAATATTAACCATTCCTGGCGAAGTGATTTTATTTTATTGCAATGACGTTTTACTACAATTCGTACACTGAATTAATAAACCAAGATTTAAAACATTTTTTAAAATTTGAAATCACTACTACTACTACTACTACTGCTGCTACTACTACTACTACTACTACTACTACTACTACTACTACTACTACT